>VCHN02000014.1:62008222-62217924 GCA_007115665.2 Sequoiadendron giganteum | reverse complement strand
GAATGTGTTAGCTCTCAAAAATGCAGGTTTGAACCATGAAAGGTTGCCAAGCTTTCACAACATTTTAGGGTAACAGAACAAGGTTTGAAACAATTAAACCTTCTACTCTTTAGGTGCTTCTAGACCTAGGCGGGTGTACCTAACTAAATTAAGCAGACTTGACCTTTGATCTTTTCCTCTTGCCCTAATTTGTCCACGATGGCGAATTGAAATGGACAAAATAAAACAAATTTGGTATATATTGTATATCAATATTCAAAACTAAAACCTAATATGCTCAGTTAATAGATGTAAAAATGTGAGTGAAACTAAAAAATGAAAACGAAAAGACAAGTGCCTTATAGGGTTCACGGAGTCAAGAGAAATCTGAAACAATTTTATTTGTTCTGGCAGACATTCAAGCTATTTAGCATTTTATTTGGTTTATAGCTTGTATAAACATGCAGGATTGTGATTATTGAGTTCTTCTTAATAATCCAATTGACATTCCCTAATTACTATGATCAATTCAGAGAATTTAATCTTTACTAGAAAGAAACAATTAATTGATCATACAGATGCAGCAAATGTGCATTGACAAACTAGGTAAAAACTTGTTTACACTAATTCAAATAACCAGAAAACACCATTACGGAGACAACTTCAATAATACCTTTCAACAAATATTATAAACAACTGATACCAGAAAACATCGCACCATCATATTAAACTTTCATTGATATCTCCATGATTTTACATATGCAACCAGTCTCATCCTTCCAAAAATTGTATTATGTTGTCTCTTTTTTATCCTCTATCTAATTCTACCCTTCATATTGTTTTCAAAATGGACATTTATACATTGAGGATACGCAAGGACGTGTCCTTTCGGAAATAGGAAAAAATAGAATTTGAAACAAAAGATAGAGAATAATTAAAATTTAGTTAGCCACAAGCGAGTCGTAGTGAGATAGTCCAAATAATCCTAACATTTATATGTATCCGCATCTTTGACAGCATTCATGATCGTGATTTCCATCTTGACCATTTCCTCATTTTGCTCGCTCACTTCCTCTAATGCTGTATTCTCTACATAAGTTATCTTCATGATTCCACTCAGTATTGTGTCACACTCATTCTTCCATCTAGTGGCATCTTTCACTTCCCCTCTACTATCAGAAAATGTGACCACAGTTTTCTTGGCAGCTTCAATTAATCCTTGTTTATCTCCTTCCAATTCCTCACAAAATTTTCGATGGCAACTAATAATGTGATTTGCAGCGTCAAGTGCAGTACTATTAGCCTCATCATTCTGGGCCAATTCATGAAACTTCTCCATAATTCGTCCATCCATCCTTTCATGCTCCTTTAATGTAGTCAGAGTACTAGAATATTTTCCCCATAATTTATTCAACTAGGATGTCAAATTATCTTGCCTTCTCTTAACAACTGCTACAATTGCATCATATTTTCCTTGATTATAGGCACTTGATGCTACCCAATGATCTTTTGCTTGAGAGCTTTCTCCTTGAGTGAGTATTTTGGTTGGATCTATTGAAATACCAACCAAGTCTTTCAATCTATCATTTTCTCTTAACATTCTCTCATTACTTGCCTTATACATTTCTCTTTCTCTTATCAGTGCCTGGATCTGTGCTTTATTCAATTTTGTAATGTCTATCCAAATCTCTGCAGTAACCACAGGATCAGCCTCTCCAACCTTTAGGGTCATAACATGGCCAAATGCCTTCTCTGTATCAATTACCATTGATTTCCTGTGGGGGGGATACAAAGCCCATATCATCAACGATCCCTCATCAGTATTATACTTAGAACCTGCATACACCTCTGTCACCTTTTCCTTATCAAGTTTGCGTGTAGTGTTACTATCTCTTAAGAAGCTATCAAATACTAATGCAAAATTCAAATCAAGTCCAGGAAAGATCATGACACCAGCATTCTCCAACATTTTCCTCCCCTTTTCAGGAGTCATATTTGTCATTTCATCATCCACACATTTTCTCAATTGATCCAATAATTGCTCTTCATTCCCAGAAGTGACAGCACCAACATCTTCTCTTATTTCTTTCCCCTTCAGTTTGTACAAGAATACTTTGAACTTTGGAGAATTTATAAACTCGTCATCTGAAACAAATGATCTGTATTCCATATGCCTTGCATCAATATCACCACTTTCAATACTCTGTTCTCTAGTTGGGCAAACATATTGCTGAGTCCTTAACCTAGATATCTTCTTTGTTCTGCTTTGTGGCACTTTATCCATTGGGCTTTCCTCACTTCCAGAAGACAATGTCCCCATATCTTGTAACCCTTGGTTATAGCTTTCAACCACCCCCTCTGCTTCCTCTTCATCCAAATTCCTGATCATATCATCAAAAAGATAAGGTACATGCTGATACCTTCCAAAGTTAATCCTTTCTTTGGCTGAATTGATATATCCTTCAGGGTCAAAGTTTTTCCTAGGTGGTCCCCTTTTCATATTATAATGCAACAATCTATCAAGGATTGAATTATATCCCTCCTTAGCCAACATAGTGAAATCACCAAAGCATAATGTACTAGGCATAAAAGCCTGCTTCCCATAAGAACTGAAAATCATCACAGTGTTGTAATCCATTTGTCCAACAATTTCCAAATATACAATTCTATTTGGAACTGTCCTTGGTAGAATAAAAGGGGTACCTTCAGATCCATACACCTTGATCATTGTAGCTCCTTCCAAACAATACCAGTCACCCTAGTTATGATCAATTAGCCCATTGAAATCTTTTGGCCAAAGAAACCTCTTGATCTCATCAGTTAATGAATAATTACAAGGACACTTATACAATTTGCACAAAGTTTTCACAAAGTACTCTTCAAAATGGATGAAACTAGCATTGGCAAACCTGCTATCCCAAATAGCAGTCCACAACTGAACAGGCAATGCCTCACCCTCCTTACCAATTTGAAAGATTCTCATTTCTGGAGGCCATACTCCCAACTCCTGACCAAAGTACAGCACCAAATGCATCAACAATGAATAGTGTCTGAGATGAACAATAAAAGCTCCACTCTTTATAGCCATCAATCCTGAATCAAGCTCCCTAGCAATATATGAAGCATAATCGAATGGCCTAGAATTATGATACTGAATATCTACTATGATAATCATTGGCACAATTAACATGAGTTCTGGGGCATCCATCTCTAAGACTTGAAAGACTGAGAAATATGTGTACTTCATGTAAGGTTCAAACAAATCTACATGATAAGGAGGCCCCTCACTATCTTGCAAAGGTTCTGATTTGCTATCTTGTTTAACTCTATGAATAGGCAACCTCCAACCCTTATAGATTGTATCCATTCTTGAAAATTCCTTTTCCAACTCTTCACAACTGATCTCCTCATTGCAAAACCCTTCCAATTTGAAGACCTCACCTATTGCTTCTTTAGACACATATATCTGTGGTTTTCTAGATGGGTCACATATAGCCTTATGCTTTGGATCATAATTATCTGCAAGCAATTTTACTAATTCTGCATTTACAAAAACATTAGGGCACACCAGTTTCCCTACATTCAATTTCCATGGGTTCAAGACTAGTTCAAAATGGTTTCTTCTGTGGTAATGGAAATTGAAATGATCATAACCTCTTATGGCAGTCTAGACATCACCTATGAATTTACACTTGTCATCTAATTTATCAACTTCTTCCCTAAGCTGTGCAGACCTTCTCGCTTTAGGGCCCGAGCCAGGTAATTGATCAATAAGGTCTTGGTTCAACCTCCTTTCAGTGCCCTCATGCTCTATATCAACCATTTGTTTCTTTCCTTTTGAAAAACTACTCACAGTAGGCTTTCTACCCTTACTCTTCCCAGAATCAGAGGACTCCATTCTCAAGCTTATAGAACCAAAATGCAAAAACCAGGGAACAGTCACTTATAGTATTCCGCTCTAGCTCCTCAGACTGAAAATAGTCCTGGTTCTCTATTCAACACGCCAACTCACCTGCAATCAATTCAGAACTGAAGAATTGATTCAATCTTTACTATTATATCCCATTGCACCATTAATGAAGCACGAATGAACACCAATTTGAAACTGGCACTATCACATCAAGTGTCCTTTCGATGAGATATTTTCAAATCTAGGGCAAAATCCCTTTTCAATGTCTATTACACCTTTCGCCAAGATAGAGTGTAGTCTTATCGACACCTGGATCCAAAAATGATGACTGTTGCTCCTATTTTTTATATCGCTATAACAATTTTGAGTCGGGGGGATGTCACATAGACTTCATTGTCTCATATCGATATGCATTTCTTCAAGTCATAGTCGCTGAGACAAAATTACCCTTTCATCGATGAATTCCCATTTCACCGTGTCCATCAAGTTTTCTCACTGAAAAACCTACCAATGAAATAACACTTTAGACAAGACATAATGCCTTCGGGAAGACCTATATCGATGCCAAATATCTTACTGATATCACTCCTGCATATTACTCCTATTTTGGTGAAACTCACCCTGAGATGCCTGTCAGTATGACTTTCAAACTTTTAGTGAAACCTTATGTCGAAAAGTTATTCTCCTGGTGATGCATATCTCTATCGGCATACCTTTCAAATCAGCAAGACCCCGTTACCTTTTCCAATAGATTTTCGGATCCTTTTGTATTTAATTCGGTAAGACAAGAGTCACTTCACCAAGACCTTCCTCAACGAACATAAGTCTTACCGAGACTTTTGCTTATACGCCAGTCGGCCAGACAAAATGATTTCATCATGACTTCATGCCAATACCCACTAGTTTAGCTGAAACGACCCCTCCACATGTTAGTCAGCAAGACCAATTGAATTCATCGTGACACTACAATGATTCCCTAGCATATGCCGATATGAATCTTCTCAGTCGTTGAAACAATAGAAAACTCTCGCCGATTGTCTGCAACGAATACATGTTAGTGAAAAATATATCTCAGGGAGACTTTTACTATGTCTTGCCGATATGGGTTTTTCAATGAAACAAGAAGAGGTAGACGGATTCAAATGGGTCACATGTCAAAAATAAGCAAGACAATGCAAAGAGGGGATTTTATGTTTATGATGAGGACTTAATGCTGGAAATTCTTGAATACAATAGACTATAAAATTTCAAAATTTTATAGTTCTAACACGATGAACACAATTTTGTTGGATGCCTTGTTCTTTCTTGATAGTCACTCATAGAACTTCAATCTGATTTCTGGTATGATCAAATGATGATGCGTGGATCAAATTACTGACTAGGTTTTCCATCAATGACAACACCAAATGATATTTGTAGTGTCTCTTGCCAACAAACTTATGAACTCTTGAGACCATTTCTAGATGATGTGGAGTAACCCTACTTTCTTATGTTTACTAAAATAAATTCATATTTACTTAGTATATAGTTTAGTAAATACAAGGGACAAACCATAGCTTATAGGAAACCTTCTGAGGTATGAATATTTGACCAAAGGTATGAAATATTTCAGCAAAATTGCTAATATTTAAGTGGTACTCACTTAACATGCTTCTAAGATTTCATGTGGGTATTGTGAATATTTATTCACACACAACTTTTTTCTTCGTGGTTTCTTTTTCTTGCACGGATTCACGTTTGTATTTTTGTACCACTCACAACTTTTTGGTAGCCACCATGTGGCATCCTATCAGAGCTTTCTTTTTGGGTGTCTATTTTCCTTTTGTTGGGACCCATTTTCTTGACTCATCACCTTCACTAGTTTTCTTTCTGATTGAGGCCCACAACATAGATTCCTTTGCTAGGAGTTTTCCATGTGGCGCTCGTTCATGCTTCTATTATCTTGGGTTCAATGCTTGTTGCAATGGTCTTCATTTTGATGTTGTGTGTTCTCTCCTCCTACTGCTGCATGGCCCATATCTCCTAGGGATGTGCTTGCTAGCATGCTGCTAGAAGCATCTTTCTGTTGGCGCTAGCACAAAAAAATCTTGATCGTTGATGGCTTTGTAGAAGTATCTTTCTTGTTGGGGTCTTCAGGCGGTGGGATGGCCTATTTAAGCAGCCTTTTCTTCATTTTTATGTTGGTTGTTAGATGGATGAAATTTTTCTGAGCACTGGGAATTAGCCACTATAGTGTTTGCTATTAAATTTGAACTCACAGACTGTGCCATTTTGTTCGGCCTTTTTTTTTTCATGGATTTGTGTTAGGAATAAGGTGTCTCAACTTGGATAATTCCTATTCTTATTATTTGTTTTGTAAAATGTATTTCTTGCAAATAATGTAATTAAGTGTGAGTGTACATGTCTAGTTTGCATGTTGATGTGTCACTCCACTTAATGTGTCGGCATCTTGAATTGTGTGTAAGGAGATCATGGCTGAAACGGTTATGACGGATTCCTATGACACGTAAGAGCTATGTCTGGAAGATTCAATGACAGGTGAAGACATGTGGCAATTGATAAAGTTGAGTACTGTACACTCTTCCACGATAGTGGGGTTCGGGGCATCGCCCCGAAAAAAATTTTCGAGTTCCTATTTTCTCGGAGAATGGTAAAACCCTAATACAGTTATCTTCGGAAGTTGCCCTAAAAGGGAAGCGCATGATATAAGCGTTTTTTAGGGTTGCGAAGATTTGTGATGTGAGTGTATTGTTGGAACGTTTTTTCATGCTGCCGCATTTTGTCTTCAAGAGTTGGAAATCTCCTGAAAGAACTTGCATTGCAAGTGTGTTGTAACCGTTGTGTTGAAGATAATACATTGTGCAGGTTTTGGAGTGCTGGGGTTTTTTACCGAAAGGTTTTCCCCAGGGTAAATCATTGTGTCATTCTTCATTTTCTGTATGTATGGTATATTGCTGCAATATCTTTGTTAGGTAGATTAACGAATCTGAAATTGTAAGGGTTTAAAACGAATTTGCACCATACTTTCCTTAAGAGATTAGTGTAGGAAAGCGTTTCACTTTGGGTTTCATACAATTTGATAAAACATTAAACTATGCTTGTATTTTTTGAAGCATTTGAGCATCTGTTCCTAGCTTTTGTAATTTTTATGTAGCCTAGTGTAATATAGATCATGTTTCTACTCTTTTGTGTTAGCTTATGTTGTATGAGTTATATTATGCAAATGGTTTGATGTTCTTATGTTTGCAGTGTTGGGAATTATCTATTTGATATATGCTAGCTATTACTTGAGCCTTTGCTTCAGCATTGTGTTTACTCATTTCATTTATGATCTATCACATTGCCTTAGCTTAGGTTTGTTTATTTCATGTTTATCTCCTTCCCCTTTTTCTCCCCCCATTAGAAAAATGAAGAGCCGGCTTCGATAAAATCCCGAAGGTTACTTAGCTATGCGCACAGGTACCCCAATAGCTAAGTTTCCCAAAAGGCTACTGCCTGCAAAATTTTGCATCAATAGTTCTTTTTCTGGCATGCCTGGTGGGATCCGAACTAACACATTCGCTAATCAATAGAAGTGTATGAGACATAAGCCTGTCACTAGGTCTCAAACTGCAAGAATTCTTGGCCTGCTTATACCACTGTTGGTTTCAGCCCAAGCGAGAAGTCGGTAGGCTAATACTTCACCTCCTTCTTCTCCTTCATCCTTTGTACCAATGGCTAGAAATTATGTAGCCTAGGATGTTGGTAGTACTTTGATAGCCCCTATGCCTCCTATAGTATGGGCTCCAATCATGACTTCCACTTTAAAGTTTGTGCCTAAGTTCTTCGGGGATGATTCAGAAACTCTGACAGAGCACTTGCAAGATGTGGCTGATGTATGTCTGGTTCATGGAATTAACAATGAGAATGTGGCTTTGCAATTTCTCACCACCTCCTTTAGAGGGAAGGCATTGGACTGGTATCATACTCTTCTGGCTAATATAGTTTCCACTTGGGATCAACTCAGAGATCCTTTCTACGAGCGCTTCTCAAATAATGGCGACAGATCTTCGCTATATCACTAGCTAGCTCATATAAAGAGAGCTCCCCATGAAGCTTTGGCTGATTTCAATGCTTGGTTTCATTCAACTTGGTAGAGGGTTCCTGTCAGTAGTCAACCACCTCCAGATCTGGCATTCATGTTCTATTTAAAGTCAATAAATGTTGATGTTTCTATGATGCTACAAGCTCTCGGTGGGAATACCTTACCTGATGCATACAACCTTGTCATCACTGTGGAGAACAATCTTATTGCTTCCAAAAAATTAGCACTAAGACCTATCATGCCATTATTCCTCGAATCGACCACAGCAGAACCAGAGGTAGCTTCAGTCAGCATTCTTGCACCTCTCCAGTCTATGTATGTGTACCCAGGAATGATGCTGAGCGTGGCTCCAGTGCCTAACCCCCTGGCGGCTAAAGTGAACGACATGAAGGAGCATATGTGAACCATGAAAAATGAATTAACCAGTATGAAGCAAAAAAAATATAGCTACTAGAAGCCTACTTACCAAAACTACCAAGGTGGGAAGTCTCCTTTCCAGCTGAGCCAGTGGCAGGATAGATCCTGACACAAGACCCAAGCTCAATAGAACAATCAGGCCATCCCCGTGACTATGCCAATGTAGACCGTCTATCTTAGTTCAAGCAAGGAGCTAGTAGCAGGACAAAACAATCTTGCCAAGGAGACTAATCCATGGTGATTCCCTTGCAATGATCCATACATGCCCCATAATTGTCTATGAGGGAATTTACAATAGAGGATAGTAGAGAAACATAGTCAAGGCATCATGCCTGATCACAGAGGTCATACACATAGCTCTCAACAAATGGAGAATGCATTTCTCATTGCTCAAATGAAAGGAATGTCTATAGAGAAGGAGCTGGAAATAGCTCCAGACTAGGCACACTTTTCTTGGATGGAAGGAGAGGATTCGACATTCCTGAATGAAATTCTGGTGACCCAAGTTCCACAAGTACATGTAGATTACAATACTCATTCCAAGTGAAGGCTCATTGGATAATTCACATCTTTGTAGACTAAAGGGTCACCTAATTCAACACCCAGTCTGTCAGAAAATTTTTCATCAGTTCCACAACAATCTAAGGTGGTTGTTCCCAATCCCAAGAATCCACCTCCTCTGAAAGAAAGAGCTCCCACAGCCACCCCAGTTGTTGACAAACAACTAGATGCACCAGCTGCAAGGAAAAAGGAGAAAGCTACTGTAACTCATTAGTCATGAATGCCATTCAACATGGTGGAACAACTAAAGAAATCCTCTAGTAATGTTTCTTTGTGGGATATCTTGGCCATCCGAAAGAAAAAGATGCTATTACATAAGGCATTATTAGGAGAAGAAGCCATGAAGATGCTTGAGAAGCCCTCAGAAGATAAGACATCCAAGCCGGACCTAGATAGAGTTCTAGCAAATCAACCAGAAGAAAAGCAAGTTGAAAAAGAGAGTATGCCTAAACCCAAGCCTTTCTTTCTAACACTTATCATTGGTAACAAACTGCTGCATAATTATATGATTGACTTTGGTGCTAGCACCACCATCATGCCTAAGTAAGTAGATGATGCTCTAGGATTCGAATACAAGCCTTCAAAGAGCAGAGTCATGCAACTTGATGGGAACAAGGTTGAAACTATCAGAGTAATCAAAAGATTTCCTATGACATTGTTTTCTTGTCCCAACATTACTATGAATCAAGATACTATGCTCATCGACGTCCCTCCTCTATTCGGGATATGTTTATCCCAAGAATTCACTGCAAATGTTGAAGGTTACCTAGCATTGGACTGGTCACACTTGATCCTAAGAACCAAACATCGAGCTAAGATGAAGTTACTGTCAGAATCTTTGCATTCCAAGCATGTGGCTAATGAAGCCATGATCAATTTTGAGGCAAAACATACCTCAATCACTTCTGAAGAGATGCTTAATGCTGAACTCCTTGAGGATGAAGAAGCAAGCAGCTCCCAGACAAAGAAAGAAGAATCTCTTTTAAATGAATTCATAGAAACAGATCCTTTTGGAAACTATCATGCAACTGGGCTAGGAACATATGTCATACATGAAGAGGACCACATAGTTCCCAGAGTGACTAAAGAGTCTGGAGGTGAGGTGAGTTATGGACCTTGCACTTTGACAGAGCAATATTCAGAGTAGGAGCCGGCATGGGAATATGTTTAATATCTCCATCCAAAGAAAAGACCTGAAGGTCTTACCATTTCCAGTTCACATGCTCAAACAACGAAGCAGAATATGAAGGCCTTGTCCACAGTTTGAGTTTAGTGGAACAAATGAGTGCAAAGAAAATATGGGTGTTTGGAGATTCATAATTGGTGGTCAACCAAATCCAAGGGCTATCTTCCACCAAGAATGTCCATATGTGATCATACTAACATAGGGTCTAGGATATGATTGAAGACTTTGATGCATTCAACATCCAAGCCATACCTAGAGAAAAGAACTCTGAAGCAGACCGAATGGAAACTGTCGAATCTTAATTTGAGCCAACTTCCAAGTTAATTAACAACAAACATTTAGTGCGAGTGATCATGTGGCCTGCAATCCCAAATAATGATCAAGACTAGCAATTTTTTGATAGTGATGCTCATATCACATCATTTCTCCATTTGTCTATAGAATTTTCAAACCAATTATAGCCGAAGATCATTGAGGCCTATGAGGATCAAGTAATCTAGCTTAATTCGAAGAAGCTCCCTAGGGGTCTAGTTACTTTCAAGAGTCTTTTTGATTCTGATGACACAAGTAAAGACAAGAGAAAGCTTGTAGCTGATAAAGGCGATTATGTTGATTTGCACATCGGAGAAGATAAAAAGCTTAAGGCCAGAAAAGGAGTCTCATAGAAGAATAAAGAAAGGTTGAATTTTTTTTGTGAGAAGTACCCAAGTGTGGTGGCATGGTCATATGATGATCTTAAGGGATATGATCCTGAGATTATCCAACACACCATTGAACTACTAGAAGGAGAAAAACATGTGTGTCAAAGGAAGAGGCCAGTAAATCCAAAGATCGAATCACTAATGTCACAAGAATTAAAGAAGTTGATTGAATCTCAGATAGTGTTCCCGATCAAACACAACACTTGGGTGTCTAACCTGGTGTTGGTCCAGAAGAAGAACGATGATATATAGCTATGCATTAACTTTTGAGACCTGAATAGAGCATCCCTGGAGGACCACTATGCCCTGCCTTCCATGGAGGTAATTTTGCAAACAGTTTTTGGTTTTGAGATGTTTTCAATGCTAGATGGTTTCTTCAGCTATAATCAGATTCGTGTAAAAGAGAAGGACCAACACAAAATGACATTTAATACCAAGTGGGGGACATACGCTTATGCTAAAATGCCCTTTGGACTTTCAAATTCTAGAGCCAATTTCCAATGAGCTATGTACATTGCTTTTAGGGATCTGATACATAAGATTATTCTTATTTATCTATATGACCTGACAATGTTTTCAAAATCTACAGAGGATCATTTTGATCATCTTGAGCTTGTCTTCCGGAAATGACAAGAGTTCAATATTTCTTTGAACTCGAAGAAATGTGTGTTTGGAGTCCCACAAGGGAAGCTTTTGGGTTATGTCATCTCGAAGGAAGGTATTGCCATCGATCCAGAAAGGGTTAAAGTGATCAAGGAACTTCCTCTACCCGTCAACAAAAAAGGAGTTCAATATTTTTTGGGCAAGGTTAATTTCATCATCCGGTTCATAGATAACTTTGCAGAGATCATTCAACCCATCACCTTAATGTTGAAAAAAGACCATGTTTTCAAATGGATAGCAGAAGCTAGGAAATCTTTCGAACAGATTAAAGATGTCATCTCTTCTGCTCCCATGTTGGTTAATCTAGATTAATCAAAAGACTTCCTTATGTATGTCTTTGGTGGTAGCATGAGTATCGCTACTGTCCTGATGTAAAAGGATGATGAAGATAAAAGAGAATTACCTATTTCTTTCTATTCGCGCACTCTGAAAGATTATGAGGTGAAGTACAACTTTGTGGAGAAGCAAGCTTTTTCTATTGTAAAGGGGCTGAAGAAGTTTCAACACCTCATATCGTGCAACAAGGTGATTTTTTGTGTGCCACACCCTAGTGTTCGAGACTATATTATGGAAGGTGAAATCACTGAGAAATGAGCTAACTAGATAACCAAGATTCTTGAGTATGACACCGAGATCAAGCCAGTCAAGATTGTGAAAGGGAAGGGGCTGTGCGAATATTTGACTTTAAATAATGAAGCAATTACTGATTCTAAAGTCCCGGAACTCATGCTGCTAAATGAAGAGAGTTTGGAAGATGATTGGCTGGATGCCAAAATTAATTTCATGCAAACGGGAAGGTATCTACCCGACCTCCCCTCATTTAAAAGGTGTTTTTATCGACTGTAGAATAATGGTTATGTACTCTTGGAGGGATCTCTTGTCAAGAGAAACTTCAATGGTGTCGTGTTAAGATGTGTAACATAAGAGCAATTTAAAAGGATATTGGAGCAGTACCACTATGGCCCAGTCGGAGGACATTTTTTCAGAAAAAACTACTAAAATCAAAACTATGTGTGCTGGTTATTTCGGACCAACATTATTTAAGGACTCTTATTTGTAGACACATAAAAATGACTTAGGCTTGCAAGCTCTATTTTACCGCTTTCATCCTAGCATACTTATGACATTTTAATTATGTTTTTTGTCCACCTTCGAATATTAATTAAATAATTCATAATTATTTAATTAATTCATGTCTTTTTATTCTTCATGATTATTAAATAAATATATTTTATTTATTTATTTAATGCGTCACTAATTATCTAATGTCTTTGTGTACTTAAATAAAGTTCTCAATTTATTTAATTAATCTTTGCCATTTATGTCCTAACTATTAAATAAATATATTTTATTTATTTATTTAATATGTCACTAATTCTCAAGTCCTTTTATAATTAAATAGATTTATTAATTTACTTAATTAATCGATCACCTTCTCTAAATTAAATAATTATTTTAATTATTTAATTGCCTTATTTCACATTTCCCTCATTTTAAATAAAATAACTTATTTAAAATGGCCTCACATGGTTAACTGTCACTTTTTTTAGTAAATAATCTCAAAATCAATTATTTACTATCACACTAAATCCCTATTTTGAATTAATTTTAATTCAAAATCGTAATATTCTTCTATAAATCAAGTAATTGCTAAATTTTTTGATTTTCCAAATCTAATCTTCTAGTTGAAACTTGATGTTCTTGATTTTACTAATTTTCATCTCACTATCACATTTATTCTCCATCCTTGATTTAACTTCCTAAATTAAATCTTGTCAACTCATTTTGAAATCTTACCCTAACCCTAATTGAGAGTTGCCATTTTGAATCTTGACCATTAATTCTAGGGCATTTCTCAATCTTCAATCTCATCCATCCATCCAAAATTGTATTTTCTATAAAATGCCAATTTTGTCCTCATTTTCAACATCTTGAATCTCTTACATCTTAAATCTCTTAATATCTTCAAAATAACTTTTTTTGCTCTCTCTTGAGCTGAGCATCATTTAGCCTTTGTCATTTAGTCACTTAGTTTTGCATGTAGGATTGATTTTGTCTTGCATAAGTAATTAAATCCTTCAACACTTTGCTTAGGACTAGTTGATAATATATAGTTGCTCATCAAAATCTGAGGGCACTTCATATTTCAGCAAGCTAGAAGGTATAATGGAGGTCAATCATGGAGATTGAAGACACTTGGTGAGCTTGTTCCATTTGTTTTTTATTTTCATTTCCTTTGCACTTCATTATTTTATTGTGGATTTGATATAATATGCATGTAATTTTATAACATCTAATCTTGCAAGAAAATCCATAGTTACATTGGTGAACCCGACATTTTTTTTGTAGGTACAGGTGTACGGAACGATGCACTTGATAGTCCCTATGACACAAATTCTCCGTTGCACCACATCTACTTGCACAATCGACGCAACCGCTCTATTGTGACGCATTTGACTGCCCGAGTGATGCAACTGCCATCTCGAGTTGCATTTGATAGAAGCCAAAACGCAAAAGACACATCAATCTGCATATGTTAGATATAACGACGGATCTGTCGTATCAATCCACATTTGCTCTGTTGCAACAAAAATGACTGGTAACAAATTTCTTATGTTTTGGTTTTTTTCAGTGTCCTATTTTTTGCTTCTAGATTAGAGATTTTTTTTGGGATACTAATCTTTCTATAACAACATGTGTCTAGCTAGAATCTAACTCAATTTCATTGATTTTTTATTCAATTTAATCTCACAAATTTTTATTTCACTCATGGGTAAAATGAAAAATCACAATTTTGCATTGGTTTAAAAAGAAAAGTCATGCTTTTCATGGGTTTAAAATGAACTGTTAGTTAGTTCACACTATAAACAGTTAAAATGAACCTTTTTCTTGATAACACTACAAACAATTAAAATGAATGCATGTTTGTTGTGTTTTGTGATTTAGTTAATTGTCACATCTTCACACTTTCAATTTGGGTTTAAAAAGAACAACCATGCAAGTGTGAGTCAAACATATTGGTGTGCTCTCTCTTTGGTTTTCAATAAAGATTGATTGAACTACGAATATGTTTGATCGCTTTTGTTAACCTTAGAAATTGGGCCTACTTTGGTGGGAAAAGTAATCACCCCAAAGTGACTGAAACTGACAATGAAGCTCTTTAGCTGAGCTACTCTCGAGCGGTATACAAATGTGAATCCTAAGGGAAAGGCTAGGATTACGAGTGCAAATATGTCATACAAACCAAGTAGTACTCCCCAAAACCCTGTTGAACTTAACCTCTTCAAGTTGGAGTCCCTCCTTAATGGAGCTTAATCTTGTGCCCCATGTATGACCACTTGAATGAGTGCCTGAATTAAAACCCTTGTTTTTATTGTAACCAAAAACCCTCTATTCTTTGGTGCAGCAACGGTCATTGCCAAGGCACCCAAACCTGCGCAGTTTTTAGTAGAGATGACCAATCTGCCATGGGAGTTTCATGGAGGTTGGAAGCTTGGTTTCCCTAAGAAGTGAGTGCACTGTAAGGGGGAGCCCGTGGAGCCAATCTTTTGAATTCATCCGCTAAGAATATGCGGTTGGAGTAAAATCTGTGTGGGATCCAAAAGAATAGTGTCTTTGCAGCCATATGAATTTGTAAATGTTTTCTTGGTGGTTGTTTTTCACTTTTTTACAACATCATGTGTTTGCCAAGTGTATTCAGACAACTTGAACAAATGAAAATCAATCCAAAAATATGAAACAACATTGCCAAACTGAAACAAATTTCTTGTAATCTACTGAATTTTTTTTGTCAAAACCACTCTCTACGACACATCTTCTATTTCATATTGCAATTACTAAATTTTGAGCCACAATCACTTTATTGCAATACATGTGCAACTTAAAACGCCGCAATTGACTATCTTTCACCGCAATTGCTTTATCAAATACCGCAATCACCATTTAGAACCGCATTTGCTTTCCTAAACACCACAATCGCCTTTCCTACAATGCATCTAATTTTATGTGATGCAATTGCTGCAACGCATTTTCCAGTACCCAAAAATTTTCATTTCATTGTCAAAAGACTGATACTCCATTCTGTCCATAAAATATTCTAGTCATTTCTCTCTATTATTCCTATCTACAACCATATCTTGAGTTGCTCAACTTTCATCATCTTTGCATTTTAAGTTTCATTCTTAGGTTGTCATAGATTTCCATTTCATTTCCCTCATTGCATTATTAGGCTTTCCCATCATTCTAGACACTCATTTCTTTGTAGATTTCAGGAGTAAATTCCTTACCATCCTTTGTCAAAACTCTGCATTCAAAAGTAGGTTATCATTGGACTCAATCACTGTTTTGTCTTTAGTCATTACCTTTTGTGAACTATTTCCCACTCACTAGTCTAGTGTGGAAATTTTACTTTGTCCTCCTTAGTCATTTTATAGTCCATTGATATTCCAAACCTGAAGCATTGACAAAACTTTGAGTGGTCAAGTTTACATCTCCTTAGATTTACCATTAGTGAGTGCATCTTATAATCCTTTGCATTTGCATACCATAAGTCTTTTCACTTTTAGTCTCATCCCATTTGCAGTAGTATCCTTTGCATTTACATACCTTTAGTTTCCTTTTAGTCTCATTTGCAATACCACTCACCATCATTGCATAACATTATTTTATTCCAAAAAACCCAAAAAACATATAGTGTCATAACATTTGCATATTTAGATCATCCTCCACCATTTTCCAAAGTTGAGAAAAACGTTTTATGGTTGAAACTAGATTACAGAGAAAAAGAAGACTCATGGGTTCTTTTGATCAAAATACCAACCTTTACAATTTCCCAAATGCAATGAATGTCAATACCAACAATTTCCCCAATGACATGAATGAAATGAATACAACTACAAACATGGGAGATTCCCTCATTAATTTGTTCAGTGAGATGTCCATTCCATCCTCTTCATGCAATCCTTTTGAACAATTTGTCCGCAAAGACAAAAATGGGGAAGTCTTTGAAGAAGACACTCAAGTTGCTGCCCAAAACCCATAAGTGGCCTCTTTTGTGGAAGAGTTCATTTTAAACGACTCAACAAGATACCTAGCTATGCTCCTTGACCAAGGGGCCAAGTTACCAAAAGTATTTGACCTCAACACTATTAGAGCAACATCTCTTGATCCCCAATCACACAATACTTCTATGGGAGCCACTTCACAAAATGTCATTAACACCATTAATGCTACCTCACTTGGTCATACTACCACCACAACCAATGCATCCACCATAAACAACACAACATCTATTGGGGGATCATCTACCCAAACCAACACCACATCACAATCCATCCCCCAAAAAACATCCACTATTTATTCACAAACATTTGGATCAACAATGGGTGCAACCACCTCAAACCTCTTTGGGACTTCATCTAGTTCCATGAGTACATTAGAAAAACTCTTATTAGGTTCTTCAAATGCTATGGAAACCAACTCATCAAACCCTTTTGGGAGGAATAAACAAAGATTTTTCATTCAAGGCACCCAACCTAATTCCTCACATGTCAATACCAACATCCCCTTGAAGAAAAATACCAACATTCCTCAAGGCCATAATTATCTATTTGGGAAAGGCAATCAAGGCACCCAATTTTCCACTCCATTTGGCCATCAACATACTCAAAACCAGCAAGGCCCCCAAATTCAATCCAACATGGTGGGATCCCACATCCTAACTTATGCTTCTCAAGTCCATACACAATAGTACGTCCCTCATCAAAATTCTCATTTCCAACAACCACCAAATCAAAACACTCATTTTGCTCACCAAAAAAAAATCCCAAACCAACACATCTCATCACAATAGGTGCGCACTCAATCCATACCTATCACCAACATGTGTGATGCTACCAACAACCCAATTGTGGAGGCACTCACACTCAAACTTTTTGCTCTTCAAATGCAAGTGGAGACCTTGCAACATTCAAACAAAAAGTCTTACATGTCACATGACTTATGTCTATATTCATTTGACACAACCTTGTATATGCCACCATTTCCTCATGGATATGTGGTGCCACATTTCCCTAAATACAAAGGCAAGACAAACCCCATTAAACACATAAGAGAATTCACCACCAGTTCCATGGACACTTCATATGAAAAAACCTATCTCATGATACTCTTCTCTAGAAGTCTCGCAGGCCATGCACTAGAGTGGTTCTCGCTATTGCCTAAAGGAATAAAAACATGGGATGAATTGGCAAAAAAAATTGTTGAAAACTACGCTTATAACATTGACACAGATATTGGCATTGCCTCCTTATGCAAACTTACCCAAGAGGATGCAAGAGAGACTTTTATCCCATTCTTTCAAATATGGAGAACCTTAGCAAGAAGATGTCCGATAGAAATACTTGAAAAGGAGAAAGTCACCATGTTTGTACAAAATCTCCTAGGACCGCTCAAATATGGCTTACAAGTCCATTATTGTACGACCTTTGTTGACCTTGTTGAAAAAGGTGTTCAACTTGAAAAATCCTTGATCGCCAAAGGCGAATTAAAATATGGTGGCAAAACAATCAACACCACCACAAACACTAACCCAAGTGCTTCCAATGAAAAAACCAAATAATGGGTTAAAAATAAACACATCACCAATGATGGTGTGGTTGATGTGAAAACCGTCAATGCAACAGTTCATGTACTCACCATCAAAGGAGTTCAAAACCTAAATGCACCTATGACTACACCGACACCGACTACCAATGCTATTCAAAATAATCCTACTCAATCTAATCAAAGGCAGCCACGTCAACCACGAAAATTTCAAAAATGCACATACACCCCCTTGGGTGAGCCTATCGATATTGTCTTAAAGAAATGTATCCAAAACGGTTTTATAACTTTAGGAGAACCTAAACCATATGACCCTGGTCAATTCAAGCCATCATGGTGGGATGATAATGGATTTTGTGATTACCACCATGTCAAAGGGCACACAAATTCCTCTTACCATCAGTTATAAAATCTCATGCAAGACCTTATTGAAAACCATACCATTGAGTTAGGAGGTCAACCATTTGCATCTAATCCAGATCATACAATCTAGAATAACCCACTGTAGGATCATGGTTCTGGTAACCCCTCTTTGTTTGGCACAAAGAATAACAATAATCAAGCCAATCATGTTTGTCCTGCCTTCAATTATTCTGGTGGTACCATCATTAACAATCTTCAAGCTGCTGATGAAGATAAATGTGTCAATACCATTACTATTAAAAATTCCCTGAAATGAAATGTTACTACACACAAAGGAAAGGTCACCATCCCAGGTCCCTCTGCTCATCAGCCTAAAATTACCATACCTAGTCCGTCTACCAAGCTTCCAAAACTTAAGCCAGAGTTCAGCCTTATCAAGCAATTGAACAAAACACCCACTCAAATCTCCATCCTTGAATTGCTCCACATCTAACCTGCACATAAGGCCATCTTGGATAAAGTTCTACAAGATTCTTCCATCCCAAACAAAATTGATGTCAATCATTTCAAAACTATGGTCGGATATTTGACTTCACCTCACCACATTACCTTTTCGGACATTGACTATTCCTCCCCAAAACCATCTCATAATGATGCCCTTCATATCAAGGTTTTTTTCCATAAGCATAAGGTTAGACAAGTCCTAGTAGATGGTGGAGCATGATTGAACATCGACTCTTTAAAATTGGTTAAAGCTCTTGGCTTCTCTAATGCATGTGTGGATGCTACCAAGAGCATTGTCATCAAGGCGTATGATGATGAAGAATGCTCTTCTAAAGGTGTCATCACAATTCCAATTCGTGTGGGACCAGTTATTATAGATACAACATTCCAAGTCCTAGATCATGAAATACATTACAATATCTTACTTGGTCACCCATGGATCATGCCTTAAAGGCCATTCCTTCCACATACCACCAATTCCTACAGTTCCCTTTTGATGGTACTGAAATTAGAATCCCAGAAGATCCTGATCCATTTCAATACTATACCAATTTGAGAGCCACTGTTGAGCACTAGGTACCCATCAATCGAGAAGCCTCAGCTTCCACCTCTTCAAAATATATTGACCCATCTGCACTCACCAAATCATCCATTCCATCGACTTCCACCGCATCATCGTCCTCGGCCTCCATACCAAGTAATGGCCTTCAAATCCAAGACCTTGGATGTGGAGAATTCAAACTGAATATGGCTTACTATATCACCACAATACCTAAGCCACCTAAAATCTATGGTAGACCGTGCTTCGTAGTTGAGCCTAAAACAAATTTCAAGGTTCCACCAAAAAGAGTATTCACACTATGGGGAGATATGAGTAATGAAGTCATTATCAACATAGCTAACTGGATCTACAAGGACCCAGAAGGATTACCTCCACTACCAATGCATCTCTATGGAAAAGGCTATGCCATATGCAAGGCACTAGGTTTTGATGGCAGAAGTGGCCTTGGAAAAGCCAACAATGGAAGGAGAGAACCTGTCATTATCTCTACAAGACCAAGGTACATAGGGTTGGGGTTTGACCAGCTCAAAACTAATGATCGACGTACCTATGAACTTTCAAGTGAGGACATAATGGCTCCGAAAAGAGTCGAGACAAGTGAAGAATCCCTTACCAAAACTGACTCTAATGAATGGGAATGGGGATCTGAGAAAACCCTGAGTAATTATGATATTGATTAACTATTCCTGGAACTTGTCCAACCCCCTTTTGAAGAAATATTATGATAAGAATACAACATTGATCCTATTGACCGTCATTCTAAAAATAAGGAATGGGTAAACATTCATTAGGATCTAGAAGAACATAAATTATTGTTGGCAACATCTCAATTATCCCGCCCCATTCCTGAGCCCACCCATGAGCCTAACATGCCTGAAGCTACTGTCCATTCCTCCGAACTACCAACCACTAGTCATGATGTTGATACTTTTATCCCCTATTATGACATTGAATACAACTCATCTGAATCTAAATATGGTCCATCCATTGAGTCTGACACAAAAGTTGAAATTGACAACTTTTCCTTCACACTTGAGGCTTCAATTTGCATGCTTTCCGCATCTTCCCCATCTTTTAGTAGCACTAATGATGGGATTTCCCTTGTTTACCCACAACTAATTGACTCGGACCAACAAGAGCCACTTGCTATGGATATCTTTTAGAATGATGAGGCAATTGCAAAGTTCATGGGGTGATCACAAAGAAGGATTTTCTATTGACCTAGATTATGTGGCTTACTTTGGGGAGATTGTGCAATCCTCTAGTCACAAAAATACAAAGAATAAAATAAAAAAATAAATGTCTTCAAGTGAAAACTACAAGGTGCCTTTTGACAATAAAATAGTAAAAATAAAGGATGTATCCAAAGGTGAAAACCTCTCTAAGGCACCTAAGGATGGAGGATTCGACTTTCTTCCCATAACATAGGAAAAATCAGCAATTCTTATTGAAGACACCATAGAAGTTAACATAGCTACACTAGAGAATCCCAAAATGGTTCTCTTAGCCGCATCATTGTCAAAAGAAGAAAAACCTTAATTTCAACAATTCTTCACAGAAAGGAAAGTTAACATTGCATGGTAATATGCCGACATGCCAAGTCTGGATCCAGAATTGGTATTGCATCATATTCCTTTAATTCCAGGCATCAAACCATTCAAACAAAAATTGTGAAAAATGCATCCATAGATCGCACTACTTATAAAGGCTAAACTAAAGAAGTTACTGGATGTTGGATTCATAAGATCAATAGACTATGTTGACTGGATATCCAACATTGTCCCTGTCACAAAGCCAAATTGACAAATCCTCATATATATGGATTTTAGAGATTTAAATAAGGCTTGTCCAAAATATGATTTCCCATTGTCGAATATAGACATGATTTTTTATCTCACAGCAGGGTACAAGATGCTCTCTCTCATGGATGGTTTCTCAAGACATAAACAAATCCACATTGCACCTTAGGATTAGCACAAAAAGGAATTCACATGCCCATGGGGAACACACTGTTGGAATGTCATGCATTTTGGCTTAAAGAATACAGGTGCCACATACCAAAGAGCTATGAAAATAATATTTCATGACATGATGCATATCATAATGGAAGATTATGTGGATGAACTTTTAGCCAAATATTTGACAAGGAAGGATCATCTCAGGGTCTTGGACAAATTTTTTACATGGTTAGAAGATTACAAGGTTTGTTTGAACCCAAAAAAATGTATCTTTGGGGTTACTTCAAAAAAAATATTGGGATACATAGTGTCATGAAGAGGCATAGAAGTTGATCCTACTAAAGTGAAAGAAATTATAGACATGCCTCCCCAAAAAGGAATCAGCGAGTTGAGAACACTTCAGGGAAAACTGCAGTCCATTCAACGCTTCATCGGACAGTTGGAAAATAAGTGTCAACCATTTCAGTACTTGTTACGCAAAAGTATCCCCTTTGTACTGACAGACAAATGCCAAACAACCTTCGAACAAATCAAAGAATATATATTGACACCACCTGTCCTAATGCCGCCCATTGAAAGTAAGTCGTTGGTCCTGTATGTCTCCGCAACTACAAATGCACTGGGGGAATTATTGGCACAAAGTGACTATGAGGAAAAAGAAAGAGCCATATATTATATTAGTCATACATTTATAGGATATGAACTTAATTACACATCTATGGAATTTCCTTGTCTCACAGTTTTCTTTGCAGAACAAAAACTAAGACATTACATGTTGGATCGCCAAATGCACCTGGTAGCTAAGATTGATCCACTAAAGTATCTTCTAAGTTGGGTAGCATTGATAGGATAGTTAGCAAAGTGGGTCATTATTTTGAGTGAAAATGACATAATATGTTGAGCACAAGGCAATAAAAGGGTAGGTAATAGTAGATCAACTTGCAGACGCACCCATCCAAAGAACTCATCCACTGATAACTGATTTTCCCTATGAGTATCTTTCATGCATAGCCTACATCACCATGGATACTATATTTTGATGGGTCTCATACTAGTCACGACTCAAGGGTTGGCATCTTGTTCATCACACCACAAGGGGATTCAATTCCTAAGGCATTTTGGATCGCCTTCCCTTATACTAATAACATTGCAGAATACGAAGAACTAGTCACAAGACTCAAAATTGCAATTAAATGGAAAATTCAGACATTGCTAGTATTCAAGGATTCTCAGTTAGTTATCAACCAAGTGAATGATGATTATGAAAAAAAAGATGAAAAGTTTCTCCCCTACAAGAGAATGCTAGATAGCTTCTTGAAATATTTCAAAATGATTTCTTTTGAAAAAATCCAAGGACACAAAATAAAGCAACCAATGCCATGGCAACTATTGGATCTCTCTTAAACATCCCCAAAAATGTGTCACAATTTGAGTTCTTAGTGGAACAGTTGTCGATGCCTACATATGACATCCCAAAGTCAGAAATGGTGTATGAACTTGTTGGTCCCAGTTCACCTTGGTACCAAGACATCTATGATTATCTGAAGTCCCAAACCCTACCACCCAACCTATCCAATAATTAGAGAAAATCCTTCATCTGAAAAGCCACCTGACACACCATCATTAGTGACACCCTATACCACTGTGGCTTTGATAATACCCTTCTTCATTATCTCGACATTGATGAAGCCCAAACCACTTTATGAGAAGTGCATGAGGGTATATGTGGATCTCATTCGAGTGGCCCAAATTTAGCTAGGAAAGTCACTAGACTTGGATACTATTGGCTGACACTAGAAAATGATGCTCTTCATTTTGTCAGAACATGTCTGAAATGCTAGGTGCATAGCGACCTAATCCATGCACCTGCACAGGGGCTGAAACTGATCACTTCTTCATGGTCCTTTGCACAATGGAGACTCGATCTCATGGGAGGATCCAACCATCCTCCTCTAACAACCATAATTTCATAATCACCACCACTGAGTACTTTACTAAGTGGATTGAAGCCATCCCCCTCACTTACATCACCGGTAAGCAGATATCCAAGTTTATCCTTAATTACATCATTTGTTGGTATGGTGTTCCATAATCCATCATCACAGATAATGGTCATCCATTCAAAAATCAAGATGTTCGTGAACTCTTTCAGAAATTCCACATCCAACACCATTTCTCCACACCATATTATCCACAAGGAAATAGTCAAGCTGAGGCATCAAATAAAACAATTCTTTGCATTCTTAAGAAGACTGTCAATGACACTGGCCAAGATTGGCACCTACAACTCAATCCTATCTTGTGGACCTACCATACAAGCATTCGTACACCCACCGAGGTCACTCCATTTTCCCTTGTTTATGAATCTGAGGCCATATTGCCCATGAAGGTCGAAATTCCTTCTCTTCGAGTCTCCTTGAAGGGAATGATCGTTGATGAAGAGTACAGACAGTCTCACCTACATGAGCTAGAAATTTTACAAGAAAGATGACAAGATGCCTTGAATCACTTGTAGGCATATCAAAATTGTCTTTGCAGGAGCTATAATAAAAGAGTGATAGTGAGAAAATTCAAAATTGGTGACTTGGTTCTCATGCAAAATCCAAGAAATTAGGATAACCATGAAAAGCCTGGAAAGTTTGAGCCTAATTGGCTCGGTCCTTATATTATTACTGTAACATTCGGTTCTAGAGCTTATCAATTCACCACACCTAATGGAGAACAGTTGACAAAACCCATCAACAACCAATATCTACGAAAATTTTACACAACATCAGAGAGCTTGCCTAAAAACCTAAAAATACAAAAAAAATGAAAAATAAGAAAAAATCATCCCTTGATGAAAACCTGGCAAATAGGCATCTTGGTGACACCAAAAAAATAAAAAAATGGCAAAAATAGTAAAAAGAAATAAATTCGTCCAATAGTGAAAACCTAGAAACCAAGCACTTTCGATAAGTATCATGGTGAAAACCTAGAAAATAGGTGCCATCTGTAGTCGATCGTTGCTCCACCATCTACTATTACTCTAATTGGCCTTTATCCACTTTGCATAATCATGAAAACCTGACACATTCACGACATTGATCATAGGTCCTATCAATTCCATCCATGGCTAGCATTGGTTTACATCACCCCTTGCATATCCTTGCCTTTTGTCTCACGTCTGCCTCTTTCGATATCATTCATCCCAGATAATCCTTGACCTATCTAGGGGCAAGTCCTTTATCATGGAACTATAGTGGGTATCACATATGATCTGACATTCATAAAAAGTCCTGAAAAAATCCTAAAAATCTGAAAAAGTCTTGAAAAAATCCAAAAAATTGCAAAAAGTCCTGAAAAAAGTCATAAAAATCCTAAAAAGGCCATAAAAATTGCAAGGACTGACCTAATGTCTCAGGGATTCAAAGATGAATCTTGCCTATGTAGCAAATGTGTAGAGACAACGTAGTTCAAAACTTGACAAAGATTTAATGATGTGATTGACTTGACATGACAAGACAGACTTGACTTTGTTTTGAAATTTTTGACACTTTTTGCAAGGCCATCAATCGATGAGCCCCCGAGGCTGCACTAGGTCAATCCATTAGGGTTCATGGCACTACACTTTCACACACGTCAAAAATATTCAAATCAAATCGTCTCTCAATCCTAAATGAGAAATCTACTGGAAAATTTATTTCATCAACATTTCAATCAAGTTTGCATGTCAAGCGATGGCATGTCGTAAACTCTATCATTTGGTCAAATTCTATCAAAGCAAATCAACCTATACAAATTTGGGTTCTTTAGATGTGTCCTTTTGAGAAGAAACTCTCGTCAATTTTATATGCTTTTGGATGTGTCCTTCCTAAGAATCGTCATCATCACATGGAATTTTGATGGATTCTCTTGACTCTGAGAATCAATCCTCTTGATATCAATGTCATTCAAGATGTGTCCTTCTTGAATCTGGTATCACTCGACATTGGAAAAATGTGACCTCTTCAACCTTGGCATTTCAACATTAAAACACTTGACAATTTGTTCACTTGGAAAATTCTTGGCAAACACTATTTTGTCTTTTTGATGATTATCATGATATTAGTTCTTTACATCAAAAGAACCACGACGTATGATGATGATCATCCTTGTCCTTTCGATCATCCTTCTACTAGTTTCTCAAGGATGTCTTGACTTTAGGATTTAGAGGAGCAACGATGTAGTATGATGATTTTATTGTCTATTGTTAATTATCATGTGGCTAGTTTCTCGAGGATGTCCTAACATCAGGATTTAGAGAAGCAGTGACGTCCCATGACTAGTCTTGTCTATCTGCGGTTGGTTATGACAAAATGACTAGGGGAAATTGTATTCCTCGTATGAGTCATGATCATCCTTGTCTGTGAATGTTGATCTACATGATGGTTCGAAGTTGCACACTATTGATCTATGTCATATCATAGTTTTTTTCAGCCATCATGACATTTTCGCTCAATGATGATTAAGAGCAACAACTATTATAGTACTATGGCAAGTGTTGAAGGATTTTTTTCTGCACTAACATTCATCTTCGTCTCCTCTTCTTTCGTCCTCTAATGATATCTTGTGACATCCACAAACATAATTGCATACATGATCATATGAGCATCACATTTCACATTTGCAGAAATCAAATACCATAGTTCACATTGCATAACATTATCATCCATTCATCTTGCATACATAGAACCATCATGTGCATTAACATATAGACATCATAAACATAATTTTCACTAACATATAGGAATCATATCATCATACATTACATGATATCCATACATCTCATAACATCATAGATGCATCAGATAATAGCATAGGAACATCATAATGCATAACATCATAAAACAAATCATATAGTCTACATCCAAAAGCATCTCAAACATATCTCAAAAAGAATATCATGTCATAGAATAAAGTCATAGGATATCCCAATAATGGAGCTCGTAGGCTCGAGTGTCAATATATGGGTATGTGTAGGATCATCATGGAAAAAACAAGCCCTTAAGTGGCAATAGAATTCAGAAAATCAGAGTTAGGCAACTTGACATAAAAATTTGAATAATTTATCTATATTATTTCAAAAATATGTAAAAATAGAATCTGTAGAAAATTAAATGTAGTTTCTAAACTACTAGATTTATTTTGTTAAAAAAAAAATCTATTTGGTGGAAATTTGAAATTTCAATGTAGTAGTACTTAAATTTTAGGGAAAAAATAAGAAGTAGATGTCTGTCTGACCACCCTAACCACAGTAAAATGATAATATTTTTTTATAATATTTTAGATATAAGTAGGGGACTCATGTCTCGATGTGATGCATATTTTTTTGTAATTTTTTTCCAAGTAAATAATTAAGTATGAATTTTTTATTACAATTTTTATAAAATATAAAACTTCTATGTCTGACCACCTTAACCTGGTCAAAACTTCATGAAATTCAATTCTTTTATTTTTAATCCTATAGTATGTGAAGCATAGAATGTGATGCATGTTTTGGATTCAAAAAATGTGATACTATTTGAAAGCTATAGATTTTTTTCAATCAGCCTATCAATGAGGACTTTAGTCGTAATTCAAATAGAAAATGAATAATAATTATTTATTAAACTCAAAGTAAAGCATAATTTATATTGGTGGAAAGCTAAGAATCTCCTTTAAAACCCTTTTCATTTCATCAATTTTGGGTAAAAAAAGAGTCATCAGTCACATGGGCCATCATATCACTTAGATATCGCCACTTTTTGGCCCATCATGACCCTACACATACCCATATACAATGTCTCATAAAAATAACAAAATACAAATCATATGTTGTACCCCATCCATCCCATGGAGGTGATTCGTGAGGCGGCTACGGCTGACTCGTCAGATGAAAGGTAACCTGAATAGGAGTGGTGTCCTAAGCTTGACTCTGAGATCCCGAAGGATTGAAGATAGGAAGTTGGCTTTGCTTTGTCTGGTGTCCTGATGACATTGATATATGGCTATGACCTAACCTGTGGCTGTGGCCTAGTGAATGACTATGCGAATGATGTGACATGTGACCTAAAGATTGACCAAATGAAGTAGACCCACCAAAACTGGTATGACTATTGCTATGTGACCTACTACTATTGTGAGTCTGGGTGCCACTTCTTGTCCTGTTATATGACCTGGATAACCTTGGGTCCCATCTCTTTGATGTAACAACCTGCTCATATAGAAACCTATATTGGCCCCTACTCTCGACCATCTTGGCCAACTCCTTGGCCATATCCCCTAATTGTCCTATGCACAACTGTGAAAAATCAATCACCCATCTGTCTAACTCCTATCATCGAATAATAGCCTAGTCTCGCTCTACCCTCACTACCTCAAACTCAGCTTCTTGGGGCTTGTTTTGAGACAAGGCCACATCTAATCTGCTTTGAAGATCTACAATCCTTTGATCCATAGTGGCATCCACTAGAAAAATGGGTGGCCTATCCCCCTCCTCATCTCCATCGATCATCTACTCTCGTAGCCTCCTCTCAGCCTCATCCTCCCCCTCCTCCCTCTCCTCTTCCCTCGCCTCCTCTTTGCTGATCTCCTCCACATCAATGTCTAGTGAGTGATGCTCTACAAAAGGATCATCCTCTACTGGCATCTCCTCCTCCCCTCTGGTCTCCACCTCCTCCTCACCCTCCTCCCTGATGGGTGACAATGGTGCACCACCCACTCTCTATCTAACTCTCTTGGGCTGCCTCTACCCTCCATCACCCCTCCTCCTCACACCCCTCCCATCTCTGCCATCATCTCCACCCCTGCCACCCCCATCATCTCCCCCACTGCCACCCCCATCATCTCCCCCACCTCTCCCTCCATCTCCTCGACCACCATGTCTCACTCCGGCCCCCCTGCCATCTCTCAGTCCATCTCTGCCACCCTGACCACCCCTCTGTACCCACGGGATGACTGATCTATGATCTATAGGAGCTGGACCAGCTGGGTCTATCAATGGAATGGGCTTGTGAACCTACCACTAGGCATCATAATCCGTAGATGTCATTGCATCTGTTGGATCTCCTCTCCACCCCCACTGTTGTGCCACTAAGTTGTTAATATGCTACTCTACCACTGCCACTGCTATCGGTGGCCACCATATGGTCTCCCTGGATGACTGTGCATACTCTATTACCCCAACTAGCACAACCTATTACTCACCAAATGGTCGTAATACCCAATGGAGTAGGTAGATCTCAATGATACGCTGACTCTGCACTATATGCCCAATCAAGTATCTAAACTATTTGCACAATGAAAGATGGCCATCCTCATCTAGCCACTGGGCACAATCTTTGTATTGGCCTCTAGATAAAGCTAACTAGTGTGATAATCCAATGTCACCAATACCCGGTATCTCCCACACGGGTCTAGCTAACTAAACCAGTGTACAAATAAAGATAGGGCATGTCCTCACCCAACTATTGAATCTGTACTGGTGGGTGAAAGATGGGAATGTGCTCCCATGCCCAAATCATAAGTAAAGTGGTACCATAGCTGATACTCTAACCCCCCTGATAAACAACCTCATGTAGCTAATGGTACAACATGGCCAACAAGCAAAGCCCCCAAGAAAACACTTTCCTCTGGGCTCGCATGCAGACTAGTACATCCCCCCATCCTATGGGAAATCTATGACCATGACAATCAAGAATCAACACCCCGACAATCAAGGTCATAAGCATGGCATCCCTTCGTGCATAATGGTCAGCTAAAAAATCCCACCTAATCTCATATCCATGTATGCCTAAACTAGTACCATCTGCATCGACATACATCTCTCCTAGGGCCTCTCACCTTCTATGTGGATCATATACTACTTTCTCCCCATTGATCGAGATGCACAAAATATGATACACATCTTCTAGGGTAATGGTACCCTCTCCTGTAGGTAAATGAAAGGAGTAGGTCTCTGAATTCCATCTCTCACAAAGCGTCATCAATAATCCTTTATTTTCTTGAATAATGGGCATGTAAGTGACATAATACAACCCCACTTGCATCAGCTATTGTCTCTCCCTTTCACTCAGCCAATTTCTGAAAGTATAAGTAGCAGGTCTAAACTCTCGAGTATAAATAGGCACTAATCATCTCTACACACGCAAAAACAAGGGTTAGCACACATGGATTGGCAATTCGGCACATTACTACTATCTAAGAAACCAAAAATGAATCTAAAAGAAGAGTCTACACTAAGTCAACTTTGGTCAACCTTGGTCAATGGCAATTGCATCACATTGACTGCAATTGGATCGCACTAAGTCACATGTAGCTCTACATTTCACAATTGCGTCACACTTTATCAAATGCGTCATTTTAGTTGGCAATTGTGCACCTTTATAGTGATTATGTCTTTCAGTATGGAAATTGAATCATTTTATAACGATTACGCTATTTAGAAAAATAGTTGCATCGCAATATCACAATTGTGTCGCTAACCACCACACTTGCATTGCATTTTGACAAATGCATCATTTCCCTTGCACTTGTGTGATTTCAAACCTAAACCTACCCACCCATTTCACTTGCATCACGACGCAATCAAATGCATCAAACACAAAAGCATTTGTATTTTAAGCAATGACATTTGCGTCGCAAGGCATTTGTTTTCCCCCCTAAACCCTAATAAATGCATGCAAATAAAAAAAAAAGAAGTCAGATAGGGTACTTACCGATGCCTTTGTGCCCTCGGGTTGTCGAAACATCCCTCACATGGTAGCCATGGTGTGTTTTCATTGGAATCACCATTGTCTCCTCACGCTCTGCTCTCCAAAATCTCTAAATAGCAATTGTGAAAATGACACTAGGTTTGTCTTTTTCAACTTATTTATAGGTTGAGAATTAGGGTTTGACCTGATGGGTTTGTATTGAAGGCTCATTTTACTGCCTTTGACTAGTGTTTTCGCTAGATTAACATCCTCCATTTTTGAAACCGATCACGCCATTGTTTTTATGGTCATCAAATTGACTAATTGGGACACTTTCCAAATTTTTCTAACCCCGAGCCAAAATTCAAAAAGTTTCCTGAGGGGGGCATAGGCACTCTGTACCTTCACTGGGGTATATTCTTGGCTTGTTTTCTTTTCCATAACATGATAAACTACATTATGACAAAGAGGGGAAAATGTAAACACATAAAAATGACTTAGGCCTACAAGCTCTATTTTACCACTTTCGTCCTAGCATAATTATGACATTTTAAATATGTCTTTTGTCCACCTTCGACTATTAATTAAATAATTCATAATTATTTAATTAATTCATTATTATTTAATTAATTCATGTCTTTTTATTCTTCATGATTATTAAATAAATAGATTTTATTTATTTATTTAATGTGTCACTAATTATCTAATGTCTTCGCGTAATTAAATAAAGTTCTCAATTTATTTAATTAATCTTTTCCATTTATGTCCTCCTGATTATTAAATAAATATATTTTATTTATTTATTTAATATGTCACTAATTCTCAAGTCTTCTTATAATTATTGACTTATTAATTTAATTAATCGATCACCTTCTCTAAATTAAATAATTATTTGAATTATTTAATTTCCTTATTTGACATTTCTGTCATTTTAAATAAAATAACTTATTTAAAATGGCCTCACATGGTTAACTGCCACTTCTTTTAGTAAATAATCTCAAAATGAATTATTTACTATCACACTAAATCCCTATTTTGAATTAATTTTAATTCAAAATGGTAATATTCTTCTATAAATCAAGTAATTGCTAATATTCCTAATTTTCCAAATCGCATCTTCTTGTTCAAACTTGATCTTCTTGATTTTACTATTTTTCATCTCACTGTCACATTTATTCTCCATCATTGATTTAACTTCTTAAATTAAATCTTGTCAACTCATTTTGAAATCTTACCCTAACCCTAATTGAGAGTTTCCATTTTGAATCTTGACCATTAATTCTAGGGCATTTCTCAATCTTCAATCTCATCCATCCATCCAAAATTGTATTTTCTATAAAATGCCAATTTTGTCCTCATTTTCAACCTCTTGAATCTCTTACATCTTAAATCTCTTAATATCTTCAAAATAATTTTTTTTGCTCTCTCTTGAGCTGAGCATCATTTAGCCTTTGTCATTTAGTCACTTAGTTTTGCATGTAGGATTGATTTTCTCTTGCATAAGTAATTAAATCCTTCAACACTTTGCTTAGGACTAGTCCATAATATAGAGTTGCTCATCAAAATCTAAGGGCACTTCACATTTCAGCAAGCTAGAAGGTATAATGGAGGTCAGCCATGGAGATTGAAGACACTTTGTGAGCTTGTTCCATTTGTATTTTCTTTTCATTTCCTTTGCACTTCAATATTTTATTGTGGATTTGATATAATATGCATGTAATTTTCTAACATCTAATCTTGCAGGAAAATCCATAGTTACAGTATTCATTGGTGAAGTCTTACAATGAGTGTCAGTCTTTTGTTAGGAAAAGGAAAAATGTTGCCATGCCACTGAAACCAATTGTAGTGGAAAAGCCATTCGCTCAATGCGGTCTTGACTTTATTGGCATGATCAATCCATTTTAAGTAGTTAGATAGAGGTGGATCCTTACAACAACTGACTATTTCACCAGATGGACTGAGGCTGTACCATTGAAGAATTCAACAGAGGCAAAAATCATGAACTTTTTGGACGAATTGGTAGCCAAGTTTGGCCCACCAAAGACAATTATCTCAGATAATGCCAAAGGTTTTCTGAGTTCCAAAATTAGTCAATTTGCACTAAAATATGGAGTCTTCCTAAAGACATCCTCCAACTACTACCCATAAGGAAATGGCCTTTTGAAATCTACAAACAAGAATCTTCTCTGGATGATCAAGAGAATAGGTTTAGAACATCACAGGGAGTGGCATAAACGCCTCAGGACAACACTATGGGAAGACCATATCACGCCCAAGCAAATATTGAAAACATCTCCTTATGAGATAGTCTATGGGAAGGAGGCTCTATTTCCAATTTCTATGGAAATCCCTGCAATCCAACTACTCAAGTCTCTTGAAATTGAGAAAAATGGAGCGATGGAGGTGCGGTTTTCAGAATTACTTGAATTTTAGGAGAAAAGAGAGCATGCTCTCAAGGCAATGACCAACCGCTAGCAGGTCATAAAGATATGGTTCGACAAGAAAACGTCTGACCAAGTTCTACAATGCAGAGACTTGGTGCTCAAGTTTAACGTGCATGGAGAAAAGCCCGCTCAACATGGAAAGTTTGATAGTCTCTAGGAAGGACCATTCAAAATCACACCGTGCAAGCAACACAACTCATTTGAGTTGGAAACAATAGAGGGTTAGGATTTGGGTATTCCAGTTAATGGAATACACCTCAAAAAATTCAATTAGGTCAACTTTTGCGGTAAGTATGTAAATATGTGTATATTTTACCTGCATTGTTAGTTTTGGGTCATTCTCAGTGCTTTCTTAAGATCAACAACCATATTGATGCAAGGAATTGAAATAAAATGAAGAAAGCAGCTAGAATATAGGAAGATACATATATTGTATTAATTATGGAGATATTTACATCTGTATGCATGCTTATAAATGGGGCCCTTAGCCATGTTCCAAAACACATATATATTGTCACTAACAAGTGTTGCAGAGAAGGTTTCAAATACAAAAGCAAAAAGAGGAAGGATCTTCTTGACATCTCTTCATAAATTCGAGGGTTTGGAGATGGCAGCAAGTGGCACATGATGAGGAAACACCATCCTCTCAAAATTCTCATACCATTGCACCTCGTGAAAAGGTTCAACGCTGTGCATCCTCATAAATAAATATTAGGCAACACAGACTTTGTGGCGATGTTCCTCATGAGTTTCAAGCTTAAAGCCACACAGAAAGGTCCTAGTCGGCATAGGTCCTCCTTCCTCAATGAATCGGTGCAGGTTGTGAACAAATGGAATTACACGGTCGATCTCGGCAGCTCTCACAACGTTCTCCAACCCCTCCAAGTAGAATTTTGGAAACACCTATTTTGTTAGCTTCACAATCTTCCTCTTAGAAATGCCAATGTCTAGCAGAGAATCTACAAAGCGAGAACTAATACTTGTATTCACTCTATACTGGTCCTCGTATTCTACGCAGTCTTTTCCTAGCACCCACTTTATGGCTTACACATACAAAAGGTTCTCCACGCCAGTCATGCATTTTAGATGCCTACACCTAATTTTTCCTAAAAAGGTGGCTTGAGTCTTCCTGCATGTAATCCTAATTGGTGTTTCCATGACTACCACTACTCTCACTAAATAATGAAACTACCAACAATGTCTTAGGGCCAATTGCTAGGAAATGCTAAGTGCAAATATGAATTGCCAAAGTGCCAAGGGTCCTTTTTATAGATGGGAAAAGGCCTCCCAATTGAGCAAGGTATGTTTACATCAGAGGAAAATGGTATGAAGAGCCTGACAAGTAGTGTTGCAGTGTGTGAAATAACGAAGATAATCAACTTCAGTTTCAACTTGTTCAAATTGAGCCTTTGTTTAAAAGGACGAGAGGAAGCCAGTTTCGAGATGAAGTCATTGGTTTATGTGCTTGATTACAATCAAGTAATCATTAAATGCAAAAGCTCACAAAAAGATATGGTGATGCTGATTCAGTACTTTTTCCAAGAAAAAAATTAAGAGCCACCATATGGGAGGTCATATCTCTTAATGTGTGTAATCTTTGGCAAGCGAAAAATCTCTTTGCATGCACGAAAGGGTTAGCGGTGCATGGAATAACCAGCGTTAAAAGATAACGTGTACCCTTGCTAATATGATATTCTTGAAAATCAAAAATATAGATAGAAGCATCGTGTGAAGGGAATTAATTGTGCAAGGTTGGCAAAGTGTGTAACCGCCCGAGTCATTTGCAGAGATAAAGAAATTTTTTCAAAAAAATAAGTTGCAGAGTTCTTTGAAGACACAAGTAAAATGGCTGAAATTGTAAAGAGTTTGACTTAGGCTGTCACCACCGAAAGCATTGAAGAACAAAGGATGTAGGTGCCTTGCATGAATATCTACACCCAAGATTCTTATGCAATTCTAGGCATTCCAGCTAAGCCTTCATGGCCCTACACTAAGTTGGCGGACCAAAAAGTGTTAAACATGGTTTCTTGTAGAAACTAGGCTTTGGTGTCAGAAGATTGGGATAAGGTCCGAGATCTAGAGTTATCTCAAAACCCCAAATGTTTAAGAAAGGTTGCATGCAAAAATATGAAAAATATCAATGATCCTTTTTATAGCCTATTGTGGAATTGTGGTCTTCCTCGGTATATGGTTCCTTTGGTACACCATTGTCCAGAAATTGTTGCTGCCTAGGCTAAACATTTTGATGCTTGAACAAGAATTATAAGCGGTCATAATTTCAGGGTGGTAATTTGTCACCAGGCTCTCTAGGATATGTTGTGTATTCCTCTTAATGCTCTTGAGGGTGTTCAATATTTTGATATTTCTAGACTACAAAATCACTGGAGAACGCTTAGGTTAGCGCAGTAATTTTTTAATGCCAAAACGGGTAAACCATCAGATAACTTTGTTCCTCCTAGCTTCCCTCTTCGTCTGGCCACTTTTAAATTAGGTTTTGCTTCCATATTCTCTATGTTGGCATTGGTGTTTGGATTGGATATAGATAAAGAAGTCTTAGACTTCCAAATGAGTCTAGGCTTTATGCGAAAAAAGAATAGCAAGGCTCCACTAATGGACTTCGCGAAGGTCATTATGGAAGGGATGTGTCGACAACTGAAGGAGTTTGAGCTTGCTTTTAGGTTCAGGTATTCTTCTTTCTTGACCTACATGATTTTACATCAGAATCCAGATTATTTCCTACAATCTCTACCCCTGATAGTATTTGACGAGAATGGCGCTAGAAAGCCAGTTTTGACCTGGACTCCTATCTTCTCCAAAATTTTGATTATTATGTGTTATAAGACATATTCATAGCTCCAAATTTAAGACCTTTAGATCATAATGGAGGTAGGATGTATGGTTTCTTGATGCAGAGTCAGATATCATGGATGAGAGGCCTTGTACCACCTTGGGATTGGTTCTTTGGGTCAGATTTTACAATGCTCTGGATGCAGGGTTTTGTCTAGGAGCCTTTCTGGCTCCTGCATTTTGTTTTAGATAGGGTACTGGACTTGGAGGTTTTCAGGTAGTTGTTTAATATTGAAAATGATTAGTGGGGAGGAAAGCATTTGACTTCTTATTTAACATTGCCAATCATGTTTGGCTTTGTATCATTAGTCAAGAAGAAGAATCTGAGGGTGAACAGTTCTAAAGTATTGTACTCTAAGTTGGGTCACCTTGGATTGGTAGTTATCTATGATACATGGTGCTATAATCCAGAGGGTAATTTGGTAGAGATAGGCATTAAGATCTCTCACTAGCCTCGATCATTTTGGGACCCTCAGAGAAATGTAGATGAGGGAAACAAAAGATTATATGTCGGCCTTGAGTACATCCCTTCTACCTCGGGTCGACCACCTTGGCTGAATTTCTATCATATAACGGAAAATCCTAACCCCAACCAAAAAATAAATCAATTCCTCTTCAACCAGTTAAAAAGCCTCCATTGGCAGCCTGAAAGAATTCAAGATTTATGGATTTATATGTAGGAGATAAAGAGGACTAATGGGCTCTTCCAGGAGGTGGATTTAGACAACCAGTTTGATGATATCTTGTGTTGTGAACATTCAAAAAATGATGATTCTCCCAACCCTTCGAGTTCTGAGAGGGTCGGTGAGGAGGAAAGTGCAGTTTCAGAGCATGAGGAAGAGGTAGCCCAAAAGGCTCCCATAATTGAAGAAGATCCTGCACTAAGAGATACAGTCAATGGATGACAGTTGTAGCATGAAGAATCCTCAAATACGTAGCTATCAGAGCCTACTAGCTCCTATAGATTGGGAATGAAGAGGTCAATATATTTTGGACTCCATCAAAGTTTTATTTTGGAACTAGACGATTCTTCGAAAGAGAAGAGACCGTGAACGGAGGAAGTAGGAAGGAGACAAGAGGAGTGGCATGAAGAGGTAGTTGTACCTGCTACAAATCTTTAGGAAACTTAGGTATATTTTCCCCTTCTTCTCTCTCTTCTATGTCTTTAGTTTCATCCATGTATTCTTCTGTCATGTCACTCATGCAAACTATTCCTCTCACTGGTCACCCATGGTAGGTGAACATTATTTCCCCTAGGGGTCCTCTTTCATCTCCTCCTGTTTCTACTACCCATGAGGCACAAGTGATGGTAACATATCCTGACCCTCTGAGTTAGTAGTTTTTATCCCCAAGACCTAGCATGTTGGTAGGTGCTTCCTCGACCTTTCTTCCTACCATGTTTTCACCATCTCCGGGTAGTCAGTTTATCCCACCTTTTTCCTCGACAACTATTACTAGACCTAGAAATTTTGATAGTACATTGAACACACTATCATTCCAATTAGCAGTTCCTCGAGAGTTCCCTTTTGTTGGTGGATTGGGTATTTCATCGCATTAGTATTTCTCATAGGTGGATGCAAAAAAAAGTGTTTGGGCTAGCCAAATACAGAAGAGGAGGGAAAAGGATGCAAGCAGACAAGCGAAGCCCCTTTTGCAAACTATGTTCAATGAAAGCCAAAATTCATTGATGTTTGCAAATGTAACACCTAATATCATCAAGCCGGTCAAAGAAATGCAACCAAATGATTATTATGTCAATGTTGTAGGGCTTGATTTTCAATAGGACCATCTGCAGGATAAGGTTGAGTTAATGGAGGAAACCCAAAGGGCGGTGACAATCGATTTCCTCAAGCTCAGTTACCAGATGAAGAAAAAGGATGAACAAATAGATGAGCTGAAAGGAAAAGTAGAGATCTGGTCTAATAAGCACAAGGCCTAGGAGGTCAAAATCAATTGACTATGGAGTGAGAGGAATTATTTTGAGGGAATATTCATTGAGCTTCAAGATTTGGGTGTGGAGGTTGTTCCATCCCTGTGAAAAGAAATTGAGCAATTTCAGATGATAGAGGCAACCCTCCATGATGAATTGAGATAGGCAAGTGACGATCTAAAACAACTCTAGTAGAGTACCAACGATGAAGTAAATGAAATGAATGTTGCATTGGAATAGGAAATAGAAAGGCAAAAGCAAGTCGAGTTAGCCTTGAGGGAGAAGGAGAAAGAAATTACTACTCCGAAGAATCAGTTTTTGGCCCTAGAGGGAAGCGTTGCAGAATTGAAGGAAGATTTGAGCAACAAGGCTACGAAATTAGACCTTTTGAGATCCCAACCTCTTGCATCCCAAATTAAATCACTAAAAATATCCAAAGAGTTGCACACGTCATATTGGGATAAGGTTAAGACACTATGCCTTACCTTGCAGCCCACTCTCAAATTTATGGCATAGGCTACCAATCTATGTGGAGTTGTTAGTGAAACAATGCAACGGGTGTAGGAAGTGACTTTTGATAGAGTTCTAGAGGCTATGTAGTTGTTAGGAAAATTATATACAGCTTCCAATGATGCGTTGAGTAGTGTGGGGATCGAGGACCAGGCAGTGGCGGCCATGAGTGTGAATGTTCTCATCTCTATGCATGAGGCCACCCAGTATTTTGGTGAGTGCAAAGCAAAGCTGGCTCAGATTACCTATGATATGCACGCAAAATTTTCTCACCTAACTCAATGAGGTCTTCCATCGCCCTTCATGATTGATCAGAAAATGGTAGGCATAAAACACATCATTGAAAATATTGAGGAGAAAAAGCAAGATTTATCAATTTTCCAGTCCTTCGATCAATCTCCGACTACCACAAATATTAAAAACATGGTGCATCAGTTGGTGCAATTATTCTTCCAACTTGAGTCTGAGGAAAAGGTATTTGATGGAATGCCTTATAAGGAAATTATTGATCTAAACATGGCGTATGAAAATCTGTGTGCTCTCTCTGCACCATCAAATGAAGTCTGGACGTCTCTTCAAGCTGCCCTCTCTAAGCTTTGAGTGATTAATCCAAGGGGTTGGATTGGTCTGCAAGACCATGATCTGGAATTCTCCATTCCATGAGAGAAATGTCCCTATGAGTTTCCAAGCTGTAAATATTTATTCACACACCAATTTTTCCTTCACGGTTTCTTTTTCTTGTGCGGCTTCGCCTTTGTATTTTGGTACTGCTCGTAACTTTTAGGCACCCACCACGTGGCGTCCTATTAGAGCTTTATTTTGGGGTGTCTCTTTTCCTTTTGTCAGGCTCCATTTGCTTGACACATCACTTTTATTGGTTTTCTTTCCAATTGGGGCCCCAACGCAGATTCCTTTGCTAGGATTTTTATGTGTGGCACTCGTTCATGTTTTTTTTATCTTGGGTTCGATGTTTGTTGTAACGGTCTCTATTTTGATACTATGTGTTCTCTCCTCCTATTGCTGTGTGGCCCATATCTCCTCAGGATGTTCCTGATAGTGTGCTACTGGAAGCATCATTCTTTTGGCACTGACACGAGAAAATATTGATCGTTGATGGCTTCATGGAAGTATCTTTCTTGTTGGGGTCTTCAGGCAGTGGGTTGGCTTATTTAAGCAGCCTTTTCTTCATTTTTATGTTGGTTGTAAGATGGATGAAATTTTCTCGAGCACTGGGAGTTAGCCTCTATAGTGTTTTCTATTAATTTTGAACTCACAAATTGTGCCATTTTGTTTGGCCTTTCTATTTTCATGTATTTGATAAAACATTAAATTGTGCTTGTATTCTCTACAACATTTGAGCATATGTTCCTAGCTTTTGTAATTTTTATGCAACCTAGTGTAATACATATCAGATTTCTACTCTTTTATGTTAGGTTATGTTGTATGAGTTATATTATGCAAATGGTTTGATTTTATTATGTTTGCAGTGTTGGGAATTATCTATTTGATATATGCTAGTTATTACTTGAGCCTTTGTTTCAACATTGTGTTTACTCATTTCATTTCTTATCTAGTGCATCACCTTAGCTTAGGTTTTTTTATTTCAAGTTTATCTCCTTCCACTTTTTCTCCCCCCATTAGAAAAATGAAGAGCCAACTTTGATAAAACCCCAGAGGTTACTTAGCTACGTGCACAGGTCCCCCAATAGCTAAGTTTCCCATAAGGCTGCTGCTTGCAAACTTTTGCATCAACAGGTATCATATCATCTTGAGGTGTGAATCGACCTTCAAAATTATCTAAGCAACATTTTACAAAGAGCTTAAAAACTTACTCATGAAAAGGTGTGAATATGAAAGATGAAGGCATGAAGGCTAGAGAAGAGTTTGTTGATCTTGGTGTAGCAAAAATCCCTATAAAATTTTAGGGTCCAACTCTAGAAATTTCATATCTAGTTTGAATATATGCTCCAATTTTCTAGGTGGAGGATTGCAAAGGACGAGGGGATATGGTTCCAAAATAGTTTTTTTGGGAAACCACTGTTTTAGGTGATGGTAGGAGATAGCTATTAAAAAATTGGGGAAATTTTAAAATATAAGGAAATTTCAAATATTTATATGATAAAATTGATAATGCATTCATCATAGACATTATAGAACCTTAATACATAACATTAGACTTGAATTGAGATTTCACATGTCAAAAAATAAATTAATAAAATTTAATTGCTTTTGTTGTCAATGTGCATATATTATATAAAAATTACAACAAAATGCCTAAAGGCTACAAGTTTCAACTACAAAATGACAAAAACATAGAAAATATGTAGTTTTCACTAGTTAGCAATTGGTAACATTGCATCAAAATTAGAGTCTAAATCATTACCACTAGGAGGGGCTACCTTATCCAATGGAACCCTAGCCTTCTCAAAAACTTGTATGGAATATTCAATATCAACATCCCAACATGTGACTAGAGTCTAACAATACTTAAGAGTTTTTCAATTCTATAGTTGCAAGGAACCATGCACAACCACCAAATTTTGTACTCATTTAAAGGTATGGTTGTTCCTATTGTTTGATTGAATGAAGCTATATGTGGACCAATTCCTATTTGTAGTAGAGGAACTAAGAACTTGTGAAATGAGGTGAGTGGCAAGTATCCTCAACTTTGGTGCATCCTTGCCATGCCACATCCACCATTCAATAGGGTTGGTTTGATCTATTTTATCTCTATCTATCCTCACCTCTAGTTTGTTGAAGGTTGGACCATGAAGATTATCAAAGGTTAGCCACTCATGTGAAGTATAGTAGACCCCTTATTAGCATTAATTTTATGAAGGCCCTTAATGAACACTTTTTTTACCTCCTACATACCATTTGGGATTTAGACCATAGACTACCCTATGAAGCAGGGTGTTCATAGTGTTTCATTATTACATCACAATGGGCCTGATATGCTCTTCAAAAAATCTCAAAGTAGGATCCTTGCTATGAATGGCTTGTTTCATCTATCCAAGCATGCTATCAAATTTATCATAAATCTCTCCAAGGCTACGAGAGCTCGTATCAACATATCTTATGAATCACACAATAATTGAGATGAATGAGAAAACATATTTACAAGTGCAAACAAATTACAAAAAAAAATAAAAATAAAAAAAGATTAAAACTCAAATAACAAAGAGTGAATGATAGTACAAAAAATGAATAATTTACAAGTTAGAAACATTAGTAAATTAAATTTTTAAAATTTTAATAATAAAATTAGCAATTTCTTACCTCATTGTGGACCACACATCATTGTCAAGGGAAAAAAAATTGCAATAATGTTGTCATTCTTTTAATATTGTAAGCAGTAGGTTTCAAGTGGGATAATTGATCTTCTCAGTTCTTAGAATCCATACCCATTCTTACTAATTTGTGTGGATTACAAGGTAGCATCTACTTCAAGGATTCACATTATGAAAATACCATGGAACTATCACATATTTGAGATGATAATTTAAAGTTTTCTCAATTTAATGGCATGAATGAAGCTGAAATTATCGAATTTAAACACAAGGCGTCCTTGTAATGATTTGAGGAGGAACAAGTAATTTAAGATTTGAAAAACGCAAAAATATGTAAATTAGCATTGAATATATATCACTCTCTCTCTCACACACACACATATCATCACCATCATCATAAAAGATGCAAATTTAACATCAAATGTCTCCAATAGCCAAAGGAGACTTGGAAAATGTTTGCTACAAAAAATAGAGGAGACTGTCTCTTTCAAAGAACTTAAAATGAGTAATTTATTCTATATCTACAAGAAAGAGAGTTCCAATCTTCTACAAAATAGGATTAAATGCAAAGAATTCAACTCAATATTTCCACATAACAACACACATTAGCACAACTCGTATCCAAAGCTTAGAATCTACTAACACATTTTTAACAACAGGCCGATGAGGTGTCAACTTTCACAAATTTGTATATCTTACATAGAAAAGAGAGAGGAATGAAGTGTTATTTTACCAACACATTTTGATCATCACATTACACAATACTAACTTTATTGTATCACTAATCTAGTTATACATATTCGTTAATGGCTTGCATCAATCATAACAGGTGAGAAGTATAAAAATCAATATATTATTTTTGTCCTTGCATTTAATTCTTGGTGAATTACAACAAGATATTGGGATAGGGACTTGTCCACCACGACCTAGAGGTTGAAGCTGGAAATCATTGAGTTTCATCTATATCCATACCAAAAATGCAAAGTATGTGCTTCTTTACAACCTAACCATTCTCACAGTAGATATAGCTTTCTATAAGTGTTAAAGAGGAGTATAATATCTACTCCTACACATTTTGTCTATTCTCATTCATTTCAAGTGCACACACCACTGCCCACTTCACAAATTTAATTTCTTGACACCCAACTCTGAGTGGCTTAAGGGAAAGGGAGAGTTGTGGGTGTAAAAAATAACACAACAATTCAAAAAATTAACCATATTCATGAAGGGCCAAGGCAAATGAATCAATAAATATATGAAGTTTACAAATAATCAAGAAAATGATATAACCAATCATAGAAGCATGTGTAAAATAAAAACAAGTCCATATTATTTTTTAATTGCAAGAAAGTAGAGTATGAATTTTATGTAGCTTCATTCTCTCCCATTGACACCAAAAGGATGACATGCACACACAAGGAAAAAATGAAAGAGAGTTGCAAGAACACTATTTACTCACAAATGCACAAAGACACATAGGTCAAAGATCATATCATTATCAAAGACTATTAAAAGGTTGTGGAATCTGGCTTTACACCTAAACTATTACACTATGGTCTTGCAAGATATGTGTTTCAACAATATTTGGTATGACAATTTGGATCCCTTTGTTAGCAAAGAATATATTATATATGTATGTCTAGGTTTATGTCTATTAAGTTAAATCAAATGCTTATAAAATTCTTGTTCAAAGGTTTTCTACGTAATACACTTGTTCCTTTGACTTTAGCAAAAGGATTGCTTAGTTTATACTTGATTCATTTGTATTTTTTGATTGTCTTGCACTACATATATTTTTGGTATACAAACATGTCTTTGGACTATCAAAATGTTGATTTACCAAGTTGTTAATTTACTTAGCTTATGCTTGGTTTTTATTGGTTGAGTTGGTGATTATGATTATTGATGTTGTAGGTTTTGAATGTCAATTGGTTTTAAAGACACCCAAATGGGAATGACGAGGTAATGAGATTATTTAATCTTCATCCCACTTTCTATGGTTATAACTTATTTAAGATTCTCTATAGTAAGTTGCTTCATTTGTGTTAGTTTTCAAAATATTCAAGCAACTAGGTTTTAATAAAATAACTCGCTTTTTCATAGTGTTCCAAGCAAATTTCTTGGGATAGATGACATGCTGGTTTCTTTTTTTGAAAATAAAACTGATTTTGTGTTGAAATAAGATATGCAAGAATGTTCAAATTAATTGGGTTTTTTTTTCCAATATCTTTTATAGCATGTAAAATATATCCTTCAACATAAGTTGCAGCATTTTTCAGGATCCAACTAAAAAAGTAGTGTTTCTAGAAATACTCAGCCTATATTCATATCTGATCCCCATGTACCATAGATTTAACTAGCATCTTAGTAATAATTTTTAGGGTTTCCTAAATATAGCTAGCACAGACACGAAATTCAACCATGCACACCTAATGATCAACCATATATGTAAATTGTAATACAATAATGGTTACTGACGTGTGAAGTATGTGCATCCCTCATCCACTAAAATTGCATGACTACATGCACCTAGAAACCAAGCAAAGCTTACAATGTTAGGATGTGTTCCTAAGTGCTTCATAATTCAAATATTTTGAGAGGTTCCTTGCAAAATCCATTTTGTGCACATTCTGCAATCAATCATTTCATTCCCTGAGATGACATCTATTTGAGGCATTTTGTCAAACAATTTAGGTGTTTTGTATATGATTCCACATCTTGCATATATTTCTACTAGAGCATATCCAACTATAACATCCAGGTATCTTTTTAATTCCTCTATCTTTCATCAAACTCTTTACTATTTAAACCTCGTACAGGTGTTTTAGAGAAGAACATAATTGTATAGGCACAAATTTGCACCCCTAATGAAAATTCCCCTTTCACCCCCTTCCACTGTAGAAAACCAAAAGTGAAGGCTTAATTCCACTTAAGACAACTGTTCAAATCACACTTGGCACCTATTTTGAGTGTTGGTGGAGGCATTTCTATCGAGGAAACCCACACAATATAGAGACATCCACGTGGTGCACAGGCGTCTGCATGACATGCTTACATCCCTGACAAATTCTCATGTCTAGAGCCTACATAGGCATTACAATCCCATAGGGAGTCAAATTGTAACACCTTTTTCGGCCGACCAACCCGAATATGGCCGTTTTCTTCATCCTTTGCTTCAAATTCACCCACCTTCATTCATTTCATGGCTAGTTGATCTCTTCACATCCTTTCTACATCCTCTACAATCTCTTCACAAGATCAAAGAAACTCCTTCACAAACATTTTACACTTCATAGCAGCAACATCAACAGTCCATCACTTTAGTAGAGCAAGTGTGGAACAAACACCATTGCAACAAAGGCTTGAGTTCCTTTGATTTTATCCCCCACTAGCCTTGAGCACTTTGGGCAGAGGTGGTAAGATTTCACTCCTTTCCTCTATTATTTGGTTGAGTATCATAACACTATTTTGTAGTGCTTTAGTGCTCTTTACTTTATTTCCTACTTTTCTTTCTATCTATTTGGCTGTCAGTGGAGGTGGGAACACCAAAGTGGGGGTTTGATAGAGGAAAACCCCTATACAACCCCAACACTTTCTCTCTCTCTTGTGTGTAGGTATTGAAGAAATTCACACACTGGAGCTTCATCACTCACATGATTGTAAGCATTTCCTTTCCCCTTCTTCTCCTTGTCCTTATCTACTTCACTTCTATTTCAACTATATCGCTTTATGTCATTTCCTTATGATCTAGAAGTTCTCAGTAATCAGATTGCTAGTAGTCACTTGGTTATTTTTTGAGATAAACTTGCTTCCTGGTTCGTACGAGACTCCAGCACACCACGTTGTTGTCTGAGTTCTTCGTTGTCGTCCTTTGGCCAAAAGCTTGTCGGTTTGTCCAAATAATCTATGTGACTTTCTCTTTCTGATTCAAGAACTCTTGCCACTGTTCTTTGAGGTAGTTTAGGGTAGTTCACCCCGTGAGGCTCTCTAAGTGAAGAGATCTTGTGAGTAGTGAATACCCCTTCTCTACATTTTGGTGAACTCGACATGAAGAACATCTTTTTCAAAAACTAGGAATTTATTTACCCCTACTCGGCGAGGTCATAACTTTTGACTCTATTCTTGGAATTCAAAACCGTTTGCACCATTGGAAAGGTCTTCTAGAGAACTAGTTTAGTCCCTAAAATACTAGTGCCTTTGATAATCAAATTTTCAGGACTGAAACAAGTTCTGAACCCAAATTCCACTCTAAACACCTTTGAAAATGAAAATTACTAAAATATAAAAAATACCAGAAAAATCATAATGAATTTAATATCTTCTTTTATTAGTTTTGTATCTATTTTTGTTCAAAATATTAATGATATTCCATTTCATGCATGTGATAGTGACTTGGCTTTTCCCATGTCACTTTGTATCATTTATCCTTCTCATGAGAGTCCTCTTGCTTTAGAGGATATCTTGTTGCAAGAAGATGAAATAATTGATACCTTTCTTAATGTTACTCTACCTTCTATTCATTGCAATGCAATCTCCTCTAGAGATGATGCATTTGTGAATGAAAAATCTCCTACTCATTCCAATGCACTCTCTTCTAGGGATGTTGCATTTGTGAATGATGAATTTCTTATCTATTCCAATGCACTCTCCTCTAGAGATGATGCATTTCCGTATGATGGATCTCTTTCCACATTTGATCCTATTTGGATCGATGTTGAGAATATATCCTTGAATAATCATTCTACTAGTTGTGATGATTCTGTAAATGTAATTTATGTCTCTGCTACCCCTCAAAGGCCTAAGAGACTGGTCATTTATGTGACTCCAACTAGTCCTTATCCTAAAAGGGTTTGTTCTATTGATGGTGTTCCATTTGATAGTGATTCCCTTGATCTTTCTAAGGGTCCCTCTTATAGAGCGGTAGACCATACCTATGATACTAGAATGAATAAACAACTAAACCTTTTTCAAGCACCTGAAACTACGACTAAAACACCTAGTGATTACAATCTTGTCGAGCAACTTTGACATACTCTGGATAAGATCTCGCTATGGGACTTGCTTCAGTCTACTCCAATTTACCAAGGTATGCTTTAGGAAGCCTTGCAAAAGATACTTTTGCCTTCTTCCACTAGGATAGCAAGTGCTAATGCATTGATAGCTCATATTCATGTGGATTCACTGAATATTTTGTTCTACCCATAGGAACTTCCACCTCCGAAAGTATAGAAGTAAGCAGATCCTCTAATGATTATAGTTAATATTAATAAGATTTGTATTAGATGTACTCTTGTTGATGCCAGTTTGGTGCTTAATGTATGTATTATTGATCTATTTCCTAAGATTAATATTGACCCTTCTTCTATTAATGTTTATTTTGTTGACATTCATGGGTTCGATAATGTCGGTCGAAAACCTTTAGGCATGATAGTCTTACCTTTGAGGTTGGGAACCATTACCATACCTACCCTTGTACATTTTATGTTAGAGAAGTTACCATATAACCTTCTTCTTGGTAGATCATGGATTCATGCTATGGGGGCAGTCTCATCTACCTTACAAAAGTCTATCAAGTTTATTTGCAGTAACTGAGTAGTCACAATTAAGGCTGACCCTAATGCTATACACTTATTTGAGATGGCAGCTGCTAGTCAAGCCTTGGTTGTGCCTACTCTTATTCCTTCAGTATCTTCCAATGTGTGGATGTTTACTCCAGCAATATCTACTACAAAGGATTCTCTTAAGGTAGATGTCCCTGAGGAAGAACCTTCTGAAGTGAGAAATATTAAGTCTTATCCTTCTACCTCTTCTCAATGGAATGCATGTCTTAGTAATGATTGGGGTCCCTCAAACTTTACATATTCCTTTATTCAGGAATATAAAGTTGACCTGATCCACTTAGAACTTTTGACAACATCATTCACACACACTATCGAAGATGGTTATTGCTTTGTATCATGGGATAATGTGAATATGAATTGTAATGTTCTTAGTGTTGATCATCCTTCTGAGGAAGATGATTACTCCTTTGCTAAAGAGAATAATGCTAAGAGTCCTAACAAGAATGATGATGACGATCATGTAGAAGAGTATGTTCCCCCTTGTTGGAATAATGCTCTCTATGAAGATCCTCCTTCTTCTCATGATTTGAAAACACATTATGGCCCTAAATTTAAGCTTGTATCTAAGTATGGCTATAAGCATAAATGTTGTGGGTGTAATTAACAAGGCATCTAGGTCCCTCTAGAATTTTTACCTCATAAGCATAATTTGGGGCTTCGTTGCTTGAATGAACAATCTGAGAAGAAACCATAGTTGAATGTTGATGTGAGGTCCACTCAACCTTGTTCTCATGGATTGGTCTATCATCCTTTGTCTTTGATCTTCATATCTTCTTCTTGTGAGAAGTCAAACTTTTATCCACAAGAGAAAGGGTTGCTTCTCGCTCCTCATCTTCTATTTGAACAAGAGCATATTTTTTTGTGGCTTCTTAAAGTCTGATTAATTTCTCTTCCTCCTCCTACACACAAGAAATATCACCAAAATTAACATTATTTATATGCATATGATTGAGTGCCTAGCCATTCCACTAGTGAATGCAAGGCCTTGAAGGATAAAATTCAACAACTTCATGATGCAGGTGTCATCATTTTTTAAATTTTTTTTCTAATGCACCTGCCTGTTCCTCAAATGACAACTGATATCGAGGCTTACCTCTATCCTATTCCAAGTATCTTGCATGGTTATCCTCCCCTATATGTTGGGGGCAGTGATAACTTATTTTGGAGATGTGTGTCCTTCTGAAGGAACCCCTCTTCTTCACTATGACTTTGAAATGTAGCATCCCTTGAGTGGACCCTCTTTCTTCTAAAGGGTTCTTGAGGGACCCCTTTCAAAGTTTTTATATCAAATGAATTCCTTATGTCTAGCTCAAGCGCAACTCATCTAGACCTATCTTTGCGTCTAGCTTAGAGGTATCTTTACTAGACTTTACTCTTCAAATAGTGCACCCCTTGAGTGGACCGCTCTTTCTTTTGAAGGGTTCCCAAGTGACCCCTTTGAAAGTTTTCCAACTTGACAATGGTCTGTGTGAGTATCTCCTTATTTTCTCTACAGAACCGAGAAATTTTAGAGTTCATACCCTATGATATGATTTTTCCTCCTTGAGTGGGGATTGATTTTATCACCTTTACTTAGTGATACGGGTCTTCCTCCTCGAGCGAGGATTGCTTTTATCACCTTTACTCAGTGATATGAGTTTCCTCCTTAAGCGGAGATTTCTTTTATCACTTTTACTCAGTGATACCATTTTTTATCCTTGATCGAGGATTGCTTTTATCACTTTTACTCAGTGATATAGGTCTTCCTCCTCGAGAAGGGATTGATTTTATCACTCTTGCATTCATTTCTATCATTCTCTTCTTAATTTCATATACTGGATTGAAGATCTACATCTTCTTCATCCTAGGTATATGCTTTTCCTTCCTTCGCTTGTCCTGCACTCTCAAGTTTGCTAGATTGTGCTCTACTTCCTTGATGATTTAGGTATACATTTCTAACTTTGTTACTTCTCTGATCTACTTTACTAAAGCACTCATCAGTACTCGTGCTTGCTAAAGTGGGGGAAAAATGTATAGGAGTGAATTTTCTGAAGGGAAAAACTGACATGGACCTAATGACCCAAAAGTGTGGAATACATTCCCTTAACACTAATACAATAGAGGAGAAGAGCATAAATAGGTTCTAATAGCTTTCTAAACTTACTTGAGATGAATACAACCAGTAAAATAGATAAGAGAATTAAGCATTCATAGTTGACACAAGATATATGTGGGAAAACCTTTACAGGTAAAAAACCCACCACAAAAATTTAAGACAAATGTATTACATCCAATCATGCAATCGATCTCTCTGCATCGAGCCACCCAGGCATTAATTCCATCACCCAAATCGGGTCCTATTCCCCAGCCTAAGTCAGCCTACAATTACTGTTGTTTCCACAAGTGCCTTTGGCCAACCAGATTGCAGTCAAACTACTGCATTTCCACCTTGCACTCACTGTCGCTCTTTGACTCTGAGTCTAAGTTGGTCAAACACTGATTTGAGCCCATCCGACCAATCCAAGTCACTACCACTCTATCCTTGAGCTGAGATGACCCACCCGCAGTAAAGCGGTGAGCTCTAGTGATCTCCCTCAACCTTCCCCATGCTATCGCCGAGTCAAACTGACCCATCCACAGTGTGGCAGTTTGGCCAATCGAGCCCGTCCATGACTTGCCTGTGCTAATGAAGCACTAGCTGAGTCAGCCCACGGTAATGCGGTGAGCTCACCTGAGCTCACCCTTAGACTCCACCAAGCTCATCCACTAACTATACCACGCTATCGCCTTCTAGGTTGACACTAGCTGCAGCAACGAGGTAACCAGCTTGAGAGACCGTTGGCAGTCAAACTGCGCTACCATGGGGGTTGAAGACCACCCCATAGTAGAGTGAACACCACTGGTAGCCTCACCATGATCACTACCTATGGTGCGATGGTAACAGCCGAGCTGACCGCAAGCGGTCACACCACAACCACCACGGTCAAGGACTTAACCATCTACGACACGATGGTAGCCAGAGAAACAGGCCGACCGAAGCCAACTGCAGCCACCATGGTTAGGGACAAAACTGCGAGTAGTAAAGAGGTGACCGCTACCCTTCCATCGTGGTACTACTAGGGTAAGAGAAGACCACCACGGTAAAGTAGTTGAGGTTGAGATGAGGCCAGGCACGGTACAATGGTAAACAACAAAAATAGAAGAATTTTGCCAAGGCAAGAAAATAGGGGCTTCAAGGTGGAAGTTGAGACATATTTTCTCAACAAGCTCCCACTTGGAAAACACTTCTAGCTTCTCCATGACTTAAAAAAATTACTGTCTATCATAGGCCCCAAGGCCCATCGATTTTGTGCACCATATGAACTTGTATGTGCTAACCGGCTTTGTTAAAGCATCTACAACATTTTTCAAGGTGTCCACCTTTTCCAGACTGACCTTGCCATCTTCAACCATATCCCTCATGAAGTGATATTGCACATCAATGTGCTTGGTCCTGACGTGAAAGGTCAGATTCTTTGCCAAATAAATGGCACTCTGACTGTCATAGAGAATAGTAACCTGCCTTGCATTGAATCCAATGTTTGAACATAAATGCCTCAGACAGAAAGCCTCCTTATAGGCATGAGTTATAGCCATGTACTCTACCTCTCTCATGGATAAAGAAACTACAACCTATTGCTTTCTCATCCAATTGATTGCTCCACCATTAAGCATGAAAGTATATCCACTGGTGGATCGCCTGCTGTCAATGTCCCCTGCCCAATTTGAATCAACATACCCATGAATACTGAGAGTCCTTTTTGATGCAACCAAACTTCCATGGTAACACAGGGCATAGTCTAAAGTCCCCTTCAAATACCTGAATACTCTCTTCACAACATCCCAATGTGATCTTCCCGAATTTTCCTTAAATTGGCTTAGAACTCCCACTGCTTGGGAAATTACTAGTCTAGTAGAGACCATAGCATACATCAAACTTCCAACAACACTTGCATAAGACACACTGGTCATGTCCTCCATCTTAGTAGAAGACTTTGGATAATCTTCAATGGATAGCTTCATTCCCTGCATGATTGGAACAACAAGCTTCTTGCAATCATCCATGCTAAACCTCTCTAGAACTGTTTTCACACATTTACTCTGACTGACCCAAAGCTTTCTACTAGTTCTATCCCTAGTTATCTCCATTCCAAGAATGTACCTTGCTGTACCAAGATCTTTCATTTCAAACTTTTTAGACAACTAAGATTTAAGATCAGAAATCATACACTTGCTATTCCCAATGAATAACATATCATCCACGTATAGGGTAATAACAAGCACACGATCATTCTTAGATTTATAATAAATGCAATGATCAAATTTTGATCTCACAAATCCAATTGACAACACAAACGTGTCAAATTTTCGGTACCACATTCTAGGTGATTTCTTTAAACCATAGCAAGATTTATTTAACTTATAGACTAGATTTTGCTTACCTCTTTCAACAAAATGCTCAGGCTAGGACATGTAGATTCTTCTTCTAGCTCACCATGGAGAAACGTTGTCTTCACATCCATTTGTTCAATTTCAAAATCATACACAACTACTAATGACAATAAAAATGTGATGGATGTCAGCTTTGCTACAGGGGAAAAAATCTCTCCATAATCAATTCCCTCAATTTGAGAAAATCCCTTTGCAACCAACCTTTCCTTATACTTCTCAACATTGCCATCAAGGCCTATTTTCTTTTAGAATATCCACTTACAGCCAACAGGATTTTTCCCTTTAGGCAATGGTACCAAATTCCAAGTTTCATTCTTTTTCAAAGAATCCATCTCTTCATTCATTTCTTGCAGCCAAGAATTTGAATCAGCCATGTTGATTGCTTCTTTCACAGTCCTAGGCTCATCAGTGCTAGTTATTAAAGCATAGGCATAGTTTGAATTTAACAATGAGAAACCATACCTTTCAGGTTGCCTTTTTTCTCGTGTAGATCTTGTTACAAGTTGAGCTTGTTCTTCATCATCAGAACTTCCAGAGCTGCTTGAGCTCTCCTCAGTCTCAGGTACACCATCTAGCACTTCCCATTCTAGAGTTTGGGGAATCTCAATAGCATCCTTCTTCTTGTCACTCTGATCTGTCTCAAGTTGTTGATCACTTACTAAAGGTTTTAGCTCATGAAATATCATGCTTCTGCTATACAAAACCTTCTCAGTAATAGGGTTCCAAAGCTTGTATCCCTTCACACCAACTCCATAACCAATGAGAATACACTTGACAGCTTTGTTATCCAATTTAGATCTCTTTTCATTTGGCACATAAACATATGCCTCACAACCAAACACACAGACATGCCTCAAAGAGGGCTTCTTACCAGACCATGCTTCCAAAGGCATCATATCAACAAGAGCAGAGCAAGGAGATCGATTTATTAGATAACATGTTGTAGCCACAACCTCATCCTAGAACTTTTGCTCCAGACCAGCAGCGCTCAGCATATTCCTTGCCTTTTCCATCAACATCTTGTTCAACCTTTCAACAAATCCATTCTGTTGTGGAGTGTAAGGCATTGTCTTATGCTGTTTAATTCCATGATCAGTGCAATACCTTTCAAAATCTGTAGAACAAAATTCACCACCATTGTCTGTCCTCAAACATTTAATTTTCCTTCCAGTCTAATTCTCTACAAAAGATTTAAATTCTTTAAACTGACTGAACACTTCTGATTTACTTTTAAGAAAGTATACAAATGCCCTTCTCGAATAGTCATCAAGAAAATAAACATAATATCTAGACTTCAATAATGAAGGAACATTAACTAGACCAAACACATCTGAATGAACATAATCCAATATACCAGAAGATTTATGAGGACTAGAATAAAATGAAACACGATGTTGTTTTCCATAGATACAATGTTCACAAAAATTGAACTCAAGGTTACAATCATCAAGCCCTTCTACAAGATTTTTATTCTTCAAGCTTTTTAAACCTTTCTCACCTATGTGACCAAGTCTATGATGCCAAAGCATAGTCTTCTCAGCTAGGAGTTTTAACTCCAAAGAATTTGCAGCCAGAGAAGTGTCTTCATATTTCTCTACAGGTGCAACATTGCTTGACTTTACAGAGGCACTGTTACAAAGAATAGGACGTGCATCCAGATTATACAGAGTGCCAGTACGAACACCCTTATCCAACACCATTGCACCTCTAGCCATTTTACATCCCTTACATGAAAAAGAAACTTCTACACCAACATCATTTAACTTACTGATAGAAAGAATATTTTGAGCCAGACTTGGTATGTGAAGTATGCCACCAATACCTTTGACTCTCCCATCAGGAAACTAACTTCTGACTCTTCCTCTTCCAACTATCTCCAATGTTGAATCACTTGCCAAGTACACCTTTCCACCATCATACTTCTCATATTTAGAGAACCATTCTCTATTGGACGTCATGTGAAAAGATGGACCTGAGTCAACCAGCCAGACATCATCTGATGCCTTAGTTGTCAAGGCTATTGCAATGAAGGCATCTACATCACTTTGAGAAGATTCATTGTTAGAAGCATTCTTCTTCTTCTTCTCCCTACAGTCCTTCCGGATATGACCAGGTTGCCCACAGTTCCAGCATCTCACCTTGAACTTTTTACCAGGAGACTTTGATCTTCCTGCAGATTTAGATTTCGACTTCTTGTCTTTCTTCTTGCCTTTTTCCTATGGTCTACCTCAAATAGCAAGAGCCTCTTTGGCCATCTCAAAATACTTCCTTCACATTTCTTCAAACAAGATAAAAGAAACCACCTCATCCATCTTGAATGTAATGGTTTATGTAAGATCATAGATTTTTCGTGGATGAGATTAATACTAATAGCTGCCCAGATTAAGATGATTAATTCTAATCTAACAAATAATCTAAATCAAAACAACAAAGAATGAGTAAATGAACATGAAATAACTAAACAAATAATTGAAAAGATCTCACCGAATATGCATCCATTCCTTCAAATTATCTCGATTGCTCTTCTCCATTTTGTTGTTTCAGTATTCTTGCCCTCAGATTTTTAGTATTGATGCAAGCATAACCTTGTTGAATGTCTAAACAAAATATCGAAGATTAAGTTTCTTCTCAAAAGTGTATTGATTTCGGGAGGAGGAATAAGGATAATGACAAGCCATTTTATAGATTTTGGGTTTTCAAACGATCAGCTCAGATTGAAAGAGAGATCAACGGATGAGATTGATGAATGTCATGCAATGTGAGTTCTGTGTTAGTCAGAATGTGAGTTAGAACATGAGTCAGAAAAGGCCACAGGATAAAGATTAAGTTAGAACGATAAATTAATCTTGTGTCAAGACTATTTGAAAATAGGAAGAACAAGAGTTCAAGATCTTAATCTTCAGCTAAGAGTCTTTGAAAATAGAAGAAATAGACTTTGAATTTCAAAAAAAAGTTAGAACTCAAAGAATAATGCATTCGAAAGAAAACATGAGTTAATTAATTAAATAAATATATTTAATTATTAAATAGATTCATGCATGTGAGTTAGAACTAGTTAACTGACTAGTTGTGATAGAGAGTCCTCTCGCAGAGACAATCAGATGTTGAATCCGAAGATAACTGAAGAACTAAAAATAGATCTTGAGTCAGAAGGTGATTGAATGATTAGTCAACTAATTGATAGAAGAATGTGACATTAAATAATTTAAATGTGAATTAAATGTTAATTTAATTCAACATTCAAAAATAAAAGATTTAATTAAATAAATAAAGATCATTTATTTAATTTGACTATTGTAAAGGTGGAATTGAATAAATTAAATAATAAATATTTAATTATAGATAAAGGGGGTAATTAAATAATAAATTATTTCATTAAGAAGGAAGAATTAATTAGTTAGCGACATAATTAAATAAATATGATTTATTTAATTAATTAAGTCGAATAAAGGTCAAAATGAATTAATTAATAGAGGGAATATGTGTTAGAAAAGGTAATTAAATAATTATCATTATTTAATCATGACCATGGATAATAGAAAATTATGTTGAATGTGGTGCTTGCAGGCCTAGACCAATTTTCGGTATCTACAGTTTGCCCATCTTTGATACAACCTTTTTTTGGTGTTGTGTCAAAGAAAATATGCCCCGATCGTGCCCCAACATGAAATAGGTTAGGGTATGCCCCCTCAGAAAAATTGACAAATTTTGGAAATTTTCAAAAAAATCAGATTATATTCCCGATAAGTCCATTTGATGGTCAAAATTACTATGGAGTTGACGGAAGTGAATTTGGAGATGTTACGGATGTGTAAGGGTCAGTAGAAGTTGAAAGGTTAAGCAACCAATAGACAAGGTCAGAAGAAATGCCACCCAAACCTTGGCTATAAATAAGAATTAGGTTGAAAACCAATTCATTTGCACCCGGTGGAGTTTGAAGAACTAAGATTTTGCTCTGACTATTGGATGAAGATGACCCCCATTCCATACAATGTGCATCAAGGATATCAGATCCAGACCTTCAGATGGCCAGCCAACACAGGACCACTGGTATGTACTAAAAAATGAACTCTTGAAAGTTATTTTTGCATGTAGATTCATATATATGCGGTCTTTCGGGATCAACGCATATGCCGTCGTATGCACTGCATTTTCCTACAGAACGACACATATGCTAAAACATGCCTAGAGTAGGATAGGCATTTTAGGCATTAAACACATTTGTAAGAAAATGCTCCACATATGTAAGTATGGAATGCATCTGCATTTAGGATGTACACATGTAGGTTAGTTAACCACATTTGCATTAGTGAAACACATATGTATCAGATAGACAGGTTATAGGAAATGCACCGCATTTTCTTTTCTGCATCGCATTTGTAGTAGGTAGAAATTGGATTGGTGATGTGCAATGCATATGGAATATGTGAAGAAAATGCTTTGTCTTGCAAAACATTTATATGAATGCACCACATCTGGTAAAGTGAGCCACATGTGGCTGGCAAAGTTTTGGAAAAAAAATTCTAAGGAAAAACTTTTGAAAATCTTGACATGATGGTTGAAATGAAGGTTATATTAGATCCTATTTATAGGTAGGAGACACATCTGGACACCTTCAATCTAAGAGATCATCTGAGTAGTGCAGAGATACGGCTTTTGTGGAGAGTTGGTCTTCGTCATTGTCCTTCGATGCCCACTATTCGAGCAAATAGAGGGATGCTCACCGCATTGTGCGAGCGATGGCACTCCGAGACATCATCATTTCATATGTTGACTGGGGAGGTGACTGTCACATTGGAGGATGTGTACATGATACTTAGACTTCCAATCAAAGGATAGTAGGTGATATATGATACCCAGCATGGATTGAGTGACCTAGCTAGATTTTATCAGGTTGATGATATTAGTAGGCTCGGCATTCAACATTATGAGATCAGATGGCTGGTGTTGGCAGACATATACAAGAGGATTGACTATATACTATGTACACTAATAGGTGGGATAGTATTACCAGATCAACGGGGTCATGGTTTTCATATTGGATGGGAAGAGATGCTGGTGGGTATGTTAGAGAGAGAGACCGTGTATGCCTAGGGTTCGTGTCTATTAGGGATGCTATATTTCCATTTACATGATATTGCATACAGAGACACACAGTCGATGAGTTGTGGGACCACTCTTTTGATGGTTTGGGCATGGGAGAGGATAGTTGTTTTTCATCCTCCAGTTACTATAGAGCAATGGGCTAGATCTCCATATGTTTTCCGATACACGTGAAACATCACTCAGAGCCATGTGGGAGATACTGGATATTGGATACATGCACTCGATATCTTAGATCAGTTCACTTGTAGACCATACATGGACTGTGAGCAGTGGTCTAATGAGGATAGACATTTTCCATATTGTAGACAGACATAGTACCTAATTGGGAGAACTGTTTCGAGCATGCACATTATATAGAGACACTTTTCAGAGTGATTTTTGAGATAGTTCAGAGAGGTTCAGGATAGGTCTTGAGGTAGAGCAGAGTTTGCTCGATCATCCAGAGAGATTCCACACTAGGGCCCATAATTCTAGTAGCTACTACAAAGGTAGAGATAGAGGCCTTACAACTAGTATAGTGAGGATGGAGAGACGAGGTAGCAGATCTAGGGACTATAGATGCATATGACGCATGGTGGGTGAAGCATCATCTGATTCCTTACATAGACCTAGACCAACCGACACCAGTGGAGAGATGAGGTATAGGGCTGAGAGGATGGCAGAGAGGTAGAGGTGGTAGAGTTGGAGGGAGGGGTGGTGGGGATGATGGCAGAGGAGGGGGTGGTGGTAGAGGTGGTAGATGAGGACAGAGAGGGCAAAGAGGGGATCAGGTAGGTGGACTTTCACCTATCTGAGAGGCACTGGTAGAGGATGTACTGATGTTGGATATCGGAGGTGGAGCTGATGCACAGGTTGGAGATGAGCATGCTACCAATAAGGTAGTAGATGGGGATATTGGGGGAGAGGATGTCACAGAGGATGAGGATATGGATACGGATATAGATCCTCTAGGTATTCAGGCAGGGTATGGGGAGGATGATGTTGAGGAGGAGGCACCTATGGAGGAGCAGGAGAGAGAGCTCTAAGATCAGATTATGGAGGGGAGACAAGATGAGGAGGCTCCTAGGGACAATGACAAGGAGGCTTTGGAGGAGAGGTTGAGACTGGTCATAGCAGATTTGGATGCCCTACGGATAGATAGAGACAATGATCATACAAAGAGAGACAGTGCTCGTATGGAGAGAGATAGTGCTCATATGGAGAGAGACAGTGCACTCATGGAGAGAGATCACACCATAGCTTCGAGACAGGAGATAGAGCAACAGTTCATAGAGGTTAGACATCTATGTAGTGGCACTTCATTTGATGGTTTTGCTTGTGAGCTAGTTAGATCAGTTGAGAGAGCATCATATTACAGGGATCTATATGAGGTAGTGGTGCCAACAAAGAGATGAGATCCTAGCTTTTCATAGGTTCACAGCTAGAGATCACAGGGCAGGAGTCAAACAAGGACACAAAATACAGAGGGTGTGGTAGGACCACCGAGGACAAGTCCATATGATAGGCCTTCCTCCTCACAGAGAGTACCTCTAAGGCAGTTTCTACCACCTTCACCACGTGACAGTAGTGGGAGTGGGACACGTCGATACTGTTATATATGTAGACATTGTATTTTGATCAGAGATCCTACAAGCTCGTTTTATTTAGGGATACACTCAAAAATTGTACTGTGACACACTATTTTGAGCGATATATATATATATGATTTTTGGTGGCTTCTATATGATATGCAGTTCTATTTTATGGATGATACATTATTTCTATATCATTATGTTTCCTAGATGATGTATGTACATGTGTTATGAATGAAATTTTCTACATGTGATGAGTTATGCATTTTATGATGTTTATGATGATTCTATTTGAGAATTGATGTAATGTTCTATATGATGCTTATTTATATGTGATGATGATATGTACATGCAATGTTTACATTATGTATCTTATGATGATGAAAAGCCTATTATGTCATGATTTCGTAGATATGCAATGAAGATGTCAATGTTCCTATATGTGTAAAATGCAATGTGACTATATGAAATGCTTATAATATGTATGCATATGCAAATGATCTAATGTTTTTGTTGTGTCATAGGACTTTATCATTATGTTGAAGAAAATAAATGTTAGCACGAATGAATTCAAAATGTTAGTAAGAAATAATGAAGATTGATTGATTGAAAAACATATGATCTTCGATATATTGCCAAATATGTTATGCTTGCTTGTTATCATCATTGGGTGGGACATGACACAAATGGATAGTACACACCATGATATGAGATAGAAAATAGTGTACAAAATCATCCATCTATGAAAAACAAATAGTCATAGACAAGGAGTGTCTTAACTCATACTAAGGACAAATTTGCCCAAGTCATTTTGTCTTGACAAACCACATACAAAAAAATAATTAAAAGATGGGTCATGAGACATCATTGCTCCTCTAAATCCTTGATAGGACATCCTTGAGGAAACTAGTAACATGACTCAAAAACCAAAATTAACAAGATAGTTGATAGACAACAACCAAAGAAAAAGTATCTTGAGACATCCTTGAGAAAGCTAGTAACTGGACTAATTCACAAATCGATAAAAATATAAGACAAAATAAAACATAAAGTCATAAAGCCAAATAAAATTATTCAGCAAAACTTGATCTTGTAAGATTGTTTGATTGTTTGATCTTTGACATAGCATAATGTGAGGGATGACACATACCGCATAAGACGTTGAGTCTGGGTTCAACTTGGTGACTATTTGTATAACGCATGACAAAGCCTGGTTTTAGAAGAAACATGTGTTGTATAGGATGTTGGAGCCTGATGATGTTGATGTGACAAGATACATGAGGCTATGACAATTTGACAGTGTTTGTTGACAAGAAAGACATATCTTGCTTAAGACATAAGTTGATCATTCTGACAATGTGTTCGATATTGACTTGATGACTTTGACATGTTTTTCCTTGTTGATGCATGACTTGTTTTGATTCCTTGACTGATCAAAAGTGTGTGTAGACAGTGTATAACATGAGATGATACTCTAAAGGACTGACCTAATGTGGCCTCAGGGGCTCATCGATTGATTATCCTTGCCTACGTAGTACACGCAGAGACCTCGTAGTTTGACCCAACTTTAACTTACATAATAGACTGGAGATATGTACTTAAGATGATGATATGCAACATGTGTGATAGTGAATGAAATAAACCCTATTGGACTGACCTAGTGTGGTCTCAGGGGCTCATCGATTGATTAGCCTTGCCTACGTTGTACATGCAGAGACCTCGTAGTTTGACACGACCAATGAATGTGAATGTACAAAGAGTTATGATTTTACTATGTGTGATACATGACAAACCTAGACTGACAAACCTAATGCCTCAGGGGCACATTGATTGATGGCCTTGCCTACGTCCTAGTCATAGAGGCAATGTAGTTTGACTATGTCTACGACTGACTTAACATGACTGACCTGACTCTATTTTTGGTATTTTCTAACATGTTTTGATTTTTCTTTTGGATTTTTCAAGTTTTCTAATGTTTTTGGGATTTTCCAAGACATTTTCGATGGTGTAATTTTATGTACAAAGTCCTGAGGGTATAGAACAAGGATTTTCCCCCAGTCGGGAATAAGACTTGCGAGATGGAGAGGGGAGTGTGACGGAATGGACTCTGATGTCAATCATTCCAAGCAATGGATAAGACAACCATTTATTATGATGGATGATGAAAGAGAAATCTTGACTACACATTGCGCATGTTTGCCAAGTTTTCACCATGGTACTTATCCATAGCACCACTGAAGCATTTTTCACTATTGGACGGATTATTTCTCTTGACTATTTTGATTTTCTCAAATTTTTTGGTGTTACAAAGACGCCTATTTGCCAGTTTTTCATCAAGGTAACCATTTTTTAATGTATTTTCTAGATTAAGACATAGATTCTTAGAAGCTACACATAGAACCTCTTCAGATGAAGGCTGTTGAAAGGTGACAAAAGTGGCTCTCCTTAAAAAGTAGAGAGTTGGTACACTCCTAATCCAAAAGCTTATGTGACTATATAGGGCCCCAACCAGTTAGGTTCAAACTTAACTGGCTTTTCTCGTTCAACTTGATTCTTAGGATTCTCCATTCAAACCAAGTCACCAATGTCAAAGTGTCTATTTAGAACTTTCCAATTATAGCTACGCTGAAGATGATTCTGATATGCTTGCAAATGGTCTAGTGCTTTCTATCTTCATTCATCCAGTAATTCTAGCTCTTGTAACCTAGATACACGGTATTCTTCATCGTCAATGTGACCCTTCAAGGATACCCTGAGGGAAGGTATTTCAACCTCAATAGGTAAGATAGCTTCGGATCTGAATACTAGGGAGTATGGAGTGGCGCTAGTGGGAGTATGGATGCTTGTGGGGTAAGATGATAAGGCAGGATTGAGTTGTAGGTGCCAGTCACGACTAGCATCATTGACAGTCCTTTTCAGGATTCTAACAATGGTTTTATTAGATGCCTCGGCTTGGCCATTACCTTGTGGGTAATACAGGGTGGAAAAATGATGTTTGATATGAAACTCCTCACATAATGGCTACTTCTTGGTTTTTGAATGGGTGGCCATTTTATGTGATTATGGATTGGGGTACACCATACCGAAAAATAATATAGTTTTGGATAAACTTAGATATTTGTGTGTCGGTGATGTAGGTCATGGGAATAGCTTCAATCCATTTGGTGAAGTATTCGGTGGTGGTTATGATGAATTTATGGTCATTGGATGATGGAGGCTGTATCTTACCTATGAGGTGAACTCCCCATTGGGAAAAGGCCCATGGTGATGTAATCAAATGAAGCTCTTATGTTGGTGCTCTTATCAAATCTCCATGTATCTAACACTGCCTACATTTCTTTACAAAGATATATGAGTCTTTCTCCATTGTAGGCCAATAATAACCTAGTCTCATAATCTTATGGGATAAAGTAGGACCACTCAAATGGGATCCACATATACCCTCGTGCAACACTCACAAAGTTGTTTGTGCTTCTTCAGCATCAAGAAATCTCATTAGGGCATTATCTAAGGTACGTCTATATAAGGTATCTCCGATGATGGTGTATTTAGCTGACTTACGGATAAAAGTTTTGCATTGTTTATTGGACAAGTCTAGAGGTAAGATTTGGTCATTTAGATAGTTGAATATATATTTGTACCAAGGGGATGTAGCACCAACAATCGTACACACCATCATAGTATCAGGGACATCATAGGTAGGGACCAATAGCTATTCAACCAAAAACTCAAACTTAAGCACGTTACTCAGAATATCCAACAAGGAACCTATGGTTGCCATAGCATCTATAACCCTATTCTAAATACGTGGTATCTGTTGAAAGGTAATTTCCTTAAAGTACTATTTGAAACTATTGGCCATGCACTTGTAGGGGGTGAGATTCTCATCCTTAGTCTCATAATCATCATTTACTTGCCGGATTACTAACTGAGAATCACCAAAAACATGTAGGCTCTTAATCTTCCACTGTGCTGCCATTCTTAGTCCTGTCACTAAAGCTTCATACTTTGCTATGTTGTTTGTGCAAGGGAAAGCAATCTTGAATGATTTAGGAATAGTATCACCCTAAGGTGTAACAAATAGGATACCTGCTCCTGAACCACAATTTGTATGTGATCCGTCAAAGTATAATTTCCATTCAGTTCTAATGTCAATGTTGAAGAGAAATTCATCAGGAAAATATACCACTAAAGGATGGTCTACCCTCATAGGTGCATCCGCTAGTTAATGTGCAATAACCTGTCCTTTTATAGCCTTCCCCTCCACGTATTGGATGTCATACTCACTAAGTATCATAACCCATTTAGCCAATCGACCTGTTAATGTTGCTTTACTTAGGAGATATTTGAGGGGATCAATCTTTGCTACCAACATTGTATGACAATTTAGCATATAGTGCCAAAGTTTTTGAGTAGCAAAGACTACCGCAAGACAGGCACATTCTATGTTGTTGTAATTCAATTCATATCCTACCAAGGTATGACTATTGTAATAGACTGCTCTTTCATTACCTTGATCATTGTTTTGTGCAAGAAGAGACTCTAATACCGACTGAGTTGCTGAAATGTATAGTATGAATGGTTTTCAATCTATAGGTGGCATTAAGACAGGTGGAGTGAGAAAATAATCCTTGATTTGTTGGAAATCTTCCTGACATTTAGGCGTCCACACAAATGGTACTCCTTTCTTGAGTAGATGTTGAAATGGGTGTATTTTGTGTGCCAGTTGTACTATGAAATGCTTGATAGACTATAATCTTCCCTGTAGTGTTCTTAGTTGACCAATGTTGACTGGAGGAGGCATTTCTATAATAGCTCTTACCTTCTCTAGATCTACTTCAATGCCTCTTATAGAAATGATATACACTAGAAGTTTCCCTGATTTCACTCCAAAGACACATTTCTTCGGATTTAGTCTGACGTTGTAATTCTCTAGCCCCTGGAATATCTTGTCTAGAACCTTCAAATGATCTACCCTTGTTTCTAATTTAGCTATAACGTCATCTACATAATCTTCCATGAGAGTATGTATAAAGTCATGTAAAATAGTAGTCATTTCCTGTTGATAGGTAGCTCCTGCATTCTTAAGGCCAAAAGGCATAACATTCCAACAGTATTTGCCCCATGGAAACGTGAAAGTTGTCTTGTGTTGGTCTTCAGTTGCGATTTTGATTTGGTTATACCCAGATAAACCATCCATGAGGGATAACATCTCATATCCAGTTGTAAGATCTACTATCATGTCTATGTTTGGCAAAGGGAAGTCATCCTTAGGACATGCCTTGTTGATGTCTCTAAAATGTTGATGCCCCCAGTTAGTTTAGTCACTGGAACAAGATTTGAAATCTAGTTTGCATAGTCTATGGTCCTTATGAATCCTACATCCAAGAGTTTCTTGAGCTTTGCCTTGACTAGTAGAGCAATCTACGGATGCATTTTTCTTAACTTCTATTTGACTGGCTTAGTACATGGCTGTAGTGGTAGATGGTGCAATATTAGGTCTGGATCCAGCCCAGGCATATCAACATATGACCATGCAAAGTTTATCTGTCTCTTTCTGAAGAAGTCCTTAAACTCTTCTTTTTCTATCTCTATTAAAGAAGCTACAAAATATACCATCTGAGGATTCTCTTTTATACCTATGTTGAATTTAATAGACTATTCTACTAGCATTGGTGACTTTTTATGTTGAATGGGGAGAATATTTAAACCTCTATCCTCGGGTGCCTCAAAGAGGTTTTCACCCTCAGATATGTCCTTTATTTTGACTGTTTCTTCATCCAAAGGTGCCTTTCAGTTTTCACCTAGGGACTCATCATTTTTATTTTCATTGCCTTTTTTCTTTTTATTCTCATTTTTTAGAATAGAGGTGTAAATAGACTCCCCAAAATATGCTTTGTCGTCCAAGTCTATGGTAAAACTAGCTTTATTATCCCCTCTAGGTATGCCTTCTTGAAGTCTCATGAACTCAGCTAATGCTTCGTCATTCTCAAATGTATCTAAGATGGGTGTACCTTGTTGATCCCAATCCATAAGTTCGGGATATATTAGGGGCATTTCATCATCGGAGTTATCGAAGGTGGAAGCTGACAAGGTGATTATAGAATGGTTGACATGGTCATAGAATTTTTGGACTAACTCCTTCTTGTTCTTTCTCCTAGGGGTAGGTAAACTCTGATGTTGGACTATTGCAATGGCTAGGTCATTAGAAGATGGTTCGTTAGGTGCCCAAGATGCATGATCAAGGGTTTCCTGATAATAGTGCTTAAGCTATTCTTCTTTGGACAAGGACTTCTGATTATGGGGACTAGATGACTTTGGTAAGGATTTTATCATGAGGTCCAATTCTCCAAATAGATTATCTAGGTTCATGGTACTGGTAGAGGAAAGGGAATCCCATTCACAATCGCTTGAGTCAAGAGATTCATCATAAACTAGGGGAAGTGGTTCATGAGATATCTCGATATCTACGTAAGCACTCACTTCCTCTTGAAATGGTGATGAAGTACTAGGAAACCCAATTCTAAGCAGTTGAAACCCTAGCCCTAGGTATTTCAGTCATGGTGAGACAATGATCGGTTTTGTCCCTCTGTTTTGATGTATGCCTAACCCACTATGTCCATCATAGCCTTCGCTTTGCATTATCCTAAAGCCTTTTCCATATTGATCCTTAGCTATTTGAATAGACGATAGGGGGTATTCATTGTCTTCCTGATACAACTAGGAGGTAATATCACTTTGGTCCACAACCTCTTCACTTAACTCTCCCCATTTGGTTAATGTCATTGCAGGGGGAACATGAAATGTGACTACTGACTGTCTTCTATCTGTCATGGGTAAGCCATATTCCTTAGGTGGAATCAAATGACTAACACAATAGGAGGCCTTCAAATGATACTCTCCACAACCCTTGTCTTGGATCTTGACCTTAGGAGTGGATGATGGTGGTTTGAATGAAATAGACTTGGTGAGGTGCGATGGATCAATGTATAGGGATAAAGTGGATGATGAAGCTTCTTGATTAATGGGTACCTATCATTGTGGAATTTCCTTTAGGCTTGTACAGTATTGAAAAGGATCTGGATCACCATCAATCATGATCTTGGTGGCATTATACAATAATTTAAGACATTGGTGATATGTGGAAGGTACGACTTTCATTGCATGTATCCAAGGTCTACCTAACAACAGGTTATACTAAAGGGTGAGATCCAAGACTTGGAAGCTGGTATTCATGACTACTGGGTCAATTCTGATAGGAAGTGTGACAAATCCCTTGGATGATCTTTCCTCATCATCATAAGCCTTGATGACTATACTCTTAGAGGTGTCTATGCATTCTTTAGAGAATCCTAATGCCTTAACCAATTTTAGGGTACACAGGTTCAAACCTGCTCCTCCGTCAAACAAGACTCGTCTGACTTTGGTTTGATGGACTAGGACTTCAAGATGTAATGGGTCATTATGATTAAAATTTTTGGTTGAGTAATCTTGTTGGGAAAATGTGGCATGATGTGAGTTGGTTAAATATCCCACCATTTCTTTGAAATGAGTGACATCTAAGTCTATAGGAACAATCATGTTCTGTAAAGCATTTTCAAGAATGGCTTGATGCTTAGGTAATAAAGTCAACAATTCCAAAATGGATATATGTGCAGGGGTTTTGCTTAGTTGATCAAGGAGATTGTACTTAGACTTGGAAGATTATGTACGTGGCTCAGCAGAAGGTCTTGGAATAGTTATCTTTGTTCTGCATGTGTTTACAACACATTCAGGATGCTTCTTAATGATGATGGTATCGACATGTTCATTGGCAGCTCGAAGGTGATTTATAATTGTTCCTTTACCATAGTCACACTTGGTATTGGTATAATTGGCTGGAGGATTATTCTTTGTTCCCGAATTGGAGGCCTTTCCTTTCGTGTGGTCATGTAATGGGTCTGTGAAGACCTTATGATCACTTTTCTTGGTATTTTTCTATCCATTGGCCTCTATGGTTCCATTTTCAACAAAGTCTTGTATAATATTCTTCAATTGGTGACATTGTTGTAGGTTGTTTCCTTTTGTTCGATGATAGTCACAAAAAGTGTTATCATCCCACCATGAAGGTTTAAACTATTTAGGATCATACTCTCTTGGTTCCAAAGGATTAATGAGATTATGTTTAATCAACTCTTTGAAAATTGTCTCGATTGGTTGCCCTAAAGGGGTAAATTCACGTGTAGGAAATCTCCTTTCCGGTCATTGTTGCTATGAATTTTGGACATAATTGGTTGTTTGATCTGGACTATTCATCATGTCTTGATTGGGGTTGTAAACTCTAAGTGTGATAATTGGTCCTGTATGTATGTTTTTAGCATCAACAATGCCATCATTTGTAACATTTTTATTTGTAGGCCAGAATTTATTCCTATCATTGGGTGTGTTTTGATGTTGAACCACTAGATTTTTGCCTGGTACCTTAATTTCTCCTTTGTCAATAAGGCCTTTTTAAAGGATGATGCCCTTTTGAACCAAGTCTAGGAATGAAGTACAACAATGTACCCTTAAGTCACTTCGCATTTTTGGATTGATGTTTTCAAGGAATATCGTGACCTTTTTCTTTTCTAGTATTTCAACTAGATATCTGTTAGCTAGACTTCTCCATCTCTGGAAGAAAGTGGTGAAAGTTTCACCATCTTCTTGTGTTGTGTGACACAAGGTAGCTATGGTTACTTCATTGTCTATGTTAAAGGAAAAGTGTTTGAAAAACTTTTCAGCTAATTCACCCCAAGATCTTATGCCATATGGTAATTTCAAGAACCACTCTAGTGCTATCCCTAAAAGGGTTTGCGGAAATAGTCTCATCAAGTATGTGGGGTCATACAATATGTCCATGCATGCCATTAAGAATTCTCTAATGTGTTCTAAAGGATTGTTCCTCCCATTATACTTAGGAAAATTTGGTATAATGTACCCATGGGGGAAGGGTGTCATGTAAAGCGCTTTGTCGAAAGGACATGGCCACAGATCTTGTGCTAAGATAGTTCGTCTGCTTGACATAGACATGTTGTCCATCTGTTGTTGAAGCATTTGCATTTGGTTTTGGAGAATATCTACTTGTGTCAAGGACATGTTGTTCGTGTTGTTTGGATCAATGTAGGTGTTCTGATATGCCATGTTCTGCGACGGGTTGTGATTTGGCAAGCGAATATATCCCGTTAGAATGTTTTGATCTGGTATAGGAATATTTTTGTCTGAATGTTCTGATTTGGTATAGGAATATTTCCTATCTGAATATTCTGATTTGGTATAGGAATCCTTCCTGTCTGAATGTTTTGATTTGGTATAGTAATATTTCCTATCTAAATGTTGTGATTTGGCATAGGAATTCTCATGCCAACTTTGGATCTCTGACCAGTAGTGTTGGTTCCAAAGGGGTTGGAGGAAGTTGCTCGCGCAGTAAATTGTAAACCCTGTGTTACGTTTAAAGGGATTGTGCTTACAATTGATGATGTTTGAGTATGTATGCTAGTTGGTATCGCTGCGGTAATTTGGGGAATAGAAACACTTGATGTTGCAGTTTGCGTTGGTTGAGTAGACTGTGGTTTCAAAGTATGAATATCAAATCCTGGTGGTAGTGTGGCACCTTCTACTAGAAACTTTGCTAGATATCGTTGGGGATCATTTTCCAAACACTCATCCATAAAGGATGCAAATTTAGGATCTTGTATAGTGGCATCTATGTCTTCAACAATTTTTTTTCCATGTGTGTCTCTAGTGATGTGTTTTTCAAGCAAATCTTTGTGTGGTCTCTCACTCCCTAATGATTGATTTCCGAAAGGATTGACAAATTCATTAGGGTCCAACATTGCTTTATGTTTCTTTTGAGACCTTGTTTCGACCATGAAAATTTGCATAAACCGGGGTAATGCAGACTATGTCTAAAAACTGATATGACCTATCTCTATGTTTTTTGGATTTTCTAAAAAAATAAGGATTTTGCTAAAGATTTCTAAAATGACGTATACTAAGATGACATATGGTAGGATGGAAAATATGCAAATCTCGAGTAGACTATGATGTTAAATGATTCTAAAATGGGTATAACCTACCACCTATGGAATAAATGCATGCAATAATTTGTGTTTGACCAAGGAACCTGATTGTAGGAAAAAAGACAGTTGACAAGGTGAATTTTCTAAACTAGACTATTGAGCTGAAAAGATTCACTAATAGGACCAAAGTGACTAGGTTCAATGATGAGGACAAATCGGAACATGAACTTATCCAATGACGCAGAAATTTTTTCTATTATACTATATGCAATTTCCTAGAAAGTATCTAAATGCATGCAACTTAGGATGACTATGAATAGGACGTATATGACACTTAATAATGCAAGGTTTTGAGCAAAAAATTTCCAGTTTCTATCCAAGGTTTATCTTTTAGAAACATAAGCGAAAATGACAATAATGTTTTGGACTTAGTTTGTAGTTTTTGAAGTTTTCTGTTGACAGTCAAATGCGGTTCACCTATTAGATGCAGTTTACAACGTACATGTGGTGATTTGACTAAAACCTAGTTTCGGATGTTGGCAAATAGTTTTGACTTTTGATAGATGCGGTTTTCATTATGATAGATGCAACTCACTGGATCATATGCGACTTAGAATATGGACTTTGTAAACCTAAATTTATGACAAACACACATGCGGATTTTTGTTTCATAGATGCGGCTTGCATATACACATGTGAATTAAAATTTGACTGTTGTGGCTCATAATATCCAAACTGTGAAAATAAACTTTTTTGACAGACACATGCGGTGTTTCCCCTAACAATTGTGACTCTCTAAGACAGATGTGGTGTTAAAAATGATAGTTGCAATTTTCTAAAAGTTGTTTCGACTGACTCCATTTTTTGATCATGTTTTTTGACGAATACAGCGAACACAAGCATAGAAATCAATGTGTTTTTAGTTTTGAGATGATAGATCTATTAAAACTAGAGAACATTTACAACCTAGGCTTTTTGGACAATACTTGTTGAGTTCTTACTTGGATAAATCTAGCTACGCATATTCATGGTGGATGACTAGTAGCTTGACCCCATTGGCTCCCCTCCACAACACTCACTTATATGGGGCAGCCAAGCTACTGTACCCATGAAACTCCCATGGCATACATCTCATCTCCACACATGAACTGTAAGAATGAAAGATGGCTTCATAGGGCCGACCCTGCTGCACCAGCAAATAGGTAGGATTTTGGCAAAACTACAACATGGTATTTAGTAAGGGAATTCCATTTGTGGGGCACTATTCAACTCGGTGAGAGAGCATTTCAACCCTTCTCATCAGAATAGTGAGCATGATTTCTGGGGTTTCTCCCAGAAATCCATTTTTATATACCGGGTGGAAGTTATTGGCTAAAGCGTGTTACTAGTTTGAGTCATCTTGGAGTGAGTACTTTTTCCCACCAAGATAGGCCCAAGTTCTAGAGTTAGTAACCGTTTCTCTTACACCCAGGATCACATGACTACGCAAGGGGAGAGGATACTCTAATATACAGAATCATAAAGGGTGACATAAATGGGCTTTTGCACTAGACAAAGCAAACACTGATTATTTATAATCCAAATGATAGTTGTTTATCTACCAAACAGAAAGCTTGCTAAATAAAAATAAAACAAAGTCATTAGGTCTTGCATGCAAGTTTATCAGTAGTTCATTTTTCTTTTCTTCGACTTTCATCCTATAGGAAAAATATGTCTTTAGTTTTTATTGTCTTCTATGCTTCGTCCTGCAAAAACTAAGTTAATCCCCCTTAACATAGCTACGAACAAACATTAGCAAAAAATGAAATATGGTAAAAAATGAAAAATCTTTACCAGTCAAATGCGGCATTTCAAGCCACAGATGCAGCTCAAAGTTTGATAGGCGGATGCGATTTGTGTTGATAGTCGGATGTGGTTTAGGTCTTCGCGGATGCGGTGCATAATGGCAGGTGCATTGCAGATTTGAGCAGATGCAGCTTGTGGATACAAATGTGTCATTGATTTGAATAGATGCGGTGCACTATATGATAACCTACAAAACAAAAAAATGAAAGGACGAAAAGACGAAAAGATGTATGAATTTGAAGTGTGTTCATGTTGAGTTCACCAAATGTAGGATCATAGATTTTTGTGGATGAGATTAATGCTAATAGCTCCACAGATTAAGATGATTAATTCTAATCTAACAAATAATCTAAATTAAAACAACAAAGAATGAGTAAATGAACATGAAATAAATAAACGAATAATTGAAAAGATCTCACTGAATATGCATCCACTCTTTCGAATTATCTCGATTGATCTTCTCCATTTTGTTGTTTCAGTATTCTTGCCCTCAGATTTTTAGTATTGATGAAAGCATAACCTTGTTGAATGTCTAAACAAAATATCGAAGATTAAGTTTCTTCTCAAAAGTGTATTGATTTCAGGAGGAGGAATAAGGATAATGACAAGCCATTTTATAGATTTTGGGTTTTCAAACCATTGACTTAGATTGAAAGAGAGATCGACAGATGAGATTGATGAATGTCATGCGATGTGAGTTCTATGTTAGTCAGAACGTGAGTTAGACCATGAGTTAGAAAAGACTACAGGATAAAGATTAAGTCAGAATGATAACTTAATCTTGTGTCAAGACTGTTCAAAAATAGGAAGACCAAGAGTTCAAGATCTTAATCTTCAGTTAAGAGTCTTCAAAAATAGAAGAAATAGACTTTGAATGTCAAAGACAAAGTTAGAACTCGAATAATAATGCATTCGAATGGAAACATGAGTTAATTAGCTAAATAAAGATATTTAATTAATAAACAGATTCATGCATGTGAGTTAGAACTAGTTAACTAACTAGTTGTGACAGAGAGTCCTTTCGCAGAGACAATCAGATGTTGAATTCGGAGATAACTGGAGAACTAAAAATAGATCTTGAGTCAGAAGGTGAGTGAGAGATTAGTCAACTGAATGATAGAAGAATGTGACATAAATAATTTAAATATGAATTAAATGTTAATTTAATTCAACATTCGAAAATGAAAGATTTAATTAAATAAATAAAGATCATTTATTTAATTTGACTATTGTAAAGGTGGAATTGAATAAATTAAATAATAAATATTTAATTATAGATAAAGGGGGTAATTAAATAATAAATTATTTAATTAAGAAGGAAGAATTAATTAGTTAGCGACATAATAAAATAAATTATATCAAGTCGAATAAAGGTCAAAATGAATTAATGAATTAATTAAAAAGGGTATTTAATTAATAGAGGAAATATGTGTTAGAAAAGATAATTAAATAATTAACATTATTTAATCATGACCATGGATAATAGAAAGTTATGTCGAATGTGGTGCTCACAGGCCTAGACCAATTTTCGGTATCTATAGTTGTGCTTCCAATAGCCATCACTAGATGATCCCAACTATCAGGTAATGAACACAATAGGAGCATGAAATGATCTTCCTCCTTAGTCTTTACACCTATAGATGCCAACTGAGTAACACTCATGTTAAACGAGTTTAGATGGTCTATAATAGATGCACCTTCATCCATTTTCAAGGAGTACAACTTCTTCCTCAGGAATAACTTATTTACCAAAAACTTTTCCTAATAAATATCACCAAGCTTCTTCCACAATGAAGTTGCAGACTACTCCTCATGGACATTCAGGAGTACAAAATCGGTGAGACTCGGTCTTATCAGACCTCTTTCCTTTCTATCAGCAAGATCCCAAGCCTCTTGTGTCGTGGTTTGTGGCTTAGTTCCAGACACTACTAACCAGAGTTCTCTATCCACCAACAAGTCTTCCATTTTGAGTTTCCATAACTCAAAGTTTCTACCATTAAAATTTTCAATATCTACTCTACCAGATGTACTCGCCATCTCAAATTGAAATAAGTTTTGACAATGCAATACTCCCACTAAAACAGTATTAGCACAAAAAATTGAGCTTTCTCTCAAGGATAACACAACGGGCCAAGCTCTGATACCAGTTGAAGGGAAAAACTGACATGGATCTAATGACCCAAAAGTGCATAATACATTCCCTTAACACTAATACAATAGAGGAGAAGAGCATAAATAGGTTCTAATAGCTTTCTAAACTTGAGATGAATACAACCAGTAAAATAGATAACAGAATTAAGCATTCACAGTTGACACAAGATATACGTGGGAAAACCTTTACAGGTAAAAAACCCACCACACAAAGTCAAGACAATTGTATTACAGTAACAAAAATAGTTACATACAATGTTCAGTCTTCTCTGATCAGCTCACAACAACACCCACTTGTTCTATCTCACTGTTACAATGTTATGTTCTAACATACACTTCAAAGATATTCATTCTTTGGTGTACTCAAATTATCAAGTCATACAATGCAATCAATGTCATCAATTAGGCACCGACCATCAAGTTCATGAATCAAACATCCAATCACACAATCTATCTTCCCATACTGATCTCTCTGCATCAAGCCACCCAAGCATTAATTCCATCACCCAAATCGGGTCCTATTCGCTAGCCTAAGTTAGCCTGCAATTACTGTTGTTGAGACAAATGCCTTTGGCCAACCAAATTGCAGTCAAACTGCCATGTGTCCACCTTGCATTCATTGTCGCTCTTTGACTCCGAGTCCAACTCGATCAAATACTGGTTTGAGCCCATCTGACCCATCCAAGTCACTACCACTCTACTATTGAGATGAGATGACCCACCTACGGTAAAGTGATGAGCTCTGGTGAGCTTCCTCAAGCTTCCCCGTGCTACCGCTGAGTCAAACCGACCTCTCTACGGTGTGGTAGTTTGGCCAACCGAGCCCGTCCATGACTTGATCATGCTATTGGAGCACCAGCCGAGTCGGCCCATGGTAATTTGGTGAGCTCAACTGAGCTCACCCTTAGACTCCACCGAGCTCGTCCACTAACTGTCTCGCGCTACCGCCGTCCGAGTTGACACTAGCCGCGATAATGAGGTAATCGGTCTAAGAGACTGCTGGCAGTCAAACCACGCTACCGTTGGGGTCGATAGACCACCCAGTGGTAGAGCAGTGACCGTTAGCCAAACCATTGGTGGCCTCACCGTGATCACCACCCACGGTGCAATGGTAATGGCTGAGCTGACCGCAAGCGGTCACACTACAACCACCACGATCAAGGACTTAACCATCTGCAGCATGGCGGTAGCCAGAGAAATAGGTTGACCGAAGCCAACCATAGCCATTGTGGTAAAGAGGTGACTGCTACCCTTCCATCGTGGTATCACCAAGGTAAGACAAGACTATCACGGTAAAGCGGTTGAGGCTGAGATGAGGCCAGGTGCAGTACGGTGGTAAATAGCAGAAACACAAGAATCTTTCCAAGGCAAGAAAATAGGGGCTTCAAGCTGGAAGTTAAGACACATTTTCTCAACATTTTCACCCCTAATGAAAATTCCCATTTCACCCCCTTCCACTTTAGAAAACCAAAGGTGGAGGCTTATTTCCGCGCAATCCTACTATTCACATCACACTTCGTGCCTATTTTGAGTGTCAGTGGAGGCGTTTTTGTTGAGGACACCCATGTAACAAAGAGACATCCACACAACACACATACATCTATGTGACGTTCTTACGTCCTTGATAGATTCCCACATTTGGAGCTTACAGAGGCATTACAATCCCCATTGGGAGTCAAATTTTAACACGCTCTTCGGTCGACCGACTAAATATGGCCATTTTCTTCACCCTTCAAATTCACCCACCTTCATTCATTTCATGGTTGGTTGATCTCTTCACATCCTTTCTACATCCTCTATAATCTCTTTATTAGCTCCAAGTACCTTCTACACAAACACTTTACACTTCATAGTAGCAACATCAACACTCCATCACTTTAGTAGAGCAAGTGTGGAACAAACACCATTACAAAAGAGGCTTGAGTTCCTCTCATTTTTTCCCCCACTAGCCTTGAGTGCTTTGGGTGAAGGTGGTAAGCTTTCACTCCTCTCCTCTATTATTTGGGTGAAGGTGGTAAGCTTTTACTTCATTTACTAATTTTATTTTTATCTATCTGGCTGCCTGTGGAGGTGGGAATACCAAAGCGGGGGTTTGACGGAGGAAAATCCCTATACAACCCCAAAACTTTCCCTCTCTCTTGTGTGCAGGCATTGAAGAAATTCACATGCTGGAGGCTTCATCACTCACACAATTTTAAGTATTTCCTTTCCCCTTTTCTCCTTTTCCTTATCTACTTCACTTCTATTTCAACTTTATCACTTTTTGTCATTTCTTTGTGATCTAGAAGTTCTCATTAATCAGATTGCTAGTAGTCACTTAGTTGTTTTCTAAGATAAACCTACTTCCTAGCCTATACAAGACTCCAACGCACCTAGGGAATGCCAGCACGTTGCACTATCATCTAGGTTCTGCGCTACCATGCTTTGGCTAGAAGTTTGTCAGTTTGTCTAGAAAATCTTTGTGACTTGATCTTTCTGATTCAAGAACTCTCGTTGTTCTTTGAGGTATTTTAGGGAAATTTTCCCCATGAGGCTCTCTAAGTAAAGAGAACTTGTGAGTAGCGAATCCCCCTTCTCTACAATAAGTTGCAACATTTTTAGGATCCAACTAAAAAAGTAGTGTTGTTGGAAATACTCAACCTATATTCACTATCAGCCTAACATTACTACATTGGGGGAACTCCCCTCATAGCTCCACCAATAGACCAATGAAAGCATATCAACAACACTAGAACATATCAGTGAAAGATAATACAATGTCCCACCGATTGGGTGATAACATGCTTAACCATGATAGCAATATAATAATCAAGCTAGTTAATTGGTCAGCTAGGTTCGTTGATTAATTTTTTTTGATGGATTTGTGGATGCTCAACTATTGTGCAAGCTCTTTGATAATATGACAATGATTTGATTCAAATATTCATAAATGGATCAGAGAATTTTTCATAATGCTCCCCGAATTTTTGGAAGGAATGATGGATTTATAGATTTAGAGGTGAAAATATGAATGGCCAAGATTGATTTAATCAGTGTTGAGGATAAAGATATGATTTATAATTAACTATGATAAACTATTCAACTCAATTGACTGATCAATCAACTAGCTTAATTGACTAGTCAACTGATTTGATTGAGAGTTAAATTGATAGCTAATTAGTTAATTTGATTGATGAGTGAAAGATGGAATTGACGTACTTGACATGAGTAAAATGTGAGATTGACTTATTTGTTAATTGAATTTAATCCAAAAGAGTAGTCGCTTTTGAGCTCATGCTATAGGGCTCTTAAGGTACAAATAAAAGCTAGACTTGGTAGCTGATTTTTTGCCACTCAAAAAATCATGAAAATGAGGTGTGCCATGGAGTTTTGTATGGTTTCAAAAGCCTTAAATTGGCATTATCGTTGGACCCCGCGAGGGGCGCTGCCCCTCGACCTTGTTGGGGGCACTGCCCCGAGACCCCTATGAGGGGCGCTACCCCTCAATCCCACTGGGGGCGTTGCCTCTAGACCCCCATGAGGGGTGCTTCCCCTTGACCTCATTGGGGGAATTTCTCCAAGACCCCCATGAGGGGTGTTGCCCCTCAACCTTGCTAGGGGTGTTTCCCCCATACCCCACAAGAGGCGCTGTCCCTCGACCTTGCTAGGGGCATTACCCCTAAACCCCCACAAGGGGCACTGCCCCTTGACCCTCGTTGGGGGCATTGCCCTCAAACTCCCATTGAATTCATTTGATTTTCTAGCTACTCTCCAAGTCCAAGTTTCCAAGTTTTCCTACAAGTCTTCATTTTTATAAAAAATAATTTGCTATTTTCATTTTGTTTCATAATATCAATGCATTCCACATGAGGATGCCATTTTGAACCCAATTTTCTTTCAAATTAATTAAATAAAACTAGACTTAGCATTTTTATTTTATGTATTGATTTATTTACTCATTGGATGCATCTTATCATTGAATTTTGCAAAAAAATGTGTTTTTAGTGAAATTTAAGCAATTTTTTAAGTTGCCAAGTTTTTTGCCGAGTTTTTCAAGCTTTTCGAGTACTTGCAATTGGCGAGTTTTCCAACTATGTGTTAATGTGTAAACCAAGGGGATGTATTGGAAGCCTCCTCTCTTTGAGGGAGATGTCTCAGAAATGTCCCTAGGTCTTGAGCGGTGGTGGGATGGCAGAGGGATGTTCCCTCTAAGTCCATGTGTACCTACATTCTAGTGTCACCCTTCTCTTGGAAATGTTGGGATTTTTTTGGAGGGGGAGTGCATCCTCATGGAAAACTAGTTGCAAAGGCTCTTGCAATTTAACCACCCTCTCCAAGTGAGTGAAATAGAATGTACATTTGGTTTCAATAGGTCTGATTAATTCATGACCAAAATATTGCATGTGATTGTGGTCCATTGGCTACAAATGTCTGGTCCACTCAATTTTGTCAATGTCCTTGAGTGCATTTTACATGGCCCGCACACAAGGTATTCAATAGGTATATTCTTGTGGGTTGCACATATGCCACATTGTTAGTGTCAACCTCCTCAATGGCATCTTAGAGGATTGAAACTAGAACTTCACATCCTTTTAGTTTCCTAAACAATCAATTGCTCTAAGGAGCTAAGAACTCTCCTTATATGTAACCATGATATTCATGAATAAAAGGTGTTGAATATCCATCTAGCCATTCATGATAATGCTACATATATGGGAGACCCATGTAGCCTGTATTTCCTCCTTCGATACACTAATCTTGACATATTTCTTATCAAGGATAGTAGTACATGTTATATTGTCTTGGGCTTCTATATGAAGCCTTCATCTAATAGAAGAAGAGGGAGGCTCTTTAAGGAATTACCTAAGATTGATTAGGCCCTTCTTTGAGTTTTAGGTACTTTAAATGACATCTTGATGTAATTATAGGGAATAATTCCACCATTATGTATGATCTCAGTAAATATCTTAATTTCTCTAGAAAACCAACACTTTACAAAACAACCTCTAGTGATAGCTAAAATTTTCTTTTTAGATGCAAGATGTCACTTGATAGATCTAAAGGCTTGAAAACAAAGTCCTGACCAAAAGAAAATGTCACACCCTACTACAAATGTTTAATTGACTAGTAAACAATCATTTTTATTTGAGACCTACCTATACATGAATGATTCAATATTTACCAAATCTCATTAAAATTATTTGAGTAAGATTTCTATTTTGGGGCAACAACATTTTGACTTCACTTGAAGTTTGATAATCCCAACTTGTTGTCTATCATATATTTAGTAATTCTCTTTACATTAAACAAAAAGGATGTGATTTTTTATGAATAGAATTGAGAGCATCATATATTTGAAAAATAAGTATCTTCTGTTTGGTTTTCTTTGGATCACTAAAAGGAAGTTGATGCTTTTATAGAGATCATGAACATATGGAATTTGGAAAAAATGTTAGCACGGGAGGAAAAAGTTAACAAAAAATATATATTCAGGTCCAGTAATACACTTCTATTCAAGGGATGGTAAGTATCTTTCAAAGATGAACCAACAATTTATTGCATGCTTAATACAATAGTTATTGTTTTGAAGTCAAGGATTGTTTGTTGGACATGCTATCATAGAGCATAGTATTTTTTTTCTATATATCTTAAGTTTTAACTTTTAAAATAGCATTATAGAAAATAAATCTCCACATTGGATCATCATGCATTGATTTATTTTCTCCTTTTATTTATTGCAATTAAAATATAAGTTGTTGGTTTCCTTTAACTAAGTTGTTGACTTCAGGGAAGAACACTTTGGAGTTTACTAATGTGTCGACATTTCCATCAAAAATATTTTCAAAATCTTCCCATTGTAAGATGATCATCCCAACTCAGTTTAACCATTATTAGAAATTTTAATTCTTCTTAGATGCTTCCAAATAATAATTTTGTTTGACTTTAATATAACAATACAAAGTGAATAACAAGATGTAAATGCACACAATTTACTTGTTTATCATTATATTTATGGTTGCAGATCCCTCGTGCAAGTAGTGCACACATCTAAAAATGTTGAGTTTAATTCATATAACATATTTTTTATGTTGAAGGTAACATGGTACTATATTCACAAAAAACTGCTTAATATCTAAACCATCAAACACATTGGGGTAATCATGACAAAGTGAAACTACTAGGTAGAATTTTACATTTCTGTTTAGAATTTATTTTTTTAGCATTGCCTTGCAGATTTGTTTGCCCTCAGATAAATAAATTTTCCACATTTGTGTGAAGTATGTGCAGCCCTCATCCACTAAACCTGCATGACTGCATGCACCTAGAACCCAAGCAAATATTACAGTTCTAGGATGTGTTCTAGAGTGCTTCATTAATTCAAATATTTGGAGAGGTTCCTTGCAAAATCCATTTTGTGCACATTCTGCAATCAATCATTTCATTCCATGAGATGACATCTCTTTGAGGCATTATGTCAAATAATTCATGTGTTTTGTCTACGATTCCACATCTTGCATATATGTCTACCAGAGCATATCCAACTATAACATTTGGCAAAAATTCCCCTACCACTATGCTTTGGTGCATGTTCATAGCCCATCCCAAAGCTCCCATTTTGACATAGGCAGGGAGGACTCTGGAAAAAAAATTGGCTTTATACCTATCAATTGCATTCATTTGAAAGTTTCGAAAGCCTTTTCAACAATTTTTTTTGTTGCAAAACCTTCAATCATTGCATTCCATGAGATGACATCTCTTTGAGGCAATATGTCAAATAGTTCATGTGCCTTGCCTATGCTTCCAAATTTTGCATGCATATCTACCAGATCATTTCCAACCATAATATCTAACAAAAATCCACCTTTTGTTATGCTTTGATGGATTTACATACCCTGTCCAAAGCTCCCATTTTATTATAGGTAGGGAGTATGCTGGAAAAGGTTGTGGAATCTGGCTTTACACCTACCAATTGCATTTTCTTGAAAGTGTCTAAAGCCTTTTCAACAAATCCATTTTTTGCATATCTTGCAATATTGCAATCCATAGACCACATTTCTTATATGGATACTATCATGTATTGTCTATGCATTGATGGATATTCATATCTTGTTTCCAAGCTTCCATTTTGGCATAGGTAGGGAGGATGTTGGCAAAGGTTGTGGAATTTGACTTTACACCCGCAAATTGTATTCGCTTGAAAGTTTTTAAATCCTTTCCACCAAATTAATTTTGTGCATATCTATTGTAAATTTCCTTAAGCTATATGAAAAATGTTTATATACAATTTGAGATCAATTGATAAGTTGAGACATGTAATGTTGATTTGATTTATATTTAACTTAAGATATAATTTTGTTTTGTTGCTGAATTTCATAGTTCAATAATTGGGATTCTCAATGATCTTGTATACCCAAAGTGTATGTGATAGAAATAAATTAGGTAGTCATGTTGATTAGTTGGACAATTTGAATAATCTTGAGTTCATAAGTACATAGTGATAAGTTTTGACAAATAATATAATTTCTTGTTGCATTTATCACATAAACAAAGGCCTCTTTTGATTGTAGTAGGGGATGTAGAGAGTGAAGCATTGGCTACTTTGATCTTTGAAATTGATGATTCTTTTACTAAATTGATAATGTTTGAAGTTTATTTTTCTTTCTTAGATGTTGAGTCTAATTAATAATTATAATTTTTTGTTGCAACTTGCAGGTGAGTATGTTGATATGATAAAGGCTAGCATTTTTTATCCTCTAAAAGTTATTAGAATTGCATTAGGCTATGCAAAAAGGTAAAACTATTTATCTTTATTATAATTAGTGGAACTTGCAACTACAATATTTGATAAAAATATACTTCCAAATATGCTTTTGATGGATGTTCATATCCTCATCCAAATCTCCAATTCACACATAGGCAAGGACACTTTCATGTGTATCAATTACAAATTTACAATCAATAATCAAGCTATAGATCAGATGTTCAGGAATAAGGCAGTTGTATATCACTAATTGAATATTGTCTATTTGTTTGTTGTCTTGCATGAATTCATCTTTTTAAAAATTGTAAGAGATAACTAGGAAACATTATATCTAGCGCCTAAGTTTAAGGTGCCATAGTTGGAAAAGGAAAAGAAAATGTTTGAATTTTATCCTCTATATTATTTGACTTTTCTGAATTTTTGATGTGCAAATTTTGAAACATAATTTTCATGTTGCAGCTCCAAATTGGAGAAGTGAAAGGTGAATACCAACAAGGAAGAGTTTGGAGGAGCTGAAACCAATAGCAGAGGGAAATTTGTCGATTTGCAAGAGGATTAAATGGGTCGAGCCCCTATAGGAGGTCGCTACCCTTCCAAAAGGACTATAGTTAAGGAAGGGGAAAATGGAATAAGTATATAAAAATAGGAGTATTTTATTTATATAGTGTTTGTAAGTAGTACAGTGTCACTGAGACATTGAATGTAACCAATGAGATTTTTATTTTCCAATGAGGCTTAATGAAGTAAATTTTTAGAGTGTTTTTTTATCCACTCATAAATATTGTGTGGCTCCTCTTGATTTGTAATCTATTGTGTTTATGTCTGATCAATCATATTTGTTCAAGCATTTTAGTCTTTATTTCATGGTGCTTCTTCAACATTTGAATATCTATGATACTTGAAGTTTATATGCATAAATTTGTGAGGATTAATTAAGTTAGATTTTATTTGTAATGACTAAATATATGACTAAAGTAATGACTAAATACATGACTAAATACATGAATAAATATATGACTAAATTAATGAATAAATATATGATTAAAGTAATGACTAAATATATGACCAAATATACGACTAAATAAATGACTACCGTGACTAAATAAATGACCAGTTAACAACAATCAATGACTAAATTAATGACTAAATATATGATTAAATTAATTACTAAATATATGACTAAATTAATTACTAAATATATGACTAAATAAATCACTACCATGACTAAATAAATGACTAAATTAATGAATAAATCAATGACTAAATCAATGACCAAATCAATGACCAAATCAATGACTAAATAAATGGCTAAAATAGTTTAGTCATAAATTTGGTGGTGTTATAAATGACTACAAATAAACTACTAATAGTCACGTGACTAAGATTAGTCATTTATATGTAATTTTTAGTAGTTTATTTAGTCATATATTGTTGCTTGTGTACTAGTGTATATATACTCCCCCTTTGACATTCCTTCTCCTTTGCTTATCCTTATGAGCACCTTCACAATTTTCTCGCTTATGATCTATTATTTTGAGCATTAGCTCATCCTTTCTCCCCTTCTTTATCTCAAGTGACCATATTGTTGTAGCCTCCACTTCTTCTTATCAATACAAAAGTAACTTAGCTCCCCCTTTGATTGATACCAATTGAAGACAAATTTTTTTATCTCATGCCAATTTCTGCAATCAACCTTTTTACTACAATGGAAAAACCATATGCTCCAACTACCCTATACCAATTAACAATATTTGACAGTAGTTGGAATGTCATTACTTGCTTTGATCTGATGAGGTCAGATACCAATTGTAGATATGCTAATTTATTCTCTGTACCAATTGAATCATATTCCAAATACCAATTGGTGATATCATGCCCTCATATTGATTATCATTCTGAGACCAATTGTGAAAGTGTTCACTTTATGCTATGTACCGAAATGATATCCTGGACTACACTGTATCAAGTATAACATTCATTTGATACCTATAGTATCTCCCCTTAGACATTTCTCCATTCTTCACTATCTTCATTTTAGGGTCCTTGTACCAACTAAGCTATTCTAACCCAATTTGTAATGATTTGATAACAATTTAAAAGCAATATATAAAGAAAAACTCCCCCTAATACATATATCTTCTTCTAGTAGGCAAGAATCATATCTCTTAACATAGCATTTACACTACCTTCTCTTCAATAACTGATGTTGGAAAATGAAGAAGAACATATCTCTTAATGCAAATTTTTTGTTGTCATTGATGTCACCATAATATATGAGTTGCAACTAAAAGTTCAAAGTCAATGTAGATCCGGTACTCTAAACCGGTATGCAGAAATGTCCTTCGGTATTTTGGTATGTAATTACCTTCTGATGAGCATTGTTGCTTGTAGTTTTGGGAAGTGGTTTTTGGTTGTTGGAAGAATGCAAGTTCAGAACCTCATGTGTACAAGTTCTTGTATGGGAAGTTGGAATCATTCTATTGTTTGCATTTTGTCATTACGTCTCTGGTCGACCTAATAAATAGTTGAAGTTGTAATGGATTAAAATTTGTATTGAGGATGTATGTGTGATCCAAGCTGACATGATGTAGCATGCTACACACTTGAAGTGTTTTTCAGAAGATTTTTTATTCGTTTGATACCGACATGATTGATGCTTGCAAACAATTCATATATATATACAGGATAGTTTAGAGATTGAATGTGAATGCAAAGAAGAGTAAATATTAGTCTATTGACATGTGAATTATTTGAGGGTCAAAGGAATTGAATCTGCACTTGTGAGGTGTATATTCATCAGTTCATATTCTAGTTGTAAGCCATTTCTCTTGTAGGAAGTGAGCCTCTCTTTTGGATAGTGAGTCCTAGCAGTGAGCCACCCTTTGTAATATCTTATAACTGGTTATACCATATTGTGAGTTAACCCTCACCATGGATTTTCCCATTCTCGGTTTTCCATATAAAAATCTTGGTGTTCATGTGTTGTGTGTTTTCTTGTTTTGTTGATGCTTCTTCTTAGCTTAACTATTATATGCATTGGAATAATTGGATGGTATTTGTTCAATAAATTTAAGAAGATACTAATTCACCCCCCTTCTCAGTATCTTATGTATTCAATAATTGGTATCAGAGCTCGGTTCCTCTAAAGAAGCCTAACAACTTGAGGAAGATCTTGAAGATTGAAAAAATGGATGATAAATAAGAACTTTGGATAGACCTTGATGATCTTGATAAAGCTAAAAATGAAAATAGATATCTAAAAGAAAATCTTGATGATGTAAATGAATGCATCTGAAAATTGAAAGAGCGATTGAATAAATTCAAAGAGAGACATAGAGAAGTTAGTGATAAATTAAAACATGAAAATGAAGAGGTTATTAGATTAAAGGTGCAAGTGGAAGAAAATAAGAGAATTGAAGAGTGTTTGAATGCAGTAGTGAAAAGAAAGTCTAATGAATGTTCTAGGATTGAACAAGAACTGGTGAAACTAAGAGTAGATCTGGAAAAAGAAAAATTATCTGAAGATAACTTCAAGACAAGCTCCACTAGGCTTGATGAACTGATTGCAAGACATAAATCATCTAAATTCAAAGGAGGTTTGAGTCTAGAAATAGGTGAAAGTTCAAAAGCTATGAAGACCCCAAACATTATAAACAATCAAAAGACTCAAGGTAAAGGAAAACAAATAAGAAATCCAAGAAGGAGACCACCTATTAGACAACCAAATGCTCAAAGGTATCCATCTTTCAATGGTGTTTGTTTTTCATGCAATAAATTTGTTCATAGGGCAACTGAGTGCAAAAGTGGGATGAATCAGTTTTCTGGTTCCTTCTCTAGATAATGCTATGCATGCAAGAAGATTGGACATAGAGCTAGTGAAAGTAGAACTTAGATGATGAACTAGTTTAATGGAGGTAGAATGAATCAATCCTTTGTTGGCTACTAATATACATGCAACAAGCTTGGACATAGATTAAATCAGTGCAGATCAAGGATTAATGGAAGTCAAAAAAATCAGAGAAATGTTGTCTACTATAATTGTAACAAATTGGGACATATTTCAAGATTATGCAGATGTAAATATGGAAAGAAGTCTTCTCCAAAAAATAAGAATGAACCTATGAAGAAGATTGACAAAGATGAGGTTAAGAAAGAAATGAACAAGATATGAAAAAAGAAAGAAGATCCAAAATCTTCAGATGTGTTTGTGCCCTCATCCGGTACAAACAATTCCTTTCGGAATTAGATCTAGCATGGTCTTAGGGGGGTCTTTAACAAAAAAATGTTCAAGCCCCCTGGATTTTGGGCATGTCAGTCCTTGGCATGAGTATATTTTTTAAGGAATGAATAGGAAGAGGTTATGCAAAAGAAACTAGAAGAAAAAGTGCAAGCATGTTCGTTTGCAAAGCATATTAGGGTTTTTCTATGTCATAGAAGGGTTTTTGCTAGCTTTTCGAATTCCATCACATTTAATATGAATTAGGCCATCACATTGATCTATAAAGAAAAATTTGGAAGGCATTTTAATCACTTGTGCATTCAAAAAAGTGGAGAGCAATTTGGAGCATTCATGAGGCAATTTGAAGTGTGAGCTGTGCAAACCCTAGTTTTAGTTTTTCATGAAAGAAAAAGGTATTTTATGCTTCTATGTTGTTGTGAGCTTGTGCAAATTCTCTCTCTAAAATTATTAGAGCTTGGTGTGTTGAAAATGGCAACCCTTGTAACGTGAAATAATTAGAAAGACCTAGACCTTCCTACAAGAAATATTCTATGAAGGTTTTTGAAGACGACCCTCTGGGCGCCTTCTCATCAATTCCTCATGGTATCATGTCTACTAAAGAAACTATAATGTACATTAGAGTCAAGATTGAGGAATTTAATCACAAAAAATTGATAGACATGTGGTAGAATGATCTCACCAAAGATGATTTCTTGATTAAACCCGAATATTTGAATATTGTGGCGAAGAAGTTGGATCATTCGAACTCCTTCCCTAATTTTAGTTCCACTCTTGATGATAAGTATGTTAAACATGTCCTTAGAAGAACGCATGATCAATTATTATGGATTGACAGACCCCATCTGATAACTAAGGAAGTAATCAAGGTAGTCACTAGAATCTGTGATATCAGACTGGTACCAATGTTGAAATCTATGAAGAATGAAGTGGGTATGTGCAGGATCATGATGGGCTAAAAGGTGGCGATATGTAAGTGATATGATGACCCATGTGGCTGACAACCTTTTTTTAACCCAAAATTGATGAAACGAAAAGGGGTTTTAAAGGATATTCTCATCTTTCCACCATATAAATTATCCTTTACTTTGAATTTAATAAATAATTATTATTCATTTTCTATTTGAATTATGACTAAAGTCCTGATTGATAGGCTCATTGAAAAAAATCTATATTAGCTTTCAAATGGTATCATATTTTTTGAATCTGAAACATGCATCAAATTCTATGCTTCACATACTATAGGTGTAGACATGGAAAATGTACATTTTTGGTTCGACACACCTAATCCCGATTACTAACAACATTTCATCGTATTTTGCTTCTTAATTTAATAAATCATTATTTATAGGATTAAGTCTTCCTCTTTCGATGATTAAATTAATCAATTTAATTTAATTAACCTTGCATCCCTATTTAATTAAATAAATCATTTTATTTGATTAAAATCCCTAAAGTCCTCTTATTAAATTAAATAAATTAAACCTTATTTGATTTAATCTAACATATTCCTCCTTAGTTAAATAAATCAAATCATGTATTTAATTAATCATTTCCTCTCAATTCCGATTTAACTTAATTCATCTATTTAAGTCTAAATTGTCACATCTCCTAATTCCTCATTAAATTAATCAAATCCTTGATTAATTTAATCCCTCTCACTAAAATCCTCTAGAGAATGCAACTTGCACAATAAATCAATTACTTTGATTTATTAATTCTCCTATTTTCCCTCACAAAGCATCAAAAAGGAAATATTCCTCTTTTGAACTCAAAAAGTCCAAGTGGACTTGGTCCTTCCAACAAGGCATTCAATTCCTCTTACATGTCCTTGTGCATTGAGCCAAGTCACATTAACTCCATTTCTCTTTCCCTCTCACATGTCACATTCAAAATTTAAATTTGAAACCAATGGCATTTATCATGCACATTGACCAAAATGTGCTCATTCCTCCTCCAATCACATGTGGACAAGTGGCCTCTTCTCATTGCTTGGTCTTTTATCCCACATTCATCCAAATCCCTCATTCTTCCAATTTGGGAATCTATAAATGAGAGACTCTTCCTCTAATTCAAACATCCACAATTTGAGTAAACTTACTATACTCAACTTCTTTCTCAAGCATATCTAGTTTCATCCATTTCTTCACATTCTTGGCTAGGTTATGCAGATTTTTATCATGAAGTTTGATTGAATCTTCATCAAGGTGGATCACTCATCAGATCATCAACATTTGCAACTAAGGAGTTGGGAAAGGGCTAATTGCAACATCTCATTGGCACCAACTCCCCCATGGGATCAAGAGTTTGCTTTGTTTAAATTAGGATTTCATTTATCTTTCATGTTGTTCTTCATATTTTCCTATTTTGAGCATTGTAAATGGATTTCATGGGGAATCGTTGTCTTAACTTGCATATTTAATCTAATTATGTGTTTGTTTCTCATGTTTATGTAGGTATCAAAGATTGGGGTTCAAATTTTGGTGCTAGAAGGAGGGCAGTTCAAGCATTTAAATCATGTTTTTAAAAAAAATTTGTGGTTTCTAATGTTTTTTTTTGCAGACACAGGTCAAATAGAGCCGCTTTTGCAAACAGAGCCGCGCGACGTTATATTGAGCCGCTAAAAACTCAAACAAAACCACTTTTGCAAATAGAGCCGCACGGCGCTATATTGAGCTGCTAAAAACTCAAACAGAGCCGCTCCTAGGTCAAACAAAGCCGCTTTTGCTCCAAATAGAGCCGCTTTTGCAAACAGCGCCGCTTTTGATTTCCTTTTTTTTACTCAAACTTAAAATGGTCGTATCTTGGTCATTTTTTAGTCTTTTTCAAAGCTTTTTTTTTTTAAATGGGGTAGAATTTCATAAAATATCTAATGGTGTAGGTGTTTCTTAACTTTTATTGAGTTAAAATTTCCAAACTTTCACCTAATGTCAAAAAACCATGAAACTTGGTCTAAATTTTAGGGTTTATATGCTTAATATTTTATCTAACCCCTATATCTTCTTGTTTCTTGATCTCATCTAATATTTTGAGCACTTTTGTAGGTTAGGAAATCAAAAAAAGGGAGGAGAAAAGAAAATCAAAGCTTCTTACGACATCTTTTCCTTTGTTGTATCAAGTGTCTTTAGACACTCTTGGAAGCAATTATAATTCCAAGTTTAAGGATTTGATTGCCTTTATGCTCTTAGAACACTAGATTTATTTTGGATTTAAAAAGAACAAGAAAATTTCCTTTTTTTAAACAAAGTAGGAGATTTATTATGCTCATGCTCATTTTGTACAAAGTGTTTTTCAACACTCTTTAAAGAATTTGATAAGTTCATTGATCTTAGGACACTAAATTTATTTTGGGTTCTAAAATAAACAAATCAAATTTTCTTTTCAAAAGTTGCCAAGGGGCTAAAAAGAACCTTAGACAAATACACTAGATTTTGTTTAAAGTTTAACAATTGAACAAGGAAATCTCACACTTCATTTGGTGCTTAAAAAGAAGTCATTATTGCTTTAACGGTAAAAATGAACCAATGTTTTCCATGTTTTGCAATCTTTTTTATGAGTTAATATTATCTATAATGTGTATGTGCTTCTCTCATGATTCATTGCCATCTTGAGAATCAAAAACATTTTGGTAATAGTAGGTTGTTAACAATATTGCCTCCACATTTCAATTTGAAAATTTAAAAATTGAACAAAACATGTGAGTGTGAGCATGACATATTGCGGAGGTTCTCCCCTTTATTTTTCAATGAAGGTTGTGTGAACGACGGGATATGTTAACTCGCTTTTGTTTATCTTAGAGGGCCTGCCTTGTGGTAAAAAGTAATCACCCAAGGGAATGACCCAACTGGGAACACACTAAAGCCAAGCGACTTCCAACCGGTATATAAGTGTGGATATTGGAACAAAGGCCAATATCACGAGGATTATTTCGATGAGATGGACAGCAATGGACTCTCGCCGATGTTGGATAATCCCCCACAAATAGAATGCCCGCATTAGAACCCTTTGTTTAGAAAAAGGACAAAACCTTGTCTATCTTGTTGGTGCAGAAGGTCATGTCCTTTGAAGCCGCCCCACGTTATACATGCGGTCTTGTTGTAGAAATAGAAGGTATGCCATGGGAGATTCATGGGTACTAATGCTTGGCTGACCCGAATAAGTGAGTGTCATGGAGGGGAGCCAGTGTGGTCAAGCATTTAGCCATTCGCACAAGATATGCGGAGTTGGATTTATCCAAGTGGGAACCCAACAAGGTATTTCCTCATCAACCTAGGAGTGTAAAAGTTCTTGGAAAGAACACATTGCTTGATCTTGAAAACATTTGAAAACAAACACACACAAAGAGCCTCAAATTTCAAACCCCCTTGAAGAGACAAATACCTTTTTACGAACTTGAACACTCTTGCTTTCCCTAGGGATTTGATCCTTAGAGGTTTCTAAGTGTTTAGATTCTATCATCATTTGTCTTTAACAAGGTTAAACATAAGGAACTTTTGCCCTATTTTTCTTGATTTCCACACATTGGACCTGGTGGGATGAGAAATAAAGTGGGACATTAGACATATAGTTTGAAACATCAACAAGCAAGTGTCTTTGGTAAAAATAAATCATTAAAGCCAAGATAAAAGACAATTGAACCACACATGTGCTTGGTCCCTTTTGAGTCATTTGGTTTCCATGCGAACTTTGATCTTTTGGTTTGAACTACCTTTAGGGAAAAGCATGCTCTTCATCACCTTGGTCTTGTAGGATCAAAATCATCAATTCACCCGTCTCTCAAATATCAATCAAATTCCATCACACCAAAAACCTTTGGAACTTTTCAACATCTTATGCTAGACTTTTGAAAAATCAGCATCATTACATTTGACTTAACACACCTAGTCAAATTCACTTTGATTGGCTTAATACACTTAGCCAATTCATCATCTTGTTTGACTTAACGCACTTAGTCAAACTATCATCAATCAAAATCAAATCAAACCAATTCCTAAAGTCTAGCATTGATCCAAAGTTTCTAAACATTTAAACACCCATATCATTCACCCCTTTCATCCTTCATCTCATCTTTGATCTTAAACACCTAAGAGGTTCACTTTTGCAACAAGGTCAAAACACAAGAGGAACATGGAATATAAATTTGATCCATCCATCATGAGTAATCCAATTCAACCAAACTATCCAAGTCTTGCAATTCCAATTGATTATGAAACTCACATTTAGACATGGCATCATTATCTTGTTCAAACCTCAAAAGTACAACAAATGTGAGCATGCCCAATCTGAAGTTTGGAACACCTTTCCCAATGGTAGATTTAAATCCAATTCCAAATTTGCAAATCTATCAACCAAACACTCAATGCATGAGTTTTCCAAACAACGTCATCCCACCAAATCCATACATGCCAAGTACAACTTTACCAAACATGACCATTTCAAATCCACACTTGGTGAACTTTGGGATAGACATGCTTGCAAATCAAACCAATGTTGCTCAAAATCTTGGCAATATGTTGATGACTCTAGGTATTGATTCAAGTGAAGGTAACACCATGTAAATCAAAGTTACCTAAGTCAACCTCTAATGCCAAATCAAAACATCATACCAAATCATCCCATTTTTCCATCGACATCGCAAAAATAGATGGAAACCATCCAAGCAACCCCAACAATCAACACCATTCCCATTCCACCACCACCGCCACCACCTCCAAAGTACAACAAGCTGCCCGCCAAAAGGCACCCGAAGCCCAACAAGCCGCAAAAATTGTGCAAGCAGCTCAAGTAGCCTAACAAGCATAGGCTCAAGCTCAAGCCCAACACCAGGCTCAACATGAGCAAACACAATTCAGGGCATTATTACAAGCAATCCATCAACAAGTAGCTCAACAGCAATCCCAACAACAACACGACCAACAACAAGCATTGTTGGATCAACAAAAAACACTGGCATTACTCGCTCAACAAAGCTTGCAACAGATTCACACCACAATTGTTGAAAATAATGATCAATATCTATCCACTGATGAACACCTTGAAGATGTTTCCACCTCATCTGATGATCAAATCAACATACATCAAGAGCCATTCTTTGATCCTATTGACATAATCCAAGATCCATCCACCAATGATCGTATTGACAATATCTCTACATTAGCTAATGAGTTAGAGGACATATCTCAAGAATTTACTCCAAAGCATGATGAACATCTTTCACCAAGGTCTAGCAATGATCCTTTCCAAAACATATGGACATCTTTTGACCTCATAACATTTGAAAAAATTCCTATGCCTGGTGAAGATATCCAGGAAAGAAATCCATTCTTTGAAATTGACCCATGTCAAGAACTTGATCCAAAGCATGTTGAAAGCAATTCCGAAATCACTCAAGATTAAGAATTTGCATCTCCAAACTACTACAATGATAATGGACACTCTCCTATCCATACAAGATGACCACATCCACATAGGACATACTCCTCCATCTACCCATGAGATGCTTTCTTTGGATGGACACACAGATGATCGTCATTCAAAACAAGAGTCTCATACTCTTGATATCATTACCAAGGAACAAGAGTCTCCTACTCTTAACATTTATACACATGATCAAGATATAGAGAAATCCAGAGACATATCAGAAACAAAGCATGAAGAAGGCTTTTACATAAGTCATGAATCAGAAACATCCTATGAAGTGAGTCATGAGGGAGACTTTTACAAGGACAGTGAAGCATCAACACTTCTTGAAGAAGCACTACAATATGATATGTCACAAGATCAAGCTGAAGAGATCAATCAGGAATTTATCCCACATGTGGAGGATCCTATCACTTATAAAGTTGGATCACTCACCTTTCTTAGAGCAAGCTATCTTGTCAATACAGAAGCTGACACTTTTGAAGGTCCACGATAGAGCAGAGAAGGAGCAACACCTTGTTTCCAAGGGAAATCATATCCTTTTGCAAATAAAATGTTTCAGTAGATGAATTATCAGGGCAAAGGATTAGGTCTGCATGAACAGGGTATCTTGGAACCAGTGCAGATTTTTGGAAATCCTAAGCGTCAAGGCCTTCATTATTCGACAATCAAGGGATCTAAACATATCAGTAGTACTTCCACAAAACTAGGGGCAACTTCGTCTCGAGCAAACATCAACATAGGGAGCACGAAGAATCCTTATGATGAAACCAATGCCAATACTACAACCCACCACGTAATGAATCTTCATCCACCCATCACCCCATCCACAAATTGGGACCAACATCAAAAGAAATATTTGAATCAAAGGACGAAGCACAAAGGAAAAATAAAATACAAGTGGATACCAAAGAATACAAAGAATGACTATCCCTATCAAACTCCATCAGTCAAAGAAACTATGGGGCAAAATCAAAAAGGGAAAAGTATCCATCAAAGATTTCCACAAAGGAAAAACCAGGCTTCTCAAGTGACATACAAAGTGTATCAAGCAGTTGGTCCTAATTCCACATACACTTCCGTATCCACCCATCATTGCTCATCTTCCCAATTTTGGAGAGTCGAAGGCTCCAAATTGTCAACCAATCCATCTTTTACTCCTAAACACACTTCATCCATGCCTCTATGCACGATATCCAAGTCTCACATAGACCATGTATTGGCATTGACCCTTCATCATAAGGATTCAGAAGGCAATCTATCGCGATGTGTGGACAGAGACAAAGTTAACTCCGATATCAGCAAAGCAGATCCAGGATCCCAAAAGTTGCTTTCAAGTGCATGTGTCTTGACAAAGCAACTTCTTCAAGCAGGATATTGATGGCACATTATGATAGAAGCATCAACATCAGTACCACTAGGTGGTTCAGCATCAGCTTAAAATCTCTCAAAAAATACAAAAACAATCAAAAAATGTCTTGAAAAAATGGTTACCTTGATGAAAACCTGGCAAACAGGCATCTTGGCGACAACAAAAAAATCAAAAAATATAAAAATCCAAAAAAATCAGAAAAAGGATTGAAAACAGTAAAGAGAAAAAATCATCCTCTAGCGAAAACCACTACGGTGGCACTTTGGTCAAGTACCATGATGAAAACCTGGCAAACAGGCGTCATGTGTAGAATCGAGCATCTACGTGTGCCAGTTTAGGAGAAAGCGTCTTATCACATCCATAATAAAGCCAACATTTTGGCCATATCATCCATTCATCCATGAATTATTTATCCAATCCATGTTCATATATTTGCATCCATAATCCAAGTTATCTTGATCTTGGAAAATTTCGGTGCGCACTTCACACTTGTTTATGGTAAACATCTTGACATGGGTCATTTTCATTGATCCGATCCTATCCAACATTATTTGAGCCTTGAAGCATTATCTGAGTGAGAATTCCTCTATTTGAACACCTTATCTTATCACAAGATAATCCTTGGCATCCTTTGCATGCTTACCGTATCCATATCCATTCATCCAAGAATCCACCCATGGTCGTTCAAACATTGCTAGACACTGGGGGCAGATATTTAGATCTTGCTTCAGGAATAAATATTGATCTATATCCTCTAATTCGAACATTGGAAAACACAAAATCAAATTGGTCAAACAATTTGTGAGCCAAAATATCCAAATCACTAGCCCATGGAATATTTTGACAGCAAGAAGATGTTCCTTATCAAGTTTTATCTTTCATCGAACATCAATCCAAACAATCAATATCAGTTGCATCTAGTGTGTACATCAGTATCACATCAAATCATCAAAGAAATTTTGTTTCAAGTCAAGCTTCATCAATCTTGATCAATTGAATCCAATCAATTATCACCTTGTTTGACTTAACACACTTAGTCAAGCCATGATCTTGTGCATGAGTTTACTCTAGGATAACACAAATTCCTTGGGTTTACAAGTTCATTATCATCTATGTTTGGCTTAACACATTTAGCCGAATTATCAAATCCATAATCACCTCGTTTGGCTTAACACACCTAGCCAAATTATCCTTTTTGTATGAGTTTACTCTGGGATAACACGACTTCCTGGAATTTACAAGTGCATTATCACTTTTGTTTGACTTAACACACTTAGTCAAACTATCAATCCATCAATCTGATTGATCAATATTAAGCTTGGTTTTCAACAAAATCCCAAAACAGAGCACTGATATCATCACATATCATATCCAAATCGTCAAAATCATGCGAAAAACCCAAAAACATTCAAAATACTCATCAAAATTTCAAAAACATCCAAATCATTCAAAATCTTCAAAAATTTCATCATTGAGTCTTGTCAGTCTGTCACCTTGTCAAACTACATCATCTCTGAGCTTGAATGTAGGCAAGGTTGATCTTTGATCATCCCCCGAGATAGTAAGAGTCAGTCCTTAGGCATCCATCGCATTGGCAATCCGTTTACCCATCTAGTTTGCATCTTAAGTCAGTCCTTTAAACAATAAAATAGCAATCCATTTGTCCATCTTATCATCAAGTCAAGTATGTCATCAGTTGAACTATGTGGTCTCTACGTGTATAACGTAGGAAAGGCTAATCTATGGATCAGCTCCCGAGACCCCTAGGATAAGTCTTTAAGTTAGTTTATTCATCAAAATCTCAAAAATACCAAAAACAACCTCAAAATATCTGAAAAATCCAAAATGGTGCATCCGTCTCATCTTGCTTTCACCTGTAATTTTCATCACTCATAATAAAATCAATCATCGCTTTCACCCTTTGGTGAGTCAGTTAGAAGCAAGTCTAGCACGTTCGAAAGAGAACACCTTAATCATCAAAGTCTCGAAAGTCTAAATCCGTAAGCAAGCAAGCTGGTCAACTCTGAGTATCAATAGCTTATCACCCAATCAGTCTCATCAAAACCCTGATCACTACATGTCCTAGGATGAAGCTTTCCTATGATGGACATAAGCATCAGGTACCCCACAATAGTTTAACCTTGGCTAGCGGTATGAAGAACATTATCTTGTTTGTTTACTTTATCTTGGTCTTTTTAGACTTATCTTATTTTGCGCTCATTCCAATGACCTCTCAATGATGCCTAAACAAAACAAGTTGAGAGAGAAAGGAACGAGGCAACGATCATTATCTCTTTTATCTATTTTGCTTGTTGGATATTCTTGTAAAATAAATTGGTGAATACTTGCTTTGTTGGGTCCGTCCTAGCAAGGTTCTCGTATGTCAAGTGTGAACAAGAGCACTCCTATCTGATTGACGAGTCAAAGTCCATCACACTAGGTACAATGTCATCCTGGTCCTTTATACCTTGATGCATCATACCTATGTGTGTTATCAAACATAACGCAATTGACCCTTTGAAAATCCCAATTCCTTACAATGCAAATCATCATCATCATCATCAGTAATAATGTGAACTTGTGTGGATCCTCTTCCATCCATCTTATTCTTCTTATTCTTCTATCTTTACTAACGTTTCTATCTAAAATCGATGTGTTGTATCAAAATATACACGAGGCTACCCATGGCTGATGACTGTCTATACATCATTAGAATTGTCTACATGAAAGAATTATCTTACATCCTCTGATCAATAGAACCACTCCTCTCACATTTTATCGCGATCTCCATTAGAAAATTCAACATTTCTGATCGATCTCTCGTGGGGGCTGTATACCAGTGTAATCCTTCCGCTAGGGCAACAGTGGGGCATCTGAAAAAATAAAGAAATTTTCAACTTTGATCACAATGGATTATTCTTTGAATCAATGCAACAAGTACATTGCTTCAAAGAGGGGCAAAATGTAGACATGGAAAATGTACATTTTTGGTTCGGCACACCTGATCCCGATTACTAACAACATTTCATCGTATTATGCTTCTTAATTTAATAAATCACTATTTATTTGATTAAGTCTTCCTCTTTCGATGATTAAATTAATCAATTTAATTTAATTAACCTTGCATCCCTATTTAATTAAATAAATCATTTTATTTGATTAAAATCCCTAAAGTCCTCTTATTAAATTAAATAAATTAAACATTATTTGATTTAATCTAACATATTCCTCTTTAGTTAAATAAATCAAATCATTTATTTAATTAATCATTTCCTCTCAATTCTGATTTAAATTAATTCATCTATTTTAAGTCTAAATTGTCACATCTCCTAATTCCTCATTAAATTAATCAAATCCTTGATTAACTTAATCCCTCTCACTAAAATCCTCTAGAGAATGCAACTTGCACAATAAATCAATTACTTTGATTTATTAATTATCCTATTTTCCCTCGCAAGGCATCAAAAAGGGAATATTCCTCTTTTGAATTCAAAAAGTCCAAGTGGACTTGGTCCTTCCAACAAGGCATTCAATGCCTCTTACATGTCCTTGTGCATTGAGCCAATTGACATTAACTCCATTTCTCTTTCCCTCTCACATGTCACATTCAAAATTCAAATTTGAATCCAATGGCATTTATCATGCACATTGACCAAAACGTGCTCATTCCTCCTCCAATCACATGTGGACAAGTGGCCTCTTCTCATTGCTTGGTATTTTATCCCACATTCATCCAAATCCCTCATTCTTCCAATTTGAGAATCTATAAATGGGATAATCTTCCTCTCATTCAAACATCCACAATTTGAGTAAACTTACTACACTCAACTTCTTTCTCAAGCATATCTAGTTTCATCCATTTCTTTACATTCTTGGCTAGGTTATGCAGTTTTTTATCACGAAGTTTGATTGAATCTTCATCAAGGTGCATCACTCATCAAATCATCAACATTTGCAACTAAGGAGTTGGGAAAGGGCTAATTGCAACATCTCATTGGCACCAACTCCCCCATGGGATCAAGAGTTTGCTTTGTTTAAATTAGGATTTCATTTATCTTTCATGTTGTTCTTCATATTTTCCTATTTTGAGCATTGTAAATGGATTTCATGGGGAATCCTTGTCTTAACTTGCATATTTAATCTAATTATGTGTTTGTTTCTCATGTTTATGCAGGTATAAAATATTGGGGTTCATAGTAGGATTAAAAAAAATGAATTGAATTTCATGAAGTTTTAACCAAGTTAAGGTGGTCAGACATACAAGTTTCTATATTTTTTAAAAGTTGTAATAAAAAAATCATAATTAATTATTTACTTGGAAACAAATTACAAAAGAATATGCATCACATTGTGAAATGAGTCCTCTACATATATCTAAAATATTATAAAAAAAAATTATCATTTTATTTTGGTTAGGGTGGTTAGACAGACACCTACTTCTTATTTTTTCATTGAAATTTAAGTACTACTACATTGAAATTTCAAATTTTCACCAAATAGATTTTTTTATTTTTTAAATAAACCTAGTAGTTTAGAAACTACATTCAATTTTCTACAAATTCTATTCTTACATATTTTTGAAATAATATAGATAACTTATTCAAATTTTTATGTCAAGTTGCCTAACTCTATTTTTTCTAAATTTATTGCCACTTAAGGGCCTATTTTTTCCATGATGATCCTGCACATACCCAAGTAGTGATGGAACTCATCGGTACGACATATGATAAGAGGGCTCTTGAGTCTTATTACTAATCTAACTATGAAGTTGCTTCAATAAAGATCGAGCATAAAAATTACTTCACAAATAGACATAACTCCATGTCTGCTACAACAATCTACATCGGTTATGACATGGCAGCAAATGGTGTAGATTATGATTTGTGTAAGCTTCTCCAACAACAGATGTTTGAGAATCTAAGGATTTCAAAGGAGAAGAAATATCAATTTAAGTTTGGCTCTTTAATTGTTTGTTTTCTACTCTATTTTCTTAGAAGGCTTCCTAAAAAAGATGAAGTAGTGTTTTGGGACCCATCCTAACAGGTTGCTCATCAAATTTTTGATTATTTTCATAAACTGGGTGATTTGAAGAATAGAGATAATGCCCTAACAATATTCTTTGTTGTATTTAAAATAAACATGAATGAGAGAGAAAGAATCCTGAAGAAGTTTGTTGAGAAATACAAGAATGATATTATATTCCATGTCTCTTCTGATGAATGTATGATTGAAGCAGTTGAACCCTAGACTGTATGGATTCAACCTTTACGATATGAGATTACAAAGGATGAAGTTAAAGGTTATTTTTAGGTTTAGCTGAAAATTTCAAAAGATGCCAATGAACCTAGAATTGGTACATATCCTAAAAAACCCTTGGAAGTTCACTTGGAGCATAGAAAACCTATGAGGAGAAAAAGGGTAGATGAGATGCTCAAAAAGTATGGTTTCACCAATGAGGAGATAGCACAAGGAAGAGTCTTGGGGGAACTGAAGACTAGAGAGTTGTTAGGTGTAAGAAGATTTGGTAGGATTGCTCCTTCTAAACTAGCTTCTAGCCTGGTTGTAGTAAAAATTGAACCCAGTGTTTCTGACAAAGGAACAGGCTCAACCCCTTCTAGACTTGATACAAGATTGGGTAAGAGAAAAGGTATTCCTTTGGTAGTTCCTATTAAGTGAGGAAAGAAAAATCTACAAGGGAAAAGAACCTCCGTATTACTAAATATCAAGAGGAAGAGGAGGAAGACCCTGCATCAAAATTGATAGGAAAGAAGATAGGAAGCATTTCCTCTAGTGAAGGTGCTTCTCAAGAAGCTAGAGTTGGATCTAAAAGAGTTCACTATGTATCATCCTCTGAGGAAGATGAAGAATAGGAAATTAGTGTTCATGAGGTGGAAGCAACGAAGGAAAAAGTTGTAGAAGAGGTATCTATGGACCAGGGAGAACAAAAAGCTTCTTTGATAAGACCCGGTGCTCCTCTTAGACTAGAAGTCTTGGTAAATAGTTTGTTACATTATGAAAATATGCTACAAACCACAACAAAATTTTTTAATCAAGTAGGTATAGAGGATAGGAAAACATTAAGATGGCTATCATTCAATATGTCATTATCTTGGAAATTAACTGGGATCATGTTAAGGATAATGTTCTTGAGAAATTATGGGAAGCTCTGATGGAAAGAAGATTAGAGGATGTTGAAATGGAAGATAAAATAATATCTAAGGAATTTGAGTAAATTGGATCCCCTCTAACTCCAGGTGATTTGGAAACCTTGAAGAAGGTTTTTTCTACAATGTTCTAGATCAAGAGAAGAGTTAATGTTTTAATGAAAAGAGATAAGAAGCAGATTAAGAAGATAAAGAAGGAAACTATAAACACCATAAAAAGCACAACTAAGAATTATGGCATGCTTGGTGCATCCAATTCTGCACCTAAATCAAGAGAAGAAGTTTCTACATAAGGTAAGGAAGACATTCCTCTAGAAAAGGATGATAAAGATATTCCTTCAAAAATAGGTGGTACAGATGTTCTTCTAGAAATTAATACTACTAATGAGCCTTTAGAGATTGAGAAGTAGAGTGAAAAAAATGTTGAAGCAAAAATGGATGATGCTACTTCTCTAGAACATTTTGTAGAGGAAAAAGATAAAGATGAAGAAAAGGACAAGAATGGAAGTGAGAAAGAAGAAGAAAAAGAAGAAGAGAATATAGAAGAAGAAGAAGAGAAATTTAAGGAAGAAGAAATAAATGAGGAATCTGGCGGAGATGCTAGAAATAATGAAGAAGGAACAAAGCAGGTAGTGGAATCACAAAGGTCCTCTAGAGAATCCTCCTTCGGTGATGATATTTTGAAAGGCATGTTATCTAAGAAATTTAGATTCTAGCCGATGATTCCTCAGGAGCTTCTACAACTTCCCATGACTCAAGGCTATGCAAATCTAGACAAGATTTCCCTTGTGCATAAAATGGTGTTAGGTGATGCATTACACACATCTGATAGAAGATAAATCCTACAAATGCATTAGAAGGGAACTGATCTTATTGATGATGCCATCAAGGCTTTGCAGGAGGTCACACCTACACCAATGGATACATCTCTCACTCTGGTAGAAAACTTGAAACTTCTATTGGACTCCTTTAAGGAGTATGCCGCCAAACTTGGTGAGAAGACAAGACAAGAAGTTGAAGAGAAATTGGCTAACAAAATGCTATTGGTTCTTCATGACAAGTGTGCCTTGGCACACACCAATGTTGAAAAAAGCCATGAATATGTGAAGGCTTGTGATTCAGAAGAAAATATTGAGTTTGCTTACTGCATAAGGTGGCCACATGCCACACAGATCATTAAAGATCTTATGGAATCCATTGAGTATCAATTGATAGTTGTTTCCAACACATACAAACCATCTAAGGATAGATACAGGTCAACTTGGAATGCCATCTCTACTCATAGAGAGAAATTTGTAAGTTACAGAAACAGAAGGAATAAATTATCATAAAATTTGGTCTACTCGGTGACAGCGTAAGAATTACACTTTGGTAGCCAATGCCTTGGCTAATGCTGAGAAACTGGATAAGGTCAATCTAACCCTAAATACTCTAGATGAAGCTGAAGAGAGCCTGATTGCATTGGAGTCTCTGAATAAAATGTTGATATATGATAAGTAGAGTTGGGAGAATGGTAAGACAACCTGGAAAGGTATTCTCCAAGAGCTTCAAAGCTCACCCTCCTCTAGGTAAAGTTTTTTAAAGTTTACACATTGATTGGATCAAACTTCTAAAGGGGAGTTAAGAATTTTGATTCTTTTGGTTGTACATTACTCCAGACCATTTGTGTATATGTATTCTTTTTTTTAAGGTTTCCCTTTTCCCTTGATGTCAAAGGGGGAGAGAAAAGAGAAAAGGAGAGAAAAGGGGAGAGTTATGTGCATAGAAAGTTTGTAAATTATTTTAACACATGTTTCTATCAATGAAAAAGGGGGAGATTATTGGAAGAATGAAGAAGAACATATCTCTTAATGCAATTTTTTTGTTTTCATTGATGTCACCATGATATATGAGTTGTAACTGCAAGTTCAAAGTCATTGTTGATCCGGTACTCTGAATTAGTATGCAAAAATTTCCTCAGGTATTTTGGTCTGAAATTCCCCTCGAGTGATTGTCATTGCTCATAGTTTTGGGAAGTTGTTTTTGGTTGTTGGAAGCATGTAAGTTTAGAACCTCATGTTTATAGGTGCTTGTATGGAAATTTGACATCATTCTATTGTTTTCATTTTTCATTAGGTCTATCTTTGGCCGACCTAATAAATATTTGAAGTTGTAATGGATTAAATTTTGTATTGAGGATGTATGTTTGATCCAAGCCGACATGATGTAGCGTGCTACACACTTGAATTATTTTTGAGAAGATTTTGTATTTTCTTGACACTGACCTGATTGATGCTTATAGAAAAGTCAGATATATATACAAAATAGTTTTGATATTGAAAGTGTGAGTGGAATGTGTGGATTGAATGTGAATGCAAAGAAGAGTGAATATTAGTCTGCTGACATACACATTCTTTGAGCTTCAAAGGAACTAAATCTCCACTTGTGAGGTGTATCTTCATTAGTTCATATTTTGGTTGTAAGTCATTTCTCTTGTAGGCAATGAGCCTCTCTTTTGCACAGTGAGTCCTGGCAGTGAGCCACCCTTTGTAATATCTTATAACTGATTATACTATATTGTGAGTTAACCCTCACCATGGTTTTTCCCATTCTTGGTTTTCCATGTAAAAATCCTGGTGTTCATGTGTTGCGTGTTTTCTTGTTTTGTTGATGCTTCTACTTATATTAACTATTATATGCATTGGAATAATTGGATGGTATTTGTTCAATAAATTTAAGATACTGATTCACCCCACTCTCAATATCTTGGGTATTCAAAAACTGATACAAATGGTTAATATCATTTTTTGCAACAAACTATCCACCATCTATTATTTTTCTTACACCTTGGCAAGAATTTCAAGGAGCAAGAATGTGACCATAAATCCATAAGCATCAAGTCATTAGAAATTTGTAAAACATTTTTTAGCTGACTTTATCTCCTTCTTCATTTCTAGGGATGGATGAAATATCAATCTAGTTCCCCCTAGACTCATGCCCTATCACTAAAAATTAGTGATGTAAAGTAGAACCAACCTCATGAAGCACTGTGCGCCAGTCTTTACTTCTCCAAACCATCTTGTGCACCTTCTCTAATACATCAGCTTTCTTTTCAATAGCATGTGAACCATTGTTCACTTTGGGGAACTTACGTATCTTCCTTTCATAATGTGTTATAGGTCTTATATAATTCAATCTACAATTGTTGGCTATGTGATCAAATTGATTATAGGTATAACAATAACAATAAAAACATGGCCAGTACCTGGGCATATCATTTATTCAAGTAGGATGAGATAGTCTTCTTTGATTTGACTTCTTCATATGTATCATCCTTGTAACCATTTCTATGTCCACTCCCTTAATATGTTGCTTGTTTTTCAAGTTTCTAGGAACTTATTTATTCATTTTCATTTTTTTTTTCATCTGACTTAGACTATAGTTTTGATTTAACTAAATATTTTTCTCTTTTTTCTTCTTCTACCTCATTCTTCAATAGTTTTATTCAGTTTTTCTATCTCTTTTTGTGCATCCAAATTTTGGTAATAATTCTCTTTCTTCAAACTTTTAATCTCATCAAGAGCACTCGTGAGTTTACCTTCAAGGTCCACTTCTTCTTCATCATCATACCTCTCAACCTCTTCATCAAAGGTCATCCCAAATGGGTCACCCCCATAGAAACTTCCATGTTAATCATCTGATCTACCACTAACATTAGATGACCATTTTTCTTCACTTGTGTGCAAATCCTTCTTCTCATTCTCCTCATTGTCCTCTTCTTTCTTAGGATTATCGTTTTTACTATGAAAGCATTTAGCAACTATAGTATTTATTCTACTAGTATTAAAACTTTTAGTGGATAGCTTACCTCTATATTTTCTAGAGCCTCTTCTCAATCTCCTAATATAATTAGCTTCCACTTCATCAAACTCCTCTGATCTAGAAGTAGATGCTTCTTCCTCATTACCTCTAGCTACACATTATCTCCTGGATGTATCTATGGTCTTCTTATCCTCATTCAACTTCACATTTTTAGACTCTCTTCCATATGTCTAAATCTTGGCTTGCGCTAAAATCTCATCATCTCCATACATCCTTTTCAACTTATTCCACACTTCATGTGCACTTTTTCAATGCATGAATTTGACAAATATGGAACTTGAAAGCCTATTAAGAATTGAATCCATTGCCTTAGTATTATTATTATACGTCTTCTTTTCAACCTTAGTATTTAGAGGTGTAGTAGGAGTTGTATATCCATATTCCACTGACATCCATACATCAAACACTATGGATCCAAAATTCAACTTCATTTTTAATCTCCACCATATATAATCTGATCCATTAAAGAGAAATACCTCTCTTGTACATGAGTCTTCTTCATAGTCCATGTGTTCACACACCAAGATTTACCCAAGCTAATTAAGCTTCTCCTAGGGAACCTAGGGCTCTGATACCAATTGTTGGAACATAATGCTCTACTGAGAGGTGGGTGAATCAGTGGGTACTCAAAACTTTCGCACTCAAAACCTTTATACAGATTACTTCCTTAACTCCAAATTCCTTGTACAGATTTCTTACTCAACTCTTACTGTGTAGATAGAAAATGAAAGATGCAAACATAAACATGCAAGTAGTCAATCAACACACATTCCCAAAACACCAGATATATGTGGAAGACCCAATATGGGAAAAACCATAGTGAGAAATGTTGCTTGAGTCTACTACTCAAATTTAGCCTCACAATCCAAATCTTTGTTACAATGTTTAGGGCTACAACCCAAGGAAGCTTTAACTCCCTAATTTAGAAGCTACAACTTCAAGGATGATATAACACCCTAGTTTAGGAGCTGCAAATCCAAGGAGACTACAATCCCCTAAAATGAGCTACAACCCAGTATAATGAGGTTGCAACCTCTTACAACATCACAAGCTCAATGAGGCTACAACCCAATACATTGGTTCTACATAACCTATAATGAATCATTACATTCACTACTATGTTGCACTTTCTACAGCTTACACTCTGATGTTGAACCTACAATTTCAGCAACACATCCTCCTCTACTATGTACTACACTTTCTTCCCTTTCTAGAGTGTCTCACACATCTACACCCTCCTAAATGCCAACCTAGATGATGTTCTATTTTATAGTCTAGGACTTTACAAATGCATTCTCTATCTATTGCACATCTATCTCTCTCTCTTGCAAACACAAAAAATCTTACTATCTCGGTAGCATGCTTCTCCAAGATGTAACACTATTAAGCACTACATACAACTACAACCTTTCTCTATTCATGCACACTTGCTTCAGACTCGAAAATTTGACAATATCTGATTGTCATCTATCTCCACTAACCTACAACCTCTACCTTGATATTCTCTCTATAGTTTAGATCATCTCAAACCTTGTGCTAGGGTTTCCTTCACTTGAAAAATTCACCAGTAAGTTGCATGTACCTCGTGCTATACACCACTATCTATCTTATCATTAATTCATATGAAAGGGTCTATCAGATATCTTCATTATCACTCTACCTCTACATCAACCTGGTTCCACATTTAATTCAGTTACAAAGAATTTTCCTCATTCTCTATTAAACCCTAAGAATCAAATATACATTAAATGGATTCTTTTGTTCATCCAAGCTGGTTTTATCTCAATCTCCTTTCAGGGTTTATCACATATATTTATCTACACCATACTTGTGCATTGAGCCTCGCAACATTAAATTTTATTTTAGAGATTTTTCTAAGAATAACATCTTGTAAATCCTTAGGATCAGATCTGCATTAAATGTGTTTTGATGTCAATATGATTAAATTTGATCTAATCTTATCTTGATCATATTTATGATTTGTATTGTTTCCTTGAAGATCAAATCTCCATTCAATTGGTCGTTGGGTGCATTTGGACCAATTATTTCCTTCCTCTATGTCGGTTACTAGTCAAAACCCCTATTCACACGAACCAAACCATTGTAGATCTTCAATTTTGAATATTTGTGATAGATCTTCTCTCTCGTACCAAGATCCTATGCTTTCTATTCACTTTCACACCTTTGAAACACAACCATCTGATAAATGGTGTTTAAATGTCCATTCTTGATCACATATATAATCATTTAGCCATTAATCATTGATTTGCAATAGCAATGCAAAATAAACCACTAAATGTTTACCACATGTCATCCTTCCATTCGCTTTATGATGGTCAATGCATATCATCATCCTTCATCATCACCTTTCACTTAGTTTTGTTCAATCACCATTCCTTCCACACCTCGCAGGTCTTGAATAAATTTCAGTAGGGTTGATAGGCTAATTCCATCTATCCTCATGACATCACCATCAAATATTCTGTTTAACCAAATGTTGATTTTGCAACAAGGATGCAAAATTATTGATTAAGTGATTTTCATGTGTTATCCTAGCATTCATCATATTTCACTAATCGAGTCCTGCCATATTCCATAGCAAGCACCATCCAATCAAGACTGATCAATCTTCACCATTCCCTATAGACCCCATGGGTCTTGACTAAGTTTCAATAGGGTTGGTGAGCTAATGCCATTGGTCATCATGACATCACCTTCCACCAAATTTTTATGCCACCTTCGTAGGTCCCACCATTCATACACTGTGCATTGTTCGATCAACCTTGTTTGATCTCTACCATTCCCCACTAACCTCATGGGTCTTACTAAAATCTTAATAGGGTATGTGGGCACTGTCCAATATCCAAGGCTTGACCTCCACCATTGATCAATTGAAGACAAGTATTCATTTGTGACTTAGGATATATTAAAGTTGTTGAATTTTTTTCAAGTCGGTAAACATAAGGTGAAGGGGTTGGTCACCCTCACAACTTCAACAACATAAGTTATAACTTATATGATCGATAACCACCAAACACAAGTCACCATCAAAATAGAACATATGTTTTGATGCCATGACTACAAGAATATTAGGGTTTATCTATAAGCCCTAATATCACCCGAGAATAGAAATAATGCATTCTTGGATTTATCCTTCACCTTTTGGACCAACAAAGCACATCACTAGAATGCTCTCGAAAAACCCATATGAATTTGGTACCTAATTTTCCATTGAATTCTTGGAAGCAACTATTGTAGAGAGGTTACAACATTTTGTCAACTATGCAACATATTCAACAACTTGCTCTTCTACACCAAAAACTAATCCACATACTTCTAGAACTAGATGCACTACTCTCATATTCATCCTTTGTCATCATACACTTTACTTTAATTTAACTCATCTCCTTTGCATGACCTAACTCATCACGTTTATGATACCTTCATGACATCTATGTTTCCTTGACATTACTAAACTCTTCCAAACAACTCTCTCCTAGGATCAAGTATTACACCCTTCTGATCCACCTCTTTGACATCAAGGACAAAATTATAGCATATGTATTCACCAACAACCTATACCCATGCTTCCATATTCACTATAAACCACATCTCTCCTTGACATCAATGACACTTTCCATTAATGTCGACACATTGCTTAGGATCAGATCTATCCTCTCTATCTAATCCCCTTTTTGCATCAATGACAACTATATGCCAACACTTTCCTCATCCCCAAAAGGAAAACACTAGAAAAAAATAAAAAAATGATTACAACAGATAGAAGAATAGAGATACAAATAGAAGAATGTCATGATAGATTTAGTTCATTTGCACCCTTGCACCAATAGAGTAATAGGGGTCATACAAATAAAAATCACAAGTACAAGTACATGTCAAGAAACACAATATGTGGGATCACATTCCATATGTGCATTCACAAAGAACATAGAAAGAAAAATAAAGAATTTCACATTGGAGCCAACCTATAGCGGGTTGCCTACATCCCAATCTTGTTCATCATATGCAAAAGAAGGATAAATAGCCAAAGGGGAAATGAAAAGTGTCATACTAGGATAATCACTAGGTTCAACACATGGTGATTTACTCATTTTATGAGGATCATCATCGTTTTTCCCATCTAAGTTCATAGAGGTGGAAAAAAACAAATTCAATTCATTATGCACTTCTTCATCGATTTTAGCAATACCATCATCATCATCCAAGTTAATCACAACAAGAGTCCTAATGATAATATCCATTGTATGTTATTATTTTTGTTGTGGTTTAGAAATTTCATGTTGTAGAAAAGGTGGATAATCATTACTTTTCTTGAGTTGGTTTTCTTGTTTCTTCTAATTTACAAGAAATAGCATGATGTCTACACTTACACTCTTTAGCATTTCAGTTTCTTCTTTCATGGTTTTCAAGTTGTGATGGTGTAGGAGTGGTTTATCAACCATTAGTCTCTTTTCTTCCCTTATGGGAGGAATGGAAGGGACCTTGATAGGTTGTGAAACCACTTTCTCTTCAATCTTATAAAATTGTTTGATTTTAGGAGGCACAACTAGAATCGTATGTTTATCTCTTGGTCTCTTCCAGGATATAAGTGGTGGAATAGCATCATACTTTGCTTATTTTGGTTCAATTATAGGTTCATAAACAACAATTTATTTGTTTATTTTGGTTCAAGTATAGGTTCATCAAAAAAAATTGGACCGAGAGGAACAACTATATATCTTTCAATGCTAGGTGGGATATTGGAAAGGGATAAATTTGCTAGTCATTTTTCTTTGAAATTTTGAGAGGATTTGAAAAATAAATCTTCACGAGGTTTTATTGGTTCTACAAGTTTAGGCCAAAATAAATCCAATGAAAATTTCCCTCAAGAAGACAAAGGATTAAATCCATTATGATGCACCTTAAAAAATTGGTTATCAAATGGAAATTTCAAACACTTGTGAATGATTTATGAGATGAAATTCATGGAGCATAGCCATAGATAGCCTAACTTCACACGAAATTGATATGATATAAGGATGATGGAGAATGATATATTTAATTGCTTCGATCCAAATTTTAATGAAAGATTGATTGAACCTATCATAGGGAAATCAAAACCATAATGTGTTTTGATCCATGCTTTCGATTATTCATAAGATTTTGGTAAAGTTCATGCAAAAATTAGAATTCCCCAGTGATCACATTCTCTACATGCATGAGATCAATTGATATCCCATTTGTAGGATTTTCATTGATTCTTCTAGCTATGAAAATAGGACCATTGAGTGCATTTATAGTTATATAACTATTTGAGAAAGCGATTGGGTTAGTGCAGGATAATGGGGGTCCAAACTAGTTCCTTAAGTAGCAATACAAATTAAAAAAAAAAGAGTTAGGCAACTTGACATGAAAATATGATTAGGTTATTAACATAATTTGAAAAATATGTAAGAACATAATTTGTATAAAATTGAATGTAGTTTCTAAGATACTAGTCTGTTTTTGGAAAAAAGTAAATATATTTGGTGAAAATTTAAAATTTCAATGCAGTAGTATAAATTTTCAGGAAAAAAAATAAAAAGTAGGTGCATTTCTGACCAACCTAAGTACAAGAAAAAATAAATATATTTTTTTGAAACTTTCAATATAAGTAGAGGACATATGCTCGAATTTGTAACATTTTTTTTTAGTAATCATTTTGCAAGTAAATAATTAGTTATAAAAAAATTGTTATAATTTTTAAAAAAATATTAAACATGTTTGACTTACCACCATAACTTGGTCAATTTTTTATGAAATTCAATTTTTGTTATCCTTTAGTATGGGAAGCATAGAATGTGTTGCATCTTTCAGATTCGAAAAATGTGAATTTTTTTGATAATTATAGATTTTTTTAATCAGCCTATCAATCAAGACTTTGGTCATAATGCATGTAGAAAATAAATAATAATTGTCTATTTAATTTAAAATAATCCATATCTTATATTGGTAGAAAGTTAAAAAATATCTCAATAAACCCTTTTTGATTCATCAAATTTGGATTAGAAAAAGTCATCAACCATTTTTTGTCATATCGCCACCTTTTGGACCTCCATGATCCTGCACTCACCCAATTTCAAGAGAGAAGTTTGTTTGGTTGTTATTAGTTTGAATGCTAATGAATCCAATCATGGAATCTAGATTGTCTCCATTATCACTCTTATCATCATCAATTATATCTTGTATCTTATCAACATTCATCACATCATTCTTTTCTTCACTAGCATTTACAAATGAGATAGAATGGTTTGGCATGAATTAGTAAAAATTTGCAAATTTTAATTAGGTGGGGCTACATATTTATTTCCTTGATCATTAACACTACCCAACTATTTGTGATTGGAATCAATGAGGTCTTGCACTATATGTTTAAGATGCATGCATAGTTCTATATCATGTCCAACTTGTCGATGATATTGGAAAAAGTCATTTGAGTTACAGTTCTGAGGTACAGGCTTAGTGGTATCAAGAGGTCTAAGGTGAGGTAAGGTGATTAGGTTCTTGCTCAATAGTTGCAATATAATCGAATGGAGGGTATTGGGTAATGGGGTGAATTGCCTATTCTTATCCTGAAACTGGTATGGAGTTGTTGTTTTTATGACAACCACATGAGGTTCAACATGGTTCCTTGGTTGAGGTGGATTTAACTATATAAATCCATTTTTTTCATAAATGGTTAAAAATTATTATGAGGCACAGTTTTAGAGCCTTTTAGGATTAGTTGAAGTAGTTTTTCCTACACATTGATTAAGTGAATTATAATAATCATGAAGATTCATGCATAAGTGTGTAAAGGAGGGAAATTTCATCATCCAAAGCTTATCTTGGATATAATTTATTTGTAAGTTATCAATGAACATTCTTTGAAGATAAAAATTAAGAAGTTTAATGCTGATTTATGAGTAAAGAAGTTGATAACATGCTATAAAATAAGTGACCTTTTCATATGCATTTTTCTTACATCACATCAAATTAGGTAGGGCCATCTTAGGACCAATGCGCACCTGGAAATGGTTGAGAAATGCATCAAAAATCTCATTAAAAGAGTGGATTGAGTTATTCAATAAGGAACAAAACCATTCCAAGACTGTATCTTTTAAGGACCTATGAAAAATCTTAGCCAAGAGCTTGTCTTCAAAAATGAAGTCACTACATAAGGTTGTATATGTTGAAACATGGTTGCTAGGATCTCCTTTACCACTGTACATCTCAAATCTAGGTATCTCTATGCCTTGTGGCATTTTTTCTCTTAATATCTCTAATTGCAATGGATTTCTTTTGACATATTATGAGGGTTGTCCATTTTGGTTTTGGTTCAATATTGCTATTTGTTGTTGGAGGGATGTGACATTTTGCAAAATTTATTTTATGATGGAATCTTTGGTTGTGTTTTGAGATGGAGTGGAATATGGTGTCTAGGTGTATATGTGTTAGGTGGACAGCTAAATTTCAAGTTTGTGAAAGTCAAGGGTGTTAGAACCCAAAAAATTCCATGAAAATCCTAGGTTTTTCTCCATTTTAATCCCATTATTTCCCTATCTTTTTATAAAAAATTATATTCCTCGTCCAAACCTTATACCACTACCCTAATATTTATCTTTTTATATTATACCACTTTACCGCGACCTCCCACAATGGGCTCGCAGTATGGTAGTAGCGGTGAGCAGAATTCATATTAACCCTTACCGCTATACCGTGGAGGGTCATTTAAAGGCCCATGGTGTTGTGGTAAAGGGTTAGCAAGCGGTGGGAAATGGTAGCAGCTAAGGAAGCAAGCATAAAATGTTTACTGTGCCACCGTGCATGGTTAAACCATAGACCACGGTAGAGCAGTGGCCAGTTGGTAAGTAGCGGACGGTGAACGTAGCAGTCAGGATCAATCACACTGCGGTACCGTTGATAGTCAGGAGATTGATTGTGGTGACAGTGGTAGATGAAGGGATAACGATTAGTAGTTTGTAGCATGCTTATCGCGGTATCGTAGCCGGCAAAGTGGAAGACCATGCTAGTGCGGTGATAGATAAGTCAATAGCGAGCAAGAAACAAAGGTGACAATAAATGCTTACTGTCATACCATCGGTGACAGAAATGAAGCCTACGGTAGAGCGGTAGGGAAGGATAGAAGCTATCACAGTTAGATCGTGGAACCGTCAGGGGTCACATTGAAGACCGCGGTAAAGCAGTAAGGAAATAAAAAAAGGTAAAGGGACCAGTCAAAGTCAGAACCCTGTGATACTGTAGGGAGATAAAATGTTGACTGCGGTAGAGTGGTAAAAGTGATAAATGGCCACAGAGACATAAAATAAAGGACAAGAAAATAATTTAAAGTGAAATCAAAAGGCAAAACTATTGTAAAAAATATTTAATTTGCCGAGAGGCAACACAATTAAATATTTTATTTGCTGTCATGAAATAACAAACGGTTTTACCAGGAAGGTGAAGGATCATGACTCTTCAGATATGATGTATAAATATTTTGTAAATCAGTTGTAGAGCAGTAGTTAGAGAGTAGTTAGATTTTTCTAGAAAATGGATTGGGAATGCAAATAATGTACAGAGCTTTTCCTGAAATAGAATCAATGGAGATAAATATTTTTGATTGGTGATTTTCTTTTTGGTGTTCAGTTGTTGTGATGTATAAAATTCATATTCTTTATTTTTGGTTGTCTCCAACTTGAGGTCTTTTAATCATTTAAATCAGCATATCAAGTATATCTCTGATTTATCAGAATGCACTCTCATTTTGTGTGATTTAATTAACTGGTGTCTACAAGTTAGAATTAGAATATTTTAATAAGTCACGATGATTTAGGGATTTCTTTTGGATTGTTGAAGTAGAACCTGATAGAGAAACATTCTAGAACTATTTGTGCAAAGCATAAATAAATGAAGTTGTATGCCATTCATTAGAATTTCATTTTCAAAGTGCCTAAAAACTAGAGTTAAGCCAGAGAAGGAAACACACATAATTAATGATTTTTGACTCCATTGCCCATGTGGACAGAAGGCACTGATCTACCTCAACCCAGAGATAAATATTCATATCAAACAATTTATTCAAAATCCTTTCTTTTGTGCAGTAGGAGTAGGAGTAGTTATAGTGATTTTGTCTATCCACTTCCATTTGCCATTGTGGGTAGATTGTTTCACCAGGAAGTACATTTCAATCTACATCATTCACATAGGTTCACCCACCTTGGTCTAGCAGAACCTAAAGAGAAGAAGGTTCAATTGCATCAATTGGCCTTGTACACTGACCAAAAGCATTGTGAGAGCTTGGCAACCTCTCATAGTTCAAACCTGCGTTTTTGAGACCCAACAGTTTGGTGACTCTGCTGGGGACTATACTCAGGAAAAATTTTCAGCCTATCCATTTATAGACTCAACAAAGTTTTTCATTTTTTTTGGAGATTTTGCTGGGGGCAAACCAAAACAATATCATAATCTTTTCCATTTTCCTACTTTTGGGAAAACTAGGTGGTGACTCTATTTCAGATTTGATAAATAATGCATGGATATTGTGGACTAGTCACATTTTTTCAAGATGTCAAAAGAAGAGAGAAGACAATAGTCAATAGGAGAGTTGAAAGAATTAGAGCAGCAAACACCACAATGGAAACAAGAGATACTACAAGTGAACCAATGACTATTGCAGTTGGGAGTCAAATGTGCTCGAAATACATCACCAAATAGGCCATTTTATAGTGAGAATGAATAGACAAATGCCAGGAGATCTTGGACACCACAAGTACCACATGATACAGCTGGGAAGAATTTTGGCAATAAAGGTAATATGCTCTATTCACCACAGCAGAACACTTTTGATGAATATTTTCAAATTCGAGAAAGAAACAAAAGTCTTTTGGATGCTTTCCTAAATATAAGAAGATATAATGGAGAATCTGGGTATTCTTTATTCAAAAGAATGACGGATATTTGTAGGAAAATACCTATTAGTTTCCCACCTAGTAGGTCTGAAATCATTGAGAAATTCATGAAAGTATATGAGCCCAATTCAATCTATTGGCCTGAATCATGGGTACCAGATGCTTATTATCAATTAGATGAATGGATTGGCATTGTAGATAAGAAAAGGAATGAGGACACTATCAAAGATGAAGAATATAGTGAGATGATTGGTGAGTATGAAGAAGAATTTTATGAGGACCAATCTTCCACTTTGGGAGATGATTACAACATTGATGGTCTTGTTAGTGACACCATCTGGTGAACACATCAACAATGGTTCAGATGATATGGAGGGACAACCAGATTTTAATTCAAATTGTGAAGAAGAATTTGTGAATCTACAACAGGATGATTGTTGCAGTCCTTATGAAGATCAAGAAGAGGTTGGAGACATGGTAGAAGATATGGAAGCAGAGTCTTTTTCACTCAGTAGTGAGCAAGTTTCTGATTTGTTAACTCTTGAATACAAGAAGCATGCACATAAAGATAATTCTGAAGTTTTGGCTCCAACATATATCTGCTTTGACAGTAAAGATACTATGTGTAACAATTCATATAACCCCATGTGCATCTCTCACAGTGATGAGGAGTTCTTTGAAGCTGATCAAGAATCCATTTGTTTCCAATAAGAAGTATGTGACTTAAATGATTTTTTCCTACAAGAAAAAGATACTGGTTTGCATGTTACTGATGATGAGTGTCCAAAATTTGTTGATTCAAGTATGTATGAGGATGACTGTATGGATCAAAGATATGTGTCAATGCCAACTGGTGATAGAAGAGAAATGGAAAATATTTTTGATTCAGTTTTCTCAGAAGATATTGATGAGATTGAATTTGTAGATTCCCATGTGAAGTATTTAGATTTTCAGGTCCCAGTACGGTTGCAGCAACATTCAGCAACATATGACAGTGAGCAAACCTATGAATGTTTTGTTGAATGTTGGTAAACTTTGTATCCTGAGCGTGATAAATATTTTTCATATGATAATGAGAATGATGAAATGCAGAGTGGTGAAATGAATATGAATCAAGTTGAATACAATTTTTTCCTAAAGGTTTTCAATGAGAGTGTACGCTGCAAGGCAGATGTAATGGATAGTTTTAAAAGAAACTTGATGGGCTCTAATCAGAACAAAGTCTATGATAGAGGAAAGTGTAGGTTTTTCTTTTGGGGTGGCCTGGGGCCATCCTTTATGGTTTGGTTTTTGAACCATAGTAGACATAGAGGATTAGGGATTGCTAATGCATGGACAATTCTAACAAACCTCTTTAAACATTCTTTTCCATGCATAGTAGTCTTAGGAATTTTTGGAGGGTCTGGGTTTGCCAGTACATGGACATTCTCATAAATTCCCTTTTTTAAAACGTTGGTTTTCTTTCCATGTATAGTAGTGTAGGGTTTTCCATTCTCCATTTGCTCCATTTTCATATCCTTCATCTGTTCATTCCCTCTAGCTGGCATTTCCTTCATTTTTTCATGTCTTTACTTGGTCTCCTCTCCTAAAGAATTTTGGATTCTTGCAGTGGTTGCACAATCACTCATCCCCAACAAGAGCCACTATTAGAACCCAAAAAATTCCATGAAAATGCTAGGGTTTTCTCCATTTTAATCCCATTATTTCCCTATCTTTTTATAAAAATTCATATTCCCCGTCCAAACCTTATACCGCTGCCCTAATATTTATCTTTTTATATCATACCGCTTTACCGTGGCTTCCCACAATGGGCTCATAGTAGGGTAGTATCGATGAGTGGCATTCATATTAACCCTTACTGCTATACCACGGAGGGTCATGTCAAGGCTCGCAGTGTTGCGGTAAAGGGTTAGTAGGTGGTGGGCAATGGTAGCGGCTAAGGAAGCAAGCAAAAAATATTTATCGCACCACCATGTGTAGTTAAACCACAGACTGCAGTAGAGTGGTGGCCGGTTGGTAAGCAACGGATGGTGAACATAGCGGTCAAGATCAGTCACACCATGGTACCACTGACAATCAAGAGACTGACCACAGTGATTGCGATAGGTGAAGGGAGAAAGGTTAGTGGTTTGTAGCATGGCTACTGTGGTACCGCAGCTAGCAAGGTGAAAGACCGCGGTAGTGCAGTGAAAGATAAGTCAACAATGAGGAAGCGTCATAGGTGACAATAAATGCTTACCGTCATACCGCTGGTGATAGAAATGAAGCCTGCGGTAGAGCGGTAGGGAAGGATAGAAGTCATCGCAGTCAAACCGTGGAACCGTCAGGGGTCACATTGAAGACCATGGTAAAGTGGTAAGGAAGTAAAAAAAGGTACAAGGACCAATCAAAGTCTGAGCCTCGTGATACCACAGGGAGATAAAATGTTGACCGAGGTAGAGTGGTAAAAGTGATAAATGGCCATGGAGATAAAATAAAGGGTGGGAAAATAATTTAAAGCGAAATCAAAAGGAAAAACTATTGTAAGAAATATGTAATTTGCCGAGAGGCAACACAATTAAATATTTTAATTGTTGTCATGAAATAACAAATGGTTTTACTAGGAAGGTGAAGGGTCATGACTCTTCAGATATGATGTATAAATATTTTGTAAAATCAGTTGCAGAGAAGTAGTTAGAGAGTAGTTAGATTTTTCTAGAAAATGGACTAGGAATGCAAATAATGTACAGAGCTTTTCCTGAAATAGAATCAATGGAGATAAATATTTTTGATTGGTGATTTTCTTTCTGGTGTTCAGTTGTTGTGATGTATAAAACTAATATTCTTTATTTTTGGTTGTCTCCAACTTGAGGTCTTTTAATCATTTAAATCAACATATCAAGTATATCTCTGATTTATTAGAATGCACTCTCATTTTGTGTGATTTAATTAACTGGTGTCTGCAAGTCAGAATTAAAATCTTTTAATAAGTCACGGTGATTTGAGGATTTATTTTGGATTGTTGAAGTAGAACCTGATAGAGAAACATTCCAGCACTATTTGTGCAAAATATAAATAAATGAAGTTGTATGCCAGTCATTAGAATTTCATTTTCAAAGTGCCTAAAAACTAGAGTTAAGCCAGAGAAGGAAACACACATAATTCATGATTTTTAACTCCATTTCCCATGTGGGCAGAAGGCACTGATCTGCCTCAACCCAGAGATAAAACTTCATATCAAACAATTTATTCAAAATCCTTTCTTTTGTGCAGTAGGAGTAGGATTATTTATAGTGATTTTGTCTATCCACTTCCATTTTCTATTGTGGGTAGATTGTTTCACCAGGAAGTACATTTCAATCTACATCATTCACATAGGTTCACCCACCTTGGTCTAGCAGAACCTAAAGAGAAGAAGGTTCAATTGCATCAATTGGCCTTGTACATTGACCAAAAGTGTTGTGAGAGCTTGGCAACCTCTCGTAGTTCAAACCTGCATTTTTGAGACCCAACAAAGGGTTTGGATATATGATGTTTGAATTCACAAAGCTAAAAGGATTCCTAGTGGAAATACCCAAAGTTGGAGTGACATTGTTGGTTGGTTGCATTGTTATAGTAACAATTGGATTAGTATATGTAGGAATAAAATCTATGGTTGTAAGTGGAGTTATTTGATTTCGTCCTTAACTTTGAGTGTATCCAAAATCTTGAGCACAACTAGCGTTTGTAGGAACATGATTATCAATACTGTGAGCTAGGCTACACACAATCTCTATTCCTAGTTTGTTATGAAGCATTCTCCTTATGTTATCTATGATAGGAATGATAGTTCCAACAATATATTATGTACTCACATAGTCCTGAAGTTTTTCTAAGGCTTTATCCATTGTTTGCAAGTTTTCTAGAGGAACATTAGTAACAATGGTTTCAACATCAGTAGAAGTAGTGGTCATAGGACATGTGACATTAGGGATGGAGTCCAATATGGGTTGACTATTCTAAATACTATGAGTGAAAGAGTTGGAAAACCCAAGAACCATAATGGATGTACCAACATGGGATGCCATGAGTCTTGAACTATGTCTCATTAAAGTATTAGAAATAGGAAACCAAGTTGTAATACTCATATAATTTTCATTAAACCAAAGTGCACCCAAAAATCACTAAATAAAGATAGTAAACACCTAGAAATAAGAAACACAATGCAAGTATTGAAGAAGATATTATAATTTTTAAATCTGAAATATGATAATTAACTGATTTTAAATGCAAAAAGTTGAAAATGATCACTTTTGAATAAAAATTTTGATTTTAAATAATGCACTATCTTTTACCAATTGAACTAAATGTAAATAACTACATAAATATGCAATTTCTGAAACTAAAACATAGATCTATATGTATAAGAAAGTGAAGCAGAAAAAAAAATATAGTGTGTAGAATTTTGGAAAATCACCTATACTAGGACAATTTCACCCTAGGGAGAATGAGTCGTAGGATAGGGTTATGAAAATTTTAAATCTGAGTGTTTAACTTGATCTTTGAGCTAACTATTCCTAACTGCAAATATATTCTTTAGTGAATTTTTTTCAAGAAATATGATGAAATGCAAATCCAATTTTAAATGACAATGTATGAATAAAACGACAACTTTTTTAGGTACAATTTTGAATGAAATATTTATCTAAATGATTGTAACAAACCTTAATTTAATATATTATGTAGAATCTATGCAATATTTTTATATTTTTATGAGTTTAAATGATGTAAATATGAAATATGTAACCCTGAAAGAAATACAAAACAAGATGATGCAAAACCTAGATCTAGGGTTTCAAGGATCTCCTAATTAGAAAAGGTATGATGTACAATGTTGGGTTCACCAAAATGAGATGTTGGGAAATATGGTCTTTAAAATTAAGGGGGTATTTTCTTTATTTGTGTCCTTCCCTAAGGAAATTTCATTAGGAAAGAGATCACAAGGTGTAAAGATTGACTTTTAACATCAATGGTGAGTCAATCAAACCTCAATCCCAACCCTTAGGACAATAGGATATATTTGAAAATAAATTAAAATGGATTGAAATGCTTAAACTAAATGAATCATAAGACCTAAAAAATGAAATTGAAATTCTCTAAAGTATAGAAACTAAAATCACAATTTGCGAGAAGATATGAGAAGGGTTTGAACATATGTACCTATCACCAAAAAATGGTTTTGAGACTTGTTGAAGGACTGGTTCACTCTAGGTGAATGGGTCCTAGTTAGGGCTTCTAAAAATAATTTTGGTAGTCCTCTAATGTTGTATTTTAGCTTCTATTTTGCATAGGTCCCACTGTCAGAAAGTTAGAAATAAAGTTTTCTACCTAGTTTCCATGGCTTGACAACAATGATGAAAACTTATGCAAAAATGAAAAAATGCTCCTTAAGGTCTTCAATTCTTCATCAACCTATAATTTGCACATACACAAAGAGAAAAATTGTTTTGTTTGAAAGGGGATTTGTATTAGTCAAACCCCAAGTTTGGTAATTAAACCTTTATAGAAATATAATAACAATGGAGAAGGAAATAATGAATGAACACTTGGTCGCTAGAACTCACCAACCCTTCAATAACTTTCCTTAGAGGATTGAAGACAAACACATCCATTCAATGAATTTGATCTTGGTTTTCTTGATGGATTTGGATAATTGAAAAGGCTTGGATGCTTTAGGATCAACAATGCATATTGGCCTTCACAAGATGACATTGAAATATAGGGGAAAGGGATCCCCAAAATTGAATGGTTGAAAAAGAGGTGGACACCTCAAAAACACCTTTTCCCTAATTTCATTAGAAAAAGAGATCTCCCAAGGATAAGATTTGTTGGCATTTTTTACTGCAACCCAAATGTATTTCCCAAAAGCTTCTATGAACTTTCCACGTTCAATAATAAAAGTCTAGGAAACGTATGTCCAACTTGACGAGAATAGCGATAACGCTAATTCTCCTACACTTTAGACTCTGTAAGATCCAGGAGGGTATTCCATAAAATTTTCTCTTAATCATACAAAATTAAACAATTCATTTGCACATGGATAAACAATAGAAAGATTCCCCATTTATGCTAAAAGGATGAAATCCTTCAAGAAATTGGCTATTCCTTGAAAAGGCTCAAGTCCAATTAACAAAGAATCATAAACACGACTAAATTAGATTGATAGGAAATGTTTGAATAAAAATATCCTGAAGCCATAACACAAAACATGAGAAAATAAAATGTGATTTGAATTCTAGTGCCATATCCCAAAGTGCAGAGTCAAAAGAGAAAATTGAACTATAGGGAAAATTTCATCTTAAGCATCTATGATCTATATGAATCACATTACAATGAACATATCTATACCTGAATATATTACTTCTTTATGAATCCTATTGTTAGCTTGCATGAACTTACTAATTAACTGAAGCATTTAACCAATCCTTTGAACTAGAGCTATCGTTAAACGTAATTCACAGTCAAGAACAAATGAAGATTAATGAAAATCATCTTGGATCAATATTTCATTAATAATCCATGCAAAGTATCACAACAGGAGAGAAAACAAACTCAAAAAATTCACATGTTTAACACAAACATTCTTAAGAACCCCATGATTGACCAAGTTCTCTTATCTGACTCAAAACCTTCTAAAACCTGGACTTACATTCATACTCTCTATATCACTAGACTCCTATTTCTCATATCTCGGATATTTCAACAAACCTCTCTCATGGCCAAGAATTCCATTTTATAAAATAAGGGAGCCAACAAGCCTCGAGCTAGAGAGTACACATGTCCATTTGTAATTGGACTGCTAATTCCTAATTCAGTTACAATTTCATTATGCGATTGAAAAGCATAAGACAAGAATCATCATTAGTTGTTATGGAAGGAAAGAAACTGCCCTCCAAAGGGCCACTTATTCACATCGAAAAATGCATCTTTAACCATTGCAACACTTTATTCCACCTCAGCACCTTGCACTTGAATTTGAAAGGAGAATGCATATTTTCAAATATAACCTCTGAGGCTAGACCTATATTATACATGACCAAGTTGCATTTCCCACACATAGTATTCATATTAAAAAATTCATCTATAAACACCTTTTTCCATAATTCAAAATCATCCTTGGATGGCCAATTACAAGCCATAACCTAATCAATCTTATCTCGATAGGGCACATATTTCACCATTACTGGCATGGCCTTCTTATCAAAGTTCTCTAAGAAACTGATGACAAATGACAGTTTCTCCAATGTATTCTCTAGCATACCAATGTCAGCATTTCTGCATATCTCATGGGTCTGAGCAATCATGATATTAGTCATCTGATCCTTCCAAATCTGCAAAGGTTTTATCTCTTCTTGACTATGCAGAATATGTGGCAAAGGAGTTAAGTCCTTTCCATCATATATAGCCTTTAACCCTTTGATCTTTAACTCCATAGGGGTAACATACCCCTGAAACTTCTGCTCCACAACTCCCTTGACAAATTGGTAGGTTGAAATAGCCATAGGATACTTATCCCCATGTTTTTTTGCTCCCACTACCATGAATTTCAATTTCTCAATTCTGGGGCTCCATTTGTCCAGCAATGGGGTGGCCATCTCTCTATCTCTTGGGAAGATCCTAAATGCTTGCAACATTAGAGCATAATTTGTATGAACACTATTCAATTTTTCTTGGACCTTCTTGCTTAAATGTTTCAACACAATGTCCACAATCACCGAATTGCTCCTTCCTGCAAACTCCTAGATTTGCTGCACCATCTCCTTATATTCCTCAAATTGCTAAATTAATTTCTCCATATAGAGTCCTTCTCTCGGGCTATTAGCCCTTTCAACTACAATAGGAACTTGTCCCATGTTATATGGAACAGTAGCTAAGGACTGTCCTTGTGAAGAGGGTTGAGATTGCTCCACAAGTGGGTTAGAGATAGTGTGGCTAGAACTATCCTGCCCTTAAGACCTCAATGTTTCCATTTTATGTTTTAATAAGGCCAACTCAGTTTCTAGCTCTGCCACCTTTTGTTGACTCTTATTATATTCAATAATAATGTCATTGTATTGGCCTCTAAGAGTATCCTGATCCTTGTTCAGATCCACAACAATTGCCCTGGGTGAATTTGGCAATATTTACTACCATATCAACAACCTCCAATGTTGGGGTATCAACAACTCTTCTTATAACTAAGTGACCACTGAAATCAGATAGTTCTACAGAAATTGGTTTCTTGGATCCAGTGGATAGAAACCAGATTGCAAAAGCATCCCTCTTCACTAAAAGCTGACCCTTTGAGCATTATTATAGCTTCTTCATCAGTTGCAAAAAGTGGCCTATTGGCTCTTCTTATTGTATTGAACACCACAACATCAAAAATATCCCATTCAGGAAGTAACAATACTCCACTCTTCTGTACTAATGCTCAACCCTGCTCTCATGCTATTTCTTTGAATTTTCCCATCTGTTCTCTAACCTTAGATTGAATTACCTTCTCTGGAAACTCAAGGTACAAACTTATTTCTTGTGCCACTTTCTCAACATATAATGAGACATGTGCTCTCCACACAAAATATTTAAAATCAGTGGTCTGGATAAAAGAGTCATCCATCATGAACTCTCTGCAGGCCTCCATTCTTAGATCATCATTATTTGTTATTCCCTTTATTTCATCTTTTCCCAACCTTAGAGCAACTGCCCAAGAACTTGATAGAGTGTCCAGTGGGAAAGATGGAGTTCCTTGATGCATTTCATCAAGAGTAACAATGTTATCTTCATCCTCATCACCATCACAATCAGCCAACTTTGTTCTTTCAATTTTTTGTCTCTTTGGTGATGAGGACATGTTTGGTCAACAATTCTTGGAGGGGAATCCAGATCAACAATATTTGGCAATAACTTCCTCGAAGAAGATGGTGCAACACTTTTAGCAACTATACCAACCCTGCTTCCCCTTTTCCTAGAGAAAACCTTTATCTTCTTTAGAGGCTGATAAGTAGGTCTCTCCTCCAACCTTACTTCAGGGTACTCCTCGATTTTTTGTGACTTTCCCCTCTCTTCCACAACCCGTTCATCCTTCAAAATCCCCACCAAACTCTCAAAATTGTCAATGGCATACATAGCCCTATTGAATTCATCATTAATACCATATATAAGATTCAAATTAGGTATCTTTTCTTGCTTTCTTTTCACCATCTTGGCAAAGGTGAGGTATTTTTCCTTTTTCTCATCTTGTTCATCTAAATAAAAAATGTTTCTGATAATATCTTCAAGAAATTAGAAATTATGGACAAAAGTTCTAGTCTAGTGCTTAGCCTTCATTTGAGAGATAAAGCCCTCAAGATCATGATTCCTAGGGTATACAGTCTTTAATCCGTAAGGTCTAAGAAGTGTGTACAAATCCTTCCATCCTCCCTTTTCCATAACAAAATCTTCAAATGATGTATACTCAGGGAAGAAAGACCCTTGCTTTTGTTCTACTGGCAGATGTACTTCTTGAGCACATCCCAATTGTCTCATGATTTCATGAAATCCAATTCTTAGAGGCACATCCCTTGGCAAAACATAAGGGTTGACATTTGTGCCATACACTCTAAAAATTGTTGTATTATGGTAAGGGATAATATCTCCTCAATTATGTGTCAATTTCAATTCAGGGCTTCTCTCCATTGGCCTCAAGAAATCATGAATCTCTTTAGGAATCCTAGGAGGATCAAGGACAAGAGCCTTCTTCAATTTGGATCCAAAGACATTTTGGAACGTTACATAATCAAATTTGTGATCATGCATATCAAGGATCCTAGTCCAATATTGGACAGTCATTTCAATACTACCCTCCATCTTCTTCAATTCCATATCCTTTTCAAAAACTACCTGGCCCCTATATAGAAACATGTGAATCAACAGGGAATACCATCTAAAACCAAGACACTTCTTTCCTTCCTTTACAACAACTAGACACCTATGCATCTTCTCTGCCAAATAAGTGGAAAAATCATATACCATGTTAAAACCTAGATGTTGAATTTTCATAGCCATGTACATGAAATAGATAGGTAGAGTATTCTTCAAACTAATTCCTAGAACTTGGCACAAGGAACAAACTATCTTCTTGAAATAGTTAGAGAAATATTTTACAGGAAAAGGCTCTGGCTCATTCTTTCCAATTACCACCTGTTTCTTATTCTTTCCTTTTCCCGATGTTGCCAAATGAGGTACCAAAGAAGATGTTTTGAACAAACCCTTGGTATTTTTGTATTCTTCTCTTAAGGCCTCGAGATTTATGGCAACCATATCCTGACTCCATTCATGTAGACCAAACATTTTTGTAATTTCCTCCCTGGTTATCTTTACCATTTCTATGTCAGAATGTGTTCTAACAACTCTGGTTATAGGGTCATACCTCGCAGAAACATCTTTCAATAAATCTACATCCAACTAGAAATTAGGAACCACCAGCTTGCCCAAATCCAACCTCCATGGGTTACACAAAGGAGCACATAAATTTCTATTCCCAAACCAATTTGAGAACAACTGCCATCCAATATATGGTAATTCAATGTCCCGAGCTGCACATTTCTTGTCAGTTAATCCTTCTACGAGCAAGGGCCCATAGACCAAATCTTTTCCCTCAGGCCTTTTCTTAGTAGAGGGTTTTAATAGATCTATAATATCCTGGGAAAAGGGTCTAGTAGTGGCCTCAGAGCCAAAGCTTCAGGCCTTGGGTGCCATTTATACAAGGAAAAGAATAACTCAAGCTAGGTTTTTTATATGTCTACCAATTATAACTCACACCATATAGCTTTAAACAGGAAATGATTCACATTTCTAGAAGCCACAACAATTATTAAGACAAGCTTTAAGATAATTTAAAACAAATCTACTCGAACAATCCTTTAGGAACGAAACAAGAAGCAATCGATAATCGTTCTTCAAGAAACCATATAACCTTCTGAAAACACAAGAAATGGTATACGTGTTACTTATGGTTTCACTTGCAGAACATTAATGACAGTGAGGCTAGAAAATCAAAAAGATGACTTGCTTCACTCGACACTAGGCAATTCTTCTTTAGCATGGAGATACACACTGAAATAGCAATTCACTGATATTTTAGCATTTAATTATGAGAGAAGAGTCGAACTCGACCATTAATATTCACTCGCGTGAGATAAAATGGCTATAGTACAACACCAGCCTATTTCAAATGTGAGTCATTGATCAAAAACAATGTAGGCCAGGAGAATGGCTCAGATTGAGTCAACATAGTTTTAAAATGCCACGTTCATTCAATAGTCTTCAGGCAAACAAGAAATCACCTACCGGGCACTACATCAGCACAGAATGGGCCCCACCTTGGTTGTCCTTCATACAACATCGACATTCATGTGTCAACAATTCACACACCTCGCAGCAACATTAAAACTAAATTTTTAATTGCGCGAGGTCAACAAGGAACGACCATGATGCGTTGGTAAAGAAATAGTTGTCAGCACCAGCATCCATCATTGGTCAGGGAACAAAAACTGGTTCCCACAATCATATGCAATAGGTGGCAACATCTCGCATGCCTCGTACCACTTTTATAACATTATCAGGAAACCTTGCAAGGTCTGTGAGGAACAGTCAAGATGAGGATCACTCCATCTGATGGCTACGCAATCTGAACATGTGAAAAAATTATTTATAAAAGGGGAACTGACTAGATGGATGGGGAAATGACCCTTGAGGTAGAAAATATTTTTTAGAGGTTAATCTAAAACAATTTACCAACCCGAGACTATGGAAAAAAAAACAATACGGTCAAGGCACAAAAGACCAAGATGACAGGTAAAGAGGGGCCGGTAAAGTCACGACCAAAAGGGATTAAGACCACACTTAAACGATCGGCTGCCATTAATAATAAGTCAACATTCGAAAAGAACATCTATGACCCAGACTCATTTGTAAAACCCAAAACCCAACCAATTAGTGGAATTATAATTATGTGTGTTTAGTTTGAATTGATAAAATAACTATTTATTTATAGATGTTTATCTAATTTCCCAAAAAATAGATTCCAAAATTGAAACTTGAATTTGAATCATTAAAATATTGTCAAAAATATATTAAAAATTGGGTCCTAGGACTTAAAGGGGACCTATTCACCCTTGGGTGAATGGGTCCTAGGACCTAAGTCTAGGACACAATTTCCAAGGTGCTTAAATTAATGTTAGCATTTTTTTAATATAGGTTTCCCTTTTGTAGAATGGGAATAAATTTTTGCAGTGCATAATTTAGATAATTAGAAGCTTAATTAAGTCTATTTAATTAATGGTATGAAAACATAGTTTAAAATATAAAGGAGTAAATTTTTCAACACTACATTTAGCCCCCACTTTATTGAGAGTATGAGCCCACACTCAAACTCACACTAAAGTAGACAAATAAGTGTCAAAAGGGGTCTAAATGTAAAATTGTTAGAAAGATGAGATGATAAGGATCAAGTAGGATGATCAAGCCCCAAGATTAAAGATCCCATGATAAACCAACAAAGGCACAAAGAGATACACGTATGCAGTAGTGAAACAAGATACAACATGGGTATGTGCAGGATCATCATGGAAAAAACAAGCCCTTAAATGGCGATGAAAATTCAAAAAATAAGAGTTAGGCAACTTGACGTAAAAATTTGAATAAGTTATCTATATTTTTTCAAAAATATGTAAGAATAGGGTATGTGTAGGATCATGATGGGCCAAAAAGTGGCGATATTTAAGTGATATGATGGCCCATGTGGCTAACAACACTTTTTTACCCAAAATTGATGAAACGAAAAGGGTTTTTAAAGGAGATTCTCAGCTTTCCACCAATATAAATAATTCTTTACTTTGAATTTAATAAATAATCATTATTCATTTTCTATTTGAATTACGACTAAAGTCCTGATTGATAGGCTGATTGAAAAAAATCTATAGCTTTCAAACGATATCACATTTTTTGAATCCAAAACATGTGTCACATTCTATGCTTCACATACTATAGGATTAAAAAGAAAATAATTGAATTTCATGAAGTTTTGACCAAGTTAAGGTAGTCAAACATACGAGTTTTTATATTTTTTAAAAGTTGTAATAAAAAATTCATAATTAATTATTTACTTCGAAAGAAATTACAAAAAAATATGCATCACATCGGGACATGAGTCCCCTACTTATATCTAAAAACTTATAAAAATATATTATCATTTTATTGTGGTTAGGGTGGTCAGACAAACACCTACTTCTTATTTTTTCCCTAAAATTTAAGTACTATTGCATTGAAATTTCAAATTTTCACTAAATAGATTTTAAAAAAAAAAAAAAACCTAGTAGTTTAGAAACTACATTCAATTTTCTACATATTCTATTCTTACATATTTTTGAAATAATATAGATAACTTATTCAAAATTTTACGTCAAGTTGCCTAACTCTGATTTTCTGAATTTTACTGCCACTTAAGGGCCTATTTTTTCCATGATGATCCTGCACATACCCAATAGAATCTATAGAAAATTGAATGTAGTTTCTAAACTACTAGGTTTATTTTTAAAAAAAAAAAAATCTATTTCATGAAAATTTGAAATTTCAATGTATTAGGACTTAAATTTCAGGGAAAAAATAAGAAGTAGGTGTTTGTCTGACCACCCTAGCCACAATAAAATGATAATATATTTTTAAAATATTTTAGATATAAGTAGAGGACTCATGTCCCGATGTGATGCATATTTTATTTATAATTTTTTTCTAAGTAAATAATTAATTATGAATTTTTTATTACAACTTTTAAAAAATATAAAAAAATCGTATGTCTGACCACCTTAACTTGGTCAAAACTTCATGAAATTCAATTCAATTTTTTTTTATCCCATAGTATGTGAAGCATAGAATGTGATGCATGTTTCAGATTCAAAAAATGTGATACCGTTTGAAAGCTATACATGTTTTTCAATCAACCTATCAATCAAGACTTTATTCGTAATTCAAATAGAAAATGAATAATAATTATTTATTAAATTCAAAGTAAAACATAATTTATATTGGTGGAAAGCTAAGAATCTCCTTTAAACACCCTTTTCATTTCATCAATTTTGGGTAAAGAAAGAGTCATCAGCCACATGGGCCATCATATGACTTACATATCGCCACTTTTTGGCCCATCATGATCCTACACATACCCACATCATATAGTGTCAAAATGAATGAAAATAGGGAAAAGGGGTGGATCAAGCTTCAAATGTTTTTCTAGAAGGTATGGATCAAGCCTAGGTTGTTTGTCCAAAAATACGTTCACAATGGCTAGTGTAGTTCGTTATCCACTAGGTGAACCCTAAGGCAGTATGAGAAAAATACAATGGTCTAGTGTAGTCTGATATACACTATGTGTGCACCCATAACCATACCAAGAGTTATACTCCCTAATAACTTTGATAAGGTTCCATACAAGATGGTCATAGGTTTCACAAGTCTAGCAAGTTGCATTATGCTAGACACATGAAATAAATGCACCACTAACAAGCAAGTTGTATTATTCTTGGTGGCCAAGAATTTTGTTCAGGATAGTCAAAGGGGTTTCGCTTAGTTCATGAAAGGTCTCACTTTAGGGAACATCACACTTAATGTCACCATCAAGAGAGGACTAGTCAAGAGATAAAAGATTCACACCTTAAGGAACACAAGCCATTACATTACGCCTAAGAGTAATGTTGTATGCAAAGAAAGGTCATGCTATTGAAGTACATCAGACCTAATATCACCAACAAGAAGACACATCATGTGAAATAAGAAGACCACACTTTGAATAAAGGTCATATCATCAAGAAAGCAACAAGCAGGAGTGATAATGTTCCCTACTTTAAAGAAATTGCTAAACACCATGCTATGAGAAATTATGTTAAAGTAGAAGAGGATAAATACCAATTGATAAAAGATACATCAGAGATTACTTAGAAAACCCTATCCAAACATATGTTTCCAAATAATGATGCATCATGGAAAGGATATCTTCCCCCATATGCAATCCTAAGATAACACATAAGGGATCCATGAATTTGGTGCCATTGTATGTCTTTTATATAGTGATATAATCAAGCTTGGAGTCATCATCATTCCCTAATTGACTCATGGAACAATGAGCACAAAGGAAGAATGAAACATATAGAGAGAGAAGACAAACAATCCTTTTGGGTGAACATGGAGGAGACCTAAATATCTCAATGTTTTGCATCATCTCCAAAAGGAAAACACAAGACAAGTAAAAAGATAATAGTTACAACATATATAAGAATGAAGATACAAATATAAGAATGTCACAATTGATTCACTTTCTTTGTATCCTTGCATGATCAAAGTGATAAGGGCCATCCAAAGTAGGCTCACAAACATAAAGACATGCATGCTAAGAAGCATAGTATGGGGATCACATTATACACATGCAATCACACAAAGAAAATGAATAGACATAAAGCTAGTATGATGCATGCAAGCCAACCTAAAGCAATTCATTCACATCCCAATGTTGTTCATCATATATGAAAGGCATATGACTAGCTAGATGACTAGCCAAATGGGCAACAATGAGTTTCGTACTAGGAGAATCACCAAGTTCAACACATGGTGAGTCACTCTTGTTAGGAGGATCAACACAATGGTTCTTGTCTAAGCTCATGGAAGAGGAAAATAAAAAAATTCAGCTCATTATGCACTTCCTCATCAATGTTAACAATCTAATCATCATTATCCAAGTTGATCATAGTAGGAGTTCTAATGATAATGTCCATAAAGGTTTCATGTCATTGTTGTGGTGAAGGTAGGGAATCATCATGCTTTTTTTTAGTTAAATTTTGGTATTAGTTTTTTTATTTATTCTCTTCTTTTAACTTACGAGAAATAGAACAACATATACACCTATGCTCTTTAGCATTTTAGTTTCTTTTTGTAGATTTTCAAGTTGTAATTGTGTAGGAGCAGGTTTATCAACTAGAGGTTTATTTTCTTCCCACAAGGGAGTAACAAAAGGAAGCATCGAGGGTTGGTGAACTAATTTCTCTTTGGGTTTGTAAACTTGTTCGGGCTTAGGAGGAATAACGGAAATTATATAGTTATCTCTTTGTATCTTATAGGAAATATGTGGAGGATTTTCCATGGATTTATCTTGGTTACTTGGAGGATATTTTGGCTCAACCATGGATTGAGGGATATTGCTAAGAGATAATTCTACTATGTAGTTTTCCTTGAAATTTTGGTTGAATTTGAAAAATATGTCCTCACGGGGTTTAATAGGTTCCATAAGTTTAGGCCAAAAAAAATCCAATGAGAAATTCACATAGGAAGACAAAGGATTAAAACCACTATGATGCATAGTGAAAATTCCATTGCCAAATGGAAAATTTAAGCATTTATGCGTGTTACTAAGGGGATTAAATCCATGGATAGCCTAGCTTCACACATAATTGGTTCCATGATGGGATGATGGAGAATGAGACATTTAATTGTTCCAATCTAACTTTTAAGCGTCAAAAGTGATCAAACCTATCATAGGGAAAGAAAAATCATTATGCTTTTTGATCCATGCTTTTGATTGTTCATAAGAGTCTTGATAAGGTTCATGCACAAAAAATAATTCCTTAGTGATCACATTCTCTACACACATGGGATCAATTAATATCCCATTGGTAGGTTTATCATTGATTATTTTGGCTATGTAAAGAGGACCAACGAGTGCATGCTTAATTATGTCATTTTGTGAGAAAGAAATGTCAAGAGACATTTTAGTTTGGCCCTTACAAGGTTTAACATCAATGAGGTTGACCATACTCATGTTATTATTACAAAACTGTACTTTTGAATAATGAACTTGTTTTGACAAATTGACTTGAATGCAAACAGCTATAGAAAATTGTAATTTCAAATACTAAAATTGAGATCTACAAACAACAAGGAATAAAGTAGATAGAGATAGACTAATGCCCAAAAAATTATAAATGGACCTGTACAAGGAAAAATTCTCCCTAGTGTGAATGGTTCTTTGCATAGGGGTTGAAAAAATGAAATTATGAGTTTCTGAGTTGATGTTTAAGGTCTCTATTTCAACTTGCAATCAAATACTTTTAGTTACAGATTTTTAGATTTTTATGTTTAGATGCAAATGCAATTTGATGGCAAACAAGAAGCAAAATGACAATTTTTCAGATATAATTTTGTTTTAATTTTTTGATGTAAATGATTGAAAAACACTAATATGTAGACTACTATGTAATATGAATCCATTATGTATGCACAATGTTTTGGAATTTTGTGATTTAAAGGATGCAAAATGAAATTTTGAATGATGCAAGATGCAATTTTGAAACCCTAAATGAGATGCAATGTAAACTAATTCAAATCCTAGATCTAGGGTTTGAAAGACTACCAAATCAAATATCTTATAGTGTAAGAATGTCAGGTTTTCCAAAATGATTTACTCGGGGGAAAGGGATCCCGAAAATGGAATGGTTGAAAAAGAGGGGGAAACCTCAAACACAAATTCTCTCTAATTTCATTAGAAAAAGAGATCTCCCAAGGATAGGATTGACTTTGAAACTTGAGGTGATTCAACCCTATTAGGAAGGTCTGTTATTTTATTATGACAAAAATAATGGAAATGATTGATCAGCTACTTTAGGAGATAAATTTAAATGCATTAACAAACTATATTATATGACCTAATACTTGAGATGCAAAGTATTATGATAGTAGAAACATAAATAACAAGTTATAGGAAGATCTAAGGAGGGTAGAGTGGTATGTACCTCGCATTGAGAGTGGGTTTTCAATAATGGTAAAGGATAGATTCACCTTAGGGAAAATAGGTCTTTGTACAGGGGTCCAAAATCTACTTTTACAATCCTTAGATCCCATATCTAGGCTTTTGATTTCTCTAGGTTTGGCTGTTAGAAAGCAAAAATAAATTCTGAATTTTAGTTTTTGTGCCTTGACAACAATGTTGACAACTTTGACAACTTTGAAAATTTTCTCTTTTGATTGTTTTTCAGTCCTTCTTCACCTATAAATATGCGCATACAAAGAGAGAAGAAAAAAGTTTGTTTTTGGGGTGAGTAGGGGCTTGCCTTAGTTGAACCTTGATTTGGTAATTAAACCTTGATGATAACAAAATGATAAATAAAAGGAATTGATGAATGAAAAATGTTATGTCACAACTCACCAAACCTTTAATGGCTTCCCTTATAGGGCTGAAGTCCAATACATCTCTCTAAGGATTTTATTGAATGATTGATTTATTTGATGCTTGAATGCTTAAAACCTACATCACAATGTTAGATCCAAAACATGATATGAACACACATGAAATTTTCAGGACACACAATTTGCGTGTTTAAATTAATGTTAGAGTTTGTTTAATATAGGTTTCCCTTTCATAAAATGGGAATAATAAGGCTTTGGAATGCATAATTTAGGTAATTAGAATCTTAATCAAGTCTGGAGATGCAAACATAGTGTGAAAATGTAAAGGAGTACATTTTTCTACATTATAGACATGAACACACATAAGCTTCAACATGATTTTAGGACCTCAATTGTTGAAACAAATGATTGATAAATCTACTCTTGAATGCTCTTGACAATAATATTTTCTCATAGGATTGATTTCATAAAGTCACTTGATGTGTGATAGATTTCAAATGATCAAAATACTGTGTATTTATATGTGTTCATCTAATTTCCCAAAAAATAGATTCCAAAATCCAACAATTGCAAGTTGAATTTAAATCAATAAAATGCCACCAAAAACATATTTAAAAATGGGTCTAAGGACATAAAGGGGACCCACTCATCCTTGGGAAAATGGGCCCTGACCTATAATTCTAGGACACACATTCTCCAATGTGATTTAATTATTGATTGCATTAATTAAATGTCAAATTTCCTTTTGGAAAATAAGAAAAATAAGGGTTTGGAATGCATAATTGGGAAAATAAGAAGCTTAATTAAGTCCAATAAATTTTAGGAAACCAAATATAGTGTGAAATCGTAAAGGTGTACAATTTCCTACACTACAATAGATATCTAATGTTCATATGATGTTAGTCACCTCTCTCATTTTGTGTACACCCATCAAAGCAACATCTTAAACAAAATACAAATACGAATGAGGAGGCAAAAAGTTGCCCCAACTTCACTCCTATATACCCTATTGACTAACATGAAACTTAATAATTCTTACCAAACCCTATATCATTAGAAGACATAAATAGGGAGATAGGGGATCCCCTTGATAGAGACCATGAGAGGCACCGAACAACTCAAAGGGCACCCCATTGACAATGAAAAAATAGGAAGTTGTCTAAACACAAATCATTACCTAGTTCATCCAATTACCTCCAAACCCAAAATTTAAGATGAACTTTTGTAGGGATGACCATTTGACCCAATCATAATCCTTATCTATGTCCAATTTGATAAATATTTCCTTCTCTTTTAAGTTAGCCATGGAATGAATGACCTCATCAAAAACTGTCTACCTACCATAAATCATCCTTGCTCTTCAAAGGTGAACCTATTCAGCCATTGCTTAAGTCCCTCTACCATCAATTTAGAGATAATACTATATACCACATTATAGAGAGAAATGGATCTATTTTTTTTTAGTAAATTAGCCCCCTCTCTTTTAGGAATAACAACAAGGAAGTTATAATTCATTTATCTCAACATTTGTTTATTCCTTTGGGATTCTTGAACAACTTCTGATAGGTCAAAATTTATAATCTCCCAATACTCCTAAAAAAAATAGTTGGGAAATTGTCAATTCTAGGGGTATTCCCCTTCATTTGAAACAAAATTCATTATAATTCTTCTAGAGAAATGGGCCAAACAAATTTCTCATCCTCCTCCAAAGAAAATAAATAGGGGAGCCAAGCCAAGATAAGATTCTCTTCTTCTTCCACACTAGGTGAGTCCTTTGTAAATAGAGAAAAGTAGTGCTAAGAAACCTTTGAAGAAATATCACTTGCTAAATCCCTTGAAAAAAGAAAAGAGAAGATATCATATTCCCATATCTTATGTCCTTGATTGAATTCAAAAGAAATCCATATTTATGTCCTCCTCTTGAAGCCAATAAATTTGGGTCTTCTATTTCTAGTACAATTCCTCTCATGAATTTGATTCCTCCACTTCCTTTAGAGCACTTGATTCTACTCTAAGGGAAGCATCTAAAACACAATAATCCCTAATATGATGGGTGATAGCATCCAAATGATATTGAGAAACCAATTTAGTATGAAAGATATTATAAAAGCAATGTCTATTCAACTTTTTGAGTTGTAACTTCCCATATTGTAACCTTTTGACAAAGGAATGCATCGTTGTGCCAAAGACTAGTCTTCCTCTATTCCGCCACCCAACCATAAGGTTTCGTAACATGGGATCACACATCCACATTAGTTGGAACTTAAAATAAGGATTCCTTTTAGTGCCCACCAAAGTAGCATACAATTTGATAGGCTAATGATTTGAACGCTACCACTCCAATATATCAATGTTGGGAGCCCTATTGTTTCCAAGCCAATAGCTAGACACCAAAAATTATCTAACCTCTCCAAAATAGAATCCTTGCTACATATATTGCTAATCTAATGGTGTGAATTTGCACCATAGGAAAATTCCTCATTTAATTTCACTTACCTTAGAAAATATAAACTCAATGATGCAAAATTCATTGCCGCCACCTTGTCCTTTCCACCTAGTCACATTTGTTTGCGTTGGTGGAGGAATTTTTATCAGGGACACACACACACCGAATGGAAATTCACGTGTCATGAAATTGTCCTGACAAGATTCTTGCCCCAGGGATCTATAGAGACATTACATTTTCCATTGGCTACAAAGAGTAATGTTCCTTTCCTCCCTCGATCAATGAAATACAATCTCTTGCCTCCATTTTTTTCATTCAAGCTCACTTCATTCCAAATTCTTCACTCAAGCTTCATTCTAGCATGTTCTCTCACATATTCTAGTACTTCATTCTCCATTCTCACACTCTTGCTTCACTCTACACCATTTTTCTTCTTTATATAATCTCATCATCTTGCTCTAACAGTGTACTCTCATTGCAAAACCAATCTTATTGTATGATCATCATGCTTCAACTTCTCTACATGATAGTGTCACTCTATTCCTTCCACTATTGGCCTTGAGAGCTCGTAGTTGGGAAGGTATCTTTGTGTCTTTTTATTTGGTTGCATCATCATGCTTATTGGATAGAATTTTTGTTATCTTTTCTTTCTATCAAGTTGTAATATATCCTTTCTACTTTCTTTATTGATTTCCATATCTTTTGGAATCTTGGTTATCCGTGGAGGTGGGAACACCAAAAGAGGGTTTGATTGAGGCAAACCTCAAACATAGCCCAACATTTTTTCTCATTTCCATGTGTGTAGACATGTTCGTGTGGAGCTAGTTGAAGAATCAAGTAATGGGAAACATGGTACCTCTTTTCTATCCTCTCTTTGTCATTTCTAGAATAGTTAATTTTGAATAGTTTCCTTTCAATACTTTACTTTTTTGTATTTTCATTAATTTTTGTCAAATAACATAAAATAGTCAATCAAATAGTTAGTAGGCTCTTAGTGTTTCCTTTTTTCTTTCTAGAACTCTATCCATATATGATGCTATTATGTCCCTAAGATACTAGCATGTTCCACTGGAGTCTAAGATCTACACTGTCATTCTCATCTAGTGAGTTGTTTGGGTAGAAGATTGAACAACTTTTCTTGTTATGTAAACACCTATTTTTAGTAGAAGAAAACTAGTGCATTGCTTGCTCTTCCTTTTCAGCCTCGTCCATTTTTATTTTTAAACCTATATAGTCAGCCAAAGGTAGTTTAGGGTAGTCTGTTCGCTAAGACTCTTTTATGACCTACAGTCCCGAGGGTGATGGATCCCCCTCTTCTACACTTTTGGTGAACCTAACATGAATATCTTTGTTTCATTTCTTAGTATCGAGCAACCTTCTCTCATGTCCTAGGAATGTTGTAGATTCATGTGTTATAGGTCATGCAACCTTGTGAACCAATCTACAACCCCTAGTTATTTTGTTAGAAGGTCTCTCAGATATTTGGAAGCAAAATTTAGATGAGTCACTATCTAATTTCTCAATCCTTTGAGTTCTTTGAGTTCATCCCATTAGGATACATGAATATATTCTCATTCTCACATATTCCTCCTACCTAGTCTGCAAGAGCATTTCCTGACATAACATTTACCTTGCAGGACGTGCCTATGAATAAGGAGCCTTCTCCCTTGTACATTCCTACTCATATCAATAAAAACATTATGATAGGTGTCCTAGTTGACCCTACAACATGAGTAAATTTTATAACTAAAGAGGCTCTATTTATAAACAATTTTCACAAGGAGGAATATGAAGAATCAAAAGCTACTATCCATACACATGATGAACTCTCGGTCCCTTCTCTTGGCTCTATTTCTCTTTCGGTCTTGGTAGGACTGAAGGCCATTGATACTTACTTTGTCATAAGCATGGATTCAAACCTATTCAGAGTGAGGTTGTACATCCCCTAGCTTCTCTCCATGTATGTTTTCACTTTGGTAGTTCATGTGTGTCTCAAATTCTTGCATAAGGGCTCTATGCACATAGTGCATGACATCGGTTATAAACCATTGGTGTCACATGGGGGATTTTCATTAGATTATTTTTGGACCACTCCAGTCAAACCTCTCCCTCCTAGGGATACATGTTGTACCATGCTTATGTCAAGTATTAAAATAGCGGAAATGCATCAAATATGACCTATCCAATGTCTCCCTTTACTATCTCTATGAAATTTTTCATGATTGCGCAATAGAAAGCTACCTCCTCCTCCCAACAAAAGGGGAAGGGGAAGTTTTCTCATGACCAAGGGAATTCCTCTTCTATGTCCCCTTCTCCATCTAATTTTTATTCCTACCCTACTATAGTGTTGCCTCACTTGGGTAGCTTTATTGTGCTTGCTTGGTGGAAAGCTAAGCATTTGGTTTTTGAACTTCTTGTCTTTCCCACGGTTCTTAGACCTGTTGTCTATAGCAAGGGAAAAGGTGCTCCTGGGGATACTCCTGTGTCTTCGCCCTCACATCCTCCTATCACTCTTCCTCTTGGACCTTCGGTAGTGAGTGGGAAAATTCCCAATCTCGAAGCACTTGCATCTACTTCTCCACTTGTTGTTTTCTCTGCTCTTGTGCTCCCTACTCCTGCTCCTATCTAGGAGGCTATCTTCTTGTCAGCCACAGTTGGGGAGGACACTCCTATGGAAAAATAGGAATCTCCTGTCTCTTCTAAAGTTGTGACTTCTAGTGCCCAGAGCTTATGTAACCGGCTTGCATGTGAGCACAAGCAAAAGAGAAAAGCTCTAGCCATGGAACAAGATAACTCATAGAAGATAGAGGGGGAGCTAATAGATCCTATTTCTACATCATTTGCTACTATGCATCTTCCTTTTGCTCCTTCTTCCTTATTCCTAATCACCTCCATTCTACTTCCATCTCTCTCAATGGGTGGTGATGATCCTCACCCCAAAAGGGTGAAGGTCTACATTACTCCTTTTATGGAACCTCCTCTTTTGATGTCGTTCCCAAACATCCCTCCCTTTTCCTAACCCATAGACATGTTGGACACAACGATGGTGTATGTCACAGCTCTACCTTCTCCCTCCTCCAACTCTGCTTCTTCTATGGGGACCCAATATCCTCTGCTAAAGTGTAAGCTTTAGGATGACCTCACTTCAAGTGGTGGTCAGAAGAAGGGATCACCTTCTTCGAGAGCTAGTCCTACTTTGGATTGTTACGATGATGACTTGTACATCCCCTAAGTTTTTTACTACCCCTCTTAACAATGTTAATTGTGGATCTTGGGAACCTCCTTCTTTTTGTACCTTGTTAATACATGACACTCTAGTGAAGTGCATGTTTAACTCGATAAATGATGTCTTGTCTTTTTCTATGATCTTTGTGAGATCAATGACCTTCACCTCATAATATCTCAATGGAGAGGACCTCGAGGGGCCTTCTTCCTTGGCCCTTGTTGTAGGAGATTCGAAGGGTATTTCCCTCACTATCCTACCCTTATAGGCTGGTCATCCCTCCCCCTATAATGATCTAGATTGGGAGAAAAATGACCTGGTAATCAATGAGGAATAAGGTGGTACCTCTTCTTTATTTATAGATTAGATTCATGTGTGTTTTTGTGTTCCCTTGTGCTTTTTTTTATGTATTTTCTATCTTTCCTAGAGGACCCTTGCTTCCCTTGTAGGTGCTTAGGTATAGGCCTATAATTTTTTTCTTAAACTTCTTTTATGTGTATCATCATTCTTCTATATGTTGTACATTTTCTTTTCAACAATTGGGGATGATGCAAAGCATTGGGGGAATTTAGGCCCTCTTCCATACTGACCCAAATTTTTATTTTTATTTTGTCTTCATGTGCTCTTGTTCATGATCTTGGAACTTTGAGGATTGATGATCTTTCGTTCATAGATCATGTGTTACCTATTTATATATATGAACAGATTTGACCCCAAACTCCCAAATCCCCTTATCTTTTGATATCTTCATTTTTTCTTATCTCTCATTTTCTTTGTCTTTGTTTGTCTCTCTCTATCCGATTCATGATGTTGTGGTGCTTATGTGGTGTCCCTCATGTGTGTGACAACATTCCATAATTATATCTTACCATGTCTCATAGTCTACAACGTCTCTACCTCTTCTTTCTCTCCTTAGGATACTGCATGCTCCTTTGTGTAGTACACACCATGCTTTTGTGATTTTCTTTAAGATGATGCATTCTTTGGCAATACTCCCTTATTTAATTTTTTCTTTATGAAATGAATTCATATCGAAAGAATTTGAAAAATTTCCATCAAAAAAGGAGTAATTTTTTGGTGAAGTATGAAAACTTTCCTTTGAGAAGGAGCATTCTTTCTATCAAATTCCTTGATGACAGAATCACTTGCAAAAAATTTCATGCCTTTCAAATCAGAGTGTCCCTTTGAGTGGGCCCCTTGTTGTCTTGAAGGGTTCTTGAGGGGACCCCCTTTGAAAAATTCTCCCTTAATTGCATGCTTTGTAATGTGTCTATCTGGTTTAGATTTTTCACCTAACATCTTTTATCTACATCTTAACATATTACTTTGTAGGATTGAGAACCTATAAAGCTTCTCTACAATCAAGCTTTCCTAGTAGGACTGATCACATCATCGAGCTTGCCTTATAGGATTGAGAACTTATAGTGCTTCCTTTGTATGACTGAGACCCTATAAATCTTGTGTGAAAATCCATAGAACTAAGTACCTATGGAGATATTGCTCTCTTTTTCATGTCAAAGTTTCCCTGCGGGAATGAGAACCTATGGAGATGCCTCCTTTATATCTAGGTATGTTAGATCAAATATTTTCTTCCTCAACAATTAAGGTATGTTCTCTTCAATCTCTTTCTAATTTACCTCACATCCGCACTGACACGCATGCTCACTAAAGTGGGAGAAAAATGTAATAGCATAAATTTGCACCCTAGGCAAATTCCCCATTTAATTTCTGCTGCTTTAGAAAATATAAACTTGATGATACAAAATTCACCACTACCACCTAGTCGCATATTTTTACATTGGTGGAGGATTTTTTGTCGAGGATGCATGTGTGTTGTGTGGATGTACGCATGTCACACTACCAACCTAACAAGATTCCTACCCTTGGGATCTACAAAGATGTTATATTTTCCATTGGCTACAAAGAGTAACGTTCTCTACCTCCCTTGATCGATGAAATTCAACCTCTTGCATCCATTTTGTTCATTCAAACTTATTCACCTACACTTCATTCTAGGATGTTTTGGGTATGTGCAGGATCATCATGGAAAAAACAGGCCCTTAAGTGACAATAAAATTAAAAAAATCAGAGTTAGGCAAGTTGACATAAAAATTTGAATAAGTCATCTATATTATTTCAAAAATATGTAAGAATAGAATCTGTAGCAAATTGAATGTAGTTTCTAAACTACTAGGTTTATTTAAAAATGTATATATATCTATTTGGCAAAAAATTGAAATTTCAATGTAGTAGTTGTACACATCTAAAAATGGTCATGGTTATTCAAACCTGTTAATTAATTAAATCTGAATTATTTAATTAATATTCTTAAGTCATCTACATATAAATAAATTTAATTATTTATTTATATTGTTCATTTTTCCAATTCTTCTAGTTTAATTAAATAAATAAGTTTATTTAATTATTGTTATCTTCCTCTTAATTAATTAAATAAATTTTACAATTTATTTATATTAATTATCACAAGTTTAAATTCTAAATTTAAATGATACTCTTCATTTCACATTTAATTAAATATTTCCAATATTTAATTAAACACTTTCTAATTCTTCACTCTTCATATAATTAAATATTCTAAAAATATTTAATAAGAAACTTTCTTCTTTTCATATTTAATTAAGTATTTTATATATTTAATTAAAGCTCTTTTTATCATCTCTCACACATAATTAAATATTATTTATTTAAACTATGGAAACTTCTAATTCTTTGTCACATGTAATTAAATAAAATTATTTATTTAATTATTGATTTTTCCTCAACTATCAACTAACTCTTCATAAATGAAGTGCACAAATGGCAACTTTCCTTCATTTTTGAATGGAAAAGGCTATGTTTGAGGAAACATCTCCCATCTTTCTCTCGACCTTCCATCTTTTTTTCAACCTCTCGATCTCTCACCATTCATCTTAACAGGTTTGAATCTCAATCGTTGATCCTCACCAACTAGATTCTTGCCTTCAAAAATCTATAAATACAACCCTCTTATGAGTTGAAAAGGACCCTGAATCCTAGACTTCATATGTAGTTACTATAGTTGCATTCTAATTAGCATTATCAACATTCTAGCACCATAACATTTTAGCATTTCAATTCCATAGCTTCAATCATATAGCAATACACATGCATTTTCAGTTAATCTCATTCTCCTAAGTTGTCATTCCAACAAGTTGTTGTTTACACAACTGAGAGCCAACAAATTTAATCAAATCCTTGGAGATAGAGGACAATGGGACAAATTTGAAGAAGTTGTTGTCATTAGAGTTTGCATTTTTTTTTTCTGATTAGCTTTCTTTCAATCTAATGTCTCATTGGTGTGTTAGTTTACTTCTTAATTAATTCACTTATTCTAACTCACACATTTTTGGCGCCCACTGTGGGGCATCCCCCCTTTTTTAATCTTTTTATTGTAGAATTTTCTGATAGGTGACAGATTGGAGTTGTGCTTTAGTGCATAAAAGCTTCTGTTTAGCGCATCCCTGGACTGTTTTAGCGCATTCCGGGACTATTTCAGTGCATCCATGGATTGTTTCAGTGCATTCACGTGGGCTGTTTTGGCACATCCATGGACTATTTTAGCGCATCCATGGATTGTTTTAGTGCATAGACAACTTGTTTTAGTGTATTTGTGTTTTAGCGCATACGAGTTGTTTTAGTGCTTTTATAGTCAATCTTAAAATGGCCATATCTTGGTCATATTTTGGTATTTTTCAGAGCTTTGTTTTTTGAAATGGGGTAGAATTTCATAAGATATATAATGGTGTAGGTGTTTATCAACTTTGATAGAGTTAAAATTTTCAAATTCTCACTTAATGTCAAACCACAATGAAACTTGGTCTAAATTTTAGGGTTGCTATGCTTAATCATTTATCTAACCCTCATATATTCTTGTTTATTGATCCCATCTAACATTTAGAGCTTGTATTGCAGGTTTTAAAGGACCATGGAGCATGAAAATGAAATAAAAATTATTATCACATGATTGTAACAAGTGTTTTTAAACACTTTAGGAGCAATTATAATCTCATTCTTAAATTGTTGTCTAGATCCGACGCGATCGCGACCAATGGTTTTATTGATGCATGGGGATTAAAATGAAGCAATCCTAGGATAGAACTTGAAAATATGGAGCTTATCAATCCTAGGATAGTCACCAAACTTTATTTTATGTTGGTTAAAATGAATCCAATGTTTGTTGTGAAGCAAAATCTTCACTTAGCATAGAAAACTATTATTTGGATTTAAAATTGAACCACTTATTTTTTGCGATTGCTGGGTAATAGGTTTATGCTCTCCCCTTTACTGGGTGATCATAACACCAGACTTACCTATTTCATTTTTATGCATTTCATGTTTTATTAAATCCTTTAAGGCCTGTCGTAGTGGGAAAAAGTACTCACCCTACAGGAATGACCTAAGTGGGAACAACCAGAGCCAGGTTTTTCAACCCACTCTAATCAAAAATGAATTTTGGGGAAATCCATATTCAACGGAAGTGAGCAAGATAACCATCCCCAAAATATTTTTTCTAAAGATTGGGAGGTCTCCTGAGGGAGTTTATCTATTGCCATGCCGAACATAAACCTTTACTACGAACCATAGTGTAGAAAGCTAGCCGTGTCAGTATCCAGACATTATTTCAATCACAGTGCAAGGGGAGGGAAGAATCTGCCCCCAAGACACTCACCATATAATCACCACAGATTGTTTGCTCAAGGGATCAAGAAATCTAACCTTGACTATGCACCTAGAAAAGACAAAAACACGGGCACCCTCTAGGGGGTGACACGGTTGTGGGTTGTGATTGCTATGATGACCCTTTGACCATTAAGAGTGAGTCTGCTTGAAGTGTCTTCTTGTTCAAATACCACTAAAAATAAAAAAGGGTCATGCTCGATCCCTGAACATACACTCAATGTTTTAGATTCTATGTCTTTAGAAATAACTATCTTCCTATTGCATATTGTGTTTTCAAAACATTAATTCAGATAAGATCATCCAGAAAACACAAGAATTTGGAAAATCAAACCATGAAATTTATGTTAAGGGATTGGAAATCAACAATAGAGCGAAAATTGGAAACATTAGGCACCCACAAAAATCCTTATTTTCAAAAACTACAATCAAAACATCACAAAGTGCAACATCACCTTTATTTCTAATTTCTAGTTTAATTCCCACAACAGGATCATCATCCTTCCAACCAAGGAATCACGAGCTAAAAATTAGAAATTTCTCCAGTCATATCAATATAATTCTCATTCTATTCTGACTAAGATATCCCACAAATTGCACTCTCTCATTTTGTGATCAAAGTTAGTTAAAATTTGGTGTAAGCATATGCCTATTTCCAAAAAGTCCTAAAAACAAAGAAGATGTTCAAAAGAAGGGATCCACTTTAAAACATGGGTGATAGGGAAGAGAATTTTGTTCATAGGCTTTATGGAAATAGTTCAAATGAAGAGATAACGGAAGAAATGCTTCAAGAAGGTGAACAAGATCCATAGTTTCTCTTAGCTATGGAAAAAATCTTAGAGAAAAATAAAGAAGGATACTTTCTTTTATTGGCAAACCAAGGTGCCAAATTTCCCTCTGACTACAATATGTAGAAAATTAAAGAGGATCCTGAAAATAATGAAAATCCCTTAAACAATCTTAGTACTCTTACTGGACAAATAAGAGCATTCCAAAGGCAAATCAAGGAAATAAAAAGGGGCACAACTAAAAATTCCTTCAACAGAAATATGAATGTAACCTCTTCTCCTCCGAAAACAAAATCATCCAAATTCAATGTTTCTGAAATTTGGAGAAGGTTAAATGGGAAGCCTAAATCTAAACTGGTCAAATAAAATTGACCAATCTTGTCATGTCATGCATTTATCTTCATCCCCCATAATTCAAAATAAGCCTCATGGTTCTTCCACCCAAGTCAATGATCCCATTCAATCACCTTCTTCTATCATATTCTCTACATCCAATGATTCATTTCAATCTACACATCTCGATCAAAATATTCTTTCCACTCCATCCCATGATACCAAAATTCTACAAACCCTTCCAATCTTTGATCAAGATCCCATCTCTCAAAAACCATATGATGATCCCCTCCTTTCATTATTCACCCATGATAATCCTCTTCCATATCAAGAACAAAATATTCTTCCAAGTCCTCCCTCCACTCCATCTTATGAATCCATACAATCTCATGATAAAATATTCTTTCATCCTATCTTACGATTCCCTTCCATCTGATGACCAAGCTACTCCACCTAATGATTCTTTTCCTAGTCAAGATCAAAGTATCCTATCACCCTTCCTAATTCTTCTCATGATCAAAATCCTCCATCATCCTCATGTCAAGGGCTTATCACACCTCTTCAAGCTATCCATGAACCCCACACCTATAAATTGGGATATTCCACCTTTATTCACTCTAGTTTACTTCCAACACCTATCCTTTCATCCATATCAAATCTTCCTCAAAATGGACTCGCATCTTGTTTCACAAACAACTCATATCCCATGGGTAAACGAGTGTGTGAAATTATGAATTACAAAGGCAAAGGCTTAGGCCTTCATGAACAAGGTATCCTAGAAGCCCTTTTTATCCAAGCACATCCATATTCTCATAGCCTTGGTTATATACCTCATGCTCAACCTAGGTATCCTAGTCCATCAAACTCTCCATCCATCCTAGGTCCTTATCTTAGTCCACCAAACACTACCTCTATCCTAGGTCCTTATCCTAGTCCATCAAACATTACATCTATCCTTGGTTCTTATCATCCCAATCCTAGCTCATCAATCCTTCCATCCATATTAGGGTCCCACATTTCTCCATCTCCTATTCTTCAAGAACAACAAAGGCACACATCCTTGATCCACTTTCAAAATTCTTCCTACATTAACTCATCCATCATACCTTCATATCATTCATCTCAATACACTCCTCACATTGCTCTTGGAAGCAATTTTGGGTACAAATGTCAAAATCTTCAATATAAAAATCCACATGTATCAGAGGATCAACATGTCTCCTCGAAGAGTCATGCAAAAATTAAAAAAAACTTGATCCAAAAATCAAAAGAAAATTTCAAAAGGCCACAAAGGGCCATCAAAAATAAAAATAAAAATTCAAAAGGCCACAAAGGCCCATCAAGTCAAAAGAAAAATTCAAAAGGTCACAAAGGCCTATCAAGTCAAAAGAAAAATGTCAAAGACCACAAAGGTCCAAAACTCAAAGGGAAAAATCTCAAAAGGCCACAAAGGCCCATAAAGCAAATATCAAAATCAAAATTCATGTGGATTCCTAAAAGTCTCATAGAAGCATTAAAATCAAAATTGGCATCCAAATTTTCTAATCCGAAAGCTTTTCCCCATCTCCCATCTAAAAACATATCACCTTCCAAATCCAGTTTTCCTCCATCACTCCATCACCCTTCAAGGTGTGTGCCAATGTTAATCTTGCCATCCTTTCCATCTCTCCATCACCAAGCCTTCCAACCTCCTATCCATTATCCAACATCCAACCCCCATTCTCTTCCTTTAATTCAAATCTTTGCATAAGGCCTTAGCTTCTACTATCATGCCAACATTTATAAGTCTTATGCCCATTCCCATGGTCTATTAGAGCACATATTCAAGGGATAGTAGTTGTGAAACTTGATGCTTAAATCCTTCCTCCATCCCCCTATCATGCAAATATTATATTTCATATCCATCTTCCTATCCATATATTATCTTCCATTTTCCTCTTATCATTCATGGTCATTATCCTCATTTTCACCTTTGATCTTGACAAAGTTAAGGATCTTCTTGAAAATCATGCATCTTTTCCTTTATCCAAATCTTCCATATCATATCCTTCATCATGCATCTTCTCTTATATTGTGGGGCATCTTGGTCATCCCATTCCATCTTAAATGTCCTTGAAAAATAAAAAAAAATCACAAAGATCAAAATAAAAAAATAAATAAAAAAACATCAAAATCCAAAAAAAAAAAAAATTCAAAATATTTCCCAAAATCCAAAACAAAATCAATAAATTGTATGCTTTCATCAATAAAATGGTTGTGTCTCACCCTAGACTAGGGGAAAAATCCTGAACTCGCTAGGGGCAATCAACTTTTGAAATGTTGGCAAACAAATGACAACATGTGTCAAGCATTAGAATATCGGAAACAGCACACTTGTCCAATCAAACTAAGTCTATACAACTATTTGACAAAAAACATAAACAAATGGGATGATCTTAAACTAAATAAAATGAATGACAAACTTAAAGCATAAGTTGCAATTGTTGTTTTGATATTTGATGAGATCATATCTTTGGAGTGGTTCAATGATGTACTGAACTAAAATCACAAGGAAGAAGTATGATTTTTCTTGGCTTGCTTTCTATAAGCTAATCATTAGTATTGTGCAAATTTATCATGGGACATGCTCTACAACGTACCATTGATGACATTTCAGAATTTGCATAAGAAAATGGTTAACTTTTGTTTGTTTATGCAAACAATACTCAGGTCATCTTCGTTCAATTATACCTCGATGCTTGTATTAACTTGCTATATCAAAAATCATGAAAGTTGTACTCAGGTCATCATCGGTGCAAATATCCCCTTTGATGCTTGTACTCACTTGCAACATTTCAAAAAGCTCAGTGATGAAACATAAAGCATAAAGCAGCTCACAAAATGACAACTTTGCATTTTAGTTTGCATATTCGATAGATTGCATCCATATTAGTTTGTGCATGATCAATATCATATCCATCACATCTCATCTGCATCATCTCAATCAATCTATCCAATCATTTCTTCCAATCTCATCTAATCAATCAATTCAATCTAGCACCAATCATTTAATCATACCTTTAGTCTTTTTCCTAGCCTTACTGCAAGCCTTGATCATCATCATCATCGGGATGTATCTTTCCCTATCCTTGTGTTTTTCTGGGATGTATCCTTCCCTTATCAACAACACTCTCATCATCATCGAGATGTATCCTTCCCTATCCTTGTGTTGTTTCGGGATGAATCCTTCCCTCATCAACAACACTATCATCATCATCATCAATCCATCTCGGCTTGTAGTTTGATTGGGGCAACATCATACTTATTTTTGAATCTATTTGTGTTTCTTTCTTCTCATTTTCTCTTACCAATCTCCTATTGCTTATCATCCTTTCTTGTCCCTCACATCAATGCATCCAATCATTTATTTCAATTTCTTCTAATCAATCACATCACTTCTTCTAATCAAACTCATTCAACCAATCAATCATCTTCATCAAATTCTTGTATCAATCCTCTCCAATCAAATCAATCAAATCACTTACTATTTTTTTTCTCATCAATCATGAGGACAAATTTATCAATCTTACTATTTGTTTTTCATCAATCATGAAAGAAAATTTAACAATCTTACTATTTTTTTTTCATCAATCATGAAAGAAAATTTATCAATCTATCCTATCATTCTTATCAGTTATCATCAATCAATCATCACAATTTCACTATCACATGTTGAATCAATCAAAAAGCATCAACAATCGGGGCAAAATCAAAGTTCTTCATCTTCATATCAATCTTTCAATAGGGGTTTTCATCAAATCATCTTTATCGGTTGATGAATCAGATAGCAAATCAGTAAAATTTTCCAAAAAACATCTTTATCTGATTCATCACCCAAGGGGGCATATAGCATCGGTAAATTTCCAAATTCAGGGCCAAATTCTTTGAAGCAATGCGTGAAACACATCACTTCAAAGAGGGGCAAAATGTACACATCTAAAAATGATCACGGTTATTCAAACCTGTTAATTCATTAAATATGAATTATTTAATTAATATTCTTAAGTCATCTACATATAAATAAATTAGATTATTTATTTATATTGTTCATTTTTCCAATTCTTCTAGTTTGATTAAATAAATAATTTTATTTAATTATTGCTATCTTCCTCTTAATTAATTAAATAAATTTTACAATTTATTTATATTAATTATCACAAGTTTAAATTCTAAATTTAAATGATATTCTTCATTTCACATTTAATTAAACACTTTCTAATTCTTCACTCTTCATATAATTAAATATTCTAAAAATATTTAATTAAAAGATTTCTTTCCTCCATAATTAAATATTATTTATTTAAATTATAGAAACTTCTAATTCTTTGTCATATGTAATTAAATAAATTTATTTATTTAATTATTGATTTTTCCTCAACTATCAACTAACTCTTCATAAATGAAGTGCACAAATGGCAACTTTCCTTCATTTTTGAATGGAAAAGGCTATGTTTGAGGAAACATCTCCCATCTTTTTTTCAACCTCTTGATCTCTCACCATTCATCTTAATAGCTTTGAATCTCAACCGTTGATCCTCGCCAACTGGATTCTTGCATTCGAAAATCTATAAATACAACCCTCTTATGAGTTGAAAAGGACCCCAAATCCTAGACTTCATATGCAGTTACTATAATTGCATTCTAATTAGCATTATCAGCATTCTAGCATCATAGCATTTTAGCATTTCAATTACATAGCTTCAATCATATAGCAATACATATGCATTTTCAATCAATCTCATTCTCCTAAGTCATCATTTCAACAAGTTGTTGCTTACACAACTGAGAGCCAACAACTTTAATCAAATCCTTGGAGATAGAGGACAATGGGACAAATTTGAAGAAGTTGTTTTCATTAGAGTTTGCATTTTTGTTTTCTAAGTAGATTTCTTTCAATCTAATGTTTCATTGGTGCGTTAGTTTACTTCTTAATTAATTTACTTATTCTAACTCACACAGTAGTACTTAAATTTCAGGGAAAAAATAAGAAGTGGGTTTTTGTCTGACCACCCTAACCACAATAAAATGATAATATTTTTTATAAGATTTTAGATATAAGTAGGGGACTCATGTCTTGATGTGATGCATATTTTTTTGTAATTTTTTTTCAAGTAAATAATTAATTATGAATTTTTAAAAATATAAAAACATGTATGTCTAACCACCTTAACTTGGTCAAAACTTCATGAAATTATTATTATTATTTTTTAATCCTATAGTATGTAAATCATAGAATGTGACGCATATTTTGGATTCAAAAAATGTGATACCATTTGAAAGCTATAAATGTTTTTCAATCAACCTATCAATCAATACTTTTGTCATGATTCAAATAGAAAATGAATAATAATAATTTATATTGGTGGAAAGTTGAAAATCAGTTTTAAAAACTCTTTTCGTTTCATCAATTTTGGGTAAAAAATTTGTCAGCCACATGGGCCATCATATCACATAGATATCACCACTTTTTGGCCCATCATGATTCTGCACATACCCTTCTCTCACACTCTTTCTTTTCTTCTTGCTAAAATCTCCTCATCTAGTTCCAACAATGTATTCTCATTACAACACCACTCTCATTTTAGGATCATCAGGCTTGAACTTCTCTATGTGGAGGTATCACCCTATTCCTTTCACTATTGGCCTTGAGATATCTTATAGTTGGGAAGGTATCTTTGTTTCTATCCATTTGGTTGCATCATCATGCTTATTGGATAACATTTTAGTTGTATTTTCTTTCTATCTAGTTGTACTATTTCCTTTCTACTTTATTTATCAATTTCCATATCTTGTGGCATCTTAGTTGTTCATGGAGCTGTGAACACCAAAATGGGGGTCTAACTGAGGTAGACCTCTAATACAACCTATTTTTCTCATTTCCATGTGTGTAGGCACATTTGTGTGGAGCTAATTGAAGAATCAAGTCATGAGAAATACGATATGTCTTTTCTATCCTCTCTTTATCATTTCTAGAATATTTTATTTCAAATACTTTCATTTCAAGTACTTTTCTTTTTTTCATTTTAAGTACTTTTTGTCAAATAGCGAAACATAATCAATCGGATAGTTAGTAGGCTCACAGTGTTTCCTTTTTTATTTGTATTCCTTTTTCCTTTAGGATGCCACCACGTCCCTAAGACGTCGGCACATTGTGTTGGCTCGTCCAAGATCTATGTTGTCATCCTCAAATAATGAGTTTTTTGGGCAGTAGATTGAAACCTGTTGATGAGGGTGCAACCCGAGACACAAGAAAATCACACAGAAAAACCAGAGATTCTTATTATTTTCAAAATATGAAATTCTTACATGCAGAGGATCTCCAATCCTCGAGTTCTGCAATACATGCAAATTATAGAAAAGAAATTACAAAAATTCCCCTATTCGCAACATGCGATCTTCTTTCCCCAAAAAAACTACCCACAAAAATCAGAAACTACCCCATAAATAGCCCAATTCTCCGTTTGGAGCGAAAAACAACATTCTAATTATGCACAAACTTCTGGAAGCCCTAACTCAAAATCTAACTGTCGGATCTTCAATGATAATACCTTTTCGGAAAGGCTTTGTGAAAATGAAGTGCCGGAAAGTGGGGCCTAAAGACTAACCACTTTCGTTTTTCGCCAATTTTCGGGCCCATTCGGAGCCTTTAAGTCCCTCAAAATTAGCTCTGAAGATTTTGTAGGGCAAAAAGTAGAAACTGAAACTTGAATAATTTTTGAACCGGGAATGATCTTTGCCTGATTCTTTCACCAAAGTGTTTATTATTCTGTCTTGAAGCTTCTCTTAAATTTTTGTCTCCTCACGCCTTCAAAATCATACCTGTTAAAAATAGCAGTCGAGCAGAAAAAGCAGAAAAGTAGTTCTAAAAGTTGGGAATTCTTCTTTGACGAAAAGGGTATCTAGAAATGCAAAAACATCTACAAAAAAATATCTAAATGAAAGTAAATATATTTTTGGGTGATGTAGGATTGCCCTTACACCACTGGATGCTCCTGCATCAGACACCCAAGGTAATTTGAAAAGTGACCCCGTCACTTCTCAAATGGTTGAGGAAAATCCAAACGGTCAACCTTTGCCTTAGACAACCAGGATGAATCTTCCACAGGCCTTCCTCTCCACTTCACCAGATATTCTTCATATTGCCTGTTTTTGGTACTCCTTCCCACACGACTATCCAAGATTTTTTTGATCTCCTCCTTTTCTGAAGTAGGTGCTGGAATACCAGACTGTTCCATTGCTGGTACTTCCTCTGCGCCACCCTCATGATATTCTATCAAATCTACAATGTTGAACATAGGGGAAATGTTGAATCCATCTGGCAACTCTACCTCATATGCGTTCCTTGAATCATGCCTCTTCAAAATTTTACAGGGACCGAACTTCTTCATCTTCAATTTGTTATAGGTTCCTATTGGAAACCTTTCTTTCCTCAAGTGGACCATCACTTCATCACCAATCTAAAACTCCTTATACCTCCTCTTTTGATCTGCCTTAGCCTTATACTGCATATTCATCTTGTTAATGTGTTCTTTTACCTTCTCATGCATATTCTTGATGTGTTCTGCAAAGTCTTCAACTTCAGCACTTGTCTTCTTCTCTTGGTCCATCTTCCTCAATTTTGGAGTAGTCCTAGGACTACTTCCATACACAATCTGGAATGGTGATCTACCAGTGCTTCTATTGACAGAATTGTTGTAAGCGAATTCTACCTGGGGTAAGATCAAATCCCATCCCTTTGGTTTATCTCCTACCAAGCATCTCAGTAGGTTACCCAAACTCCTATTCACAACTTCAGTCTGCCCATCAGTCTAGAGATGGTGTGCAAAACTAAACTTCAACTATGTTTTCAACTTCTTCCACAAGGTCCTCCAAAAGTATCCAACAAATTTTGTGTCACGATCTGAGACTATACTCTTTGGAAAACCATGTAGCCTCACCACCTCTCAGAAGAACAAGTCAGCAATGTGGACTGCATCATGGGTCTTCTGGCATGGGATGAAATGTGCCATCTTTGAAAACCTGTCAACTACCACAAATATTGAATCATTCCCTTTTTGTGTCCTTGGCAAACCAAGAACAAAGTCCATACTTATATCCTTCCACGGCCTCTCTGGTACAGGTAAGGGCTGATACAACCCTGTATTCTAACTCCCTCCTTTAGCCATTTGACATACCCTGCAACTCTGCACAAACTTCTTCACATCTTGTGACAACTGAGGCCAATAATAATGCTCACTGATAATGGAAATGGTCTTATCTCGACCAAAATGTCCTTCCATTCCTCCACTGTGTTTCTCTTTTATCAAGTTCTGCCTCATGGAACTCCTCAGAATACACAATTGACTTCCCTTAAACAACATGCCTTCTTGAATTATGAAATCCAACCACTTTGTCCTATCAACTGTAACAGGTTCCTTGCAAGTTTTCCAAGCCTTTACAAAATCAAGATCATTTGGATACAATGTCTTGAGTTCACTAAACCCAACCACCTCAATCTGCATTTCTATCAACAATGTATGCCTCGTACTTAAGGCATCTGCAACCCTATTTGACTTCCCACTCCTATGTTTTAAAACAAATGTATAACTCTGCAAAAATTCTACCCATTTCATATGCCTCTGATTTAATTTTCCCTGACTACTCAGGTACTGCAATGCTTGATGATCAGTATACATAACAAATTCCTTTGGCAACAAATAATGCCTCCATTTCTTTAATGCTTGAACTATTGCATAAAATTCTTGGTCATATACAGAGTACTTTCTCTTTGCATCATTTAACTTTTCACTGAAATAGGCAATGGGCTTACCTTCCTGGCTTAACACTGCTCCAATGGCACAACCACTAGCATCACAATCCACTTGAAACACCTTATTGAAATCTGGGAGAGCCAAAACAGGTTGTTCTGTCACCTTCTGCTTCAATAGATCAAAACTCCTTGCTGCTCCAGTGCTCCACTTGAACTCTTTTCTATCCCCTCTCATTGTTTCAGTTAGGGATGCACAAATACTACTGAAGTTTCTAATAAACTTTATGTAAAAACTGGCCAAACCATGGAAAGATCTCACCTCAGTAGCAGTTCTTGGGGTAGGCCATTTCAGAATAGCCTTCACCTTCTCTGGGTCCATCTTGAGACCTTCTATCAAAACAACAAACCCCAAGTACACTAACTCCTTCTTCACAAAACTACACTTCTTCAGATTAATCAGCAATTTCTCTTCTCTTAACTTCTCAAAAACTCTACCAATATGCATTATATGCTCCTCCAGTGACTTACTGAATATCAAAATATCATCTAAATACACAATAACAAAGCTTCCTAGGAACTCTTTCAGCACCTCGTTCATGAGCCGCATGAATGTGCTCAGTGCATTGGTTAGCCCAAAAGGCATGACTAACCACTCGTACAGGTCCTCTTTGGTCTTGAAGGCAGTCTTCCATTCATCTCCCTCTTGAATCCGGATCTGGTGATATCCACTCTTCAGATCAATCTTTGTGAATTACTAAGCTCCACTCAAACAGTCCATTAGGTCATCCATCCTTGGCAGGGGAAATCTATACTTGATTGTTATCTTGTTTATGGCCTGAGAGTCTGTACACATCCTCCACTCCCCATCCTTCTTTGGTGCTAGTACTGCAAGTACTGCACATGGACTCAGACTCTCTCGAATCAAACCCTTTCTCAACAACTCCTCAACTTGTCTGTTCAACTCCTCATTTTCTACAGGAGTCATTCTATGAGCTGCCTTATTCGGCAAACTCGCTCCTGGGATCAAGTCAATCTGATGACTGATCTTCCTCATTGGTGGTAAACCCTCAGGTACATTATCAGAAATAATATCCTGAAACTCATTCAATAACCCAAAAACTTCTACTGGAACCTTCTCACTACCCTCCTTATCCATTTTAGGAATCAATGCATAACACACATGCTCATGTTTCATGCCTTCTAAAAATTTCCTTCCATCAACATAACAAATTCTAGCACTACTGCATACCTTTTCTTCAGCCTTCTTCAAGGGTTTCAACTTATGGCGGACTCCATCCTTCATCAAGGAATAAGTGTTTGCATGGCCATCATGTACAGCTCGCCTGTCAAACTGCCATGGCCTCCCCAGCAATATGTGACATGCATCCATGGGGATGATATCACAGAGTACCTAATCACAATAGCTTCCGATCTTGAACTTCACCAGGCACTGCTCATTGACTAGAACTTTATGGTCTTTCTGCAACCAGGCAATCCAATATGGATGTGGATGCCTTTCCCTCTTCAGCTTCAACTTTGTAACCATTTCTTCTGACACTAGATTATCAGTGCTCCCACCATCAATAATGACATCACAACATTTGTCTTCATACTTACACCTTGTGCGAAATAGATTCTTCCTCTATTCTAGCTCCTTCTCTTCAGTCACCAGGGCTCTTCTAACCACTAGGACTTCTCCCCTTTCAGCATCATTTGAATGCTCAGATTGAGCCTCCTCATCTACATGCGCAACCCTTGCACGACCTTCTGGCCTTTTGTCTATCCTTCCTTGGTATTGTGGACATTCATAGGCTCGATGCCCTTCTTCACCACATCGGAAACAAGTTCCTCTAAAACCACCCCTTCTGGGTCCTTGCCCAAATCTTCCTCGTCCTCTACCTCTTTGATCACCACCATTCTGATCACGTGGGCGGTAGAAGTTATCATTCCTCTGGCTTCGACTGGTACCCACATCTTCATTTTTCTTCTCATCCTCATTTCAGCTTCCAAAAGATCTTCCGCTACCCCTTCCGCTTTGACCTCCTCATCCTTTTTGCTTACTGTCAAATCTTTTGTTCAACTTCTCTTCAACTCTCAGTGAAAATTGGTAAGCATCCTCAATGGTGGCCATTCTGACCAGGCTTAACTCCTCTTGAATGCTCGGTCGTAACCCATTAAGATAACGGGCTACCTTCTCCTTGTTGGCCTCTGCATGTCCCGTTCTGATGATCATCTTGTGAAAATCTTTTGTGTATTCTTTCACAGATCTACTTCCTTGCTTCAACCCTTGCAATTTCTTCAATAGATCTAACTCATAGTCCATTGGCATGAACTACTTCTTCAGTTTCTCCACCATGTGATCCCATCTAGTGATCTTTCCCTTTTCTCTCTTATTTCTTTCTAGCTGGACCTCTTTCCACCAGATACTCGCGTGGCCCTTCAGCTTCGTTTTTGCAAACTTAACCCGATTTGGGTCCTCTACTTCTTCATACTCGAAATATTCTTCCAACTCGTTGATCCAATCAATCAACTCTTCCGGGTTTAGACTTCCAGAAAAACAAGGAACTTCTACTCTAGGTCTTTTTCCGATCTTCGAAATGGCCCTTATCAGCCGCATTTGATCTTGATCAATAGCTTCTTCTTCCTCTTCTACATCTGAATCTTCTACCTCTTCTTCATCCTCACTTTCTTCTCCCCTTCTCGGGTTTACCCCTCTTCTTAACTCTCTTTGTAATGCATTAATTTGTCTCTAGAGGGCTCTGAAACCCTCGGCTGCTAATGGATCTCTTCCACCAACATTTATGGCACCTCCGGCACCATCTCGCCTACCACGCACCACTCTTGGAGGCATCTTGAATATCTTGAACCCACAACCACAGACCTGGTGCGAACTGCCTCACGATTGGCGATCTGTCCACACGCTCAAAAAAACCCGCTCTGATACCACTTGATGAGGGTGCAACCCGAGACACAAAAAAACCAGAGATTCTTATTATTTTCAAAATATGAAATTCTTACATGCAGAGGATCTCCAATCCTCGAGTTCTACAATACATGCAAATTACAGAAAAAAAATAAATTCCCCTATTCGCAACATGTGATCTTCTTTCCCCAAAAAAACTACCCACAAAAATCAGAAACTACCCCATAAATAGCCCAATTCTCCGTTTGGAGCCAAAAACAAAATTCTAATTATGCACAAACTTTCGGAAGCCCTAACTCAAAATCTAACCGTCGGATTTTCAATGATAATACCTTTTCGGAAAGGCCTTGTGAAAATGAAGTGCTAGAAAGTGGGGCCTAAAGGCTAACCACTTTCGTTTTCCGCCAATTTTTGGGCCCATCCGGAGCCTTTAAGTCCCTCAAAATTAGCTCCGAAGATTTTGTAGGGCAAAAAGCAGAAACTGAAACTTGAATAATTTTTGAACCGAGAATGATCTTTGCCCGATTCTTTCACCAAAGTGTTTATTATTCTGTCTTGAAGCTTTCCTTAAATTTCTGTCTCCTCTCGCCTTCAAAATCATACCTGCTAAAAATAGCAGTCGAGCAGAAAAAGCAGAAAAACAGTTCTGAAAGTTGGGAATTCTTCTTCGATGAAAAGGGTATCCAGAAATGCAAAAACATCTACAAAAAAAAATCTAAATGAAAGTAAATATTTTTTTGGGTGATGTAGGATTGCCCTTACACCACTGGATGCTCCTGCATCACCTGTATAGCTAGACTTTTTGTTCTGTAAACACCTAGTTTTAGGAGGAAAGTTGTACACTACTTGTGCTTCCTTTTCAACCCTAATCTTTTGTCTTTTCAAACCTACCTATTCAACTTGAGGTAGTTTAGGGCAGTCTATTCCCTAGGACTCTTTTGTGACCTAGAGTCTTGAGTGTGATAGATCCCCCTCTTCTATAGTTACTCCATGTGAACAAGCCATTTCTAGGATTTATATCCACCAAGTTCATAGATTCTATATTATCTCTAAGGGGAATGGAGGAAGGCTCCAATATTTCTATTCCCCCTATTTTCCTTAAGATTGACAATAACATTGAGGTCCCTAGCAAAGATCCAAAGATGAAAAAGGGGTTAAATATTAAATGTACCAAATGTGAGATGATAAATTGGTTTTACGAGGAAAATGAATCAAGCCATCAACATTAGAGAACATGAAAATAATAATCATCTCATAACTAGAAACAACCATAGAAATAGAAGATTTTTTATTGAGCCATGATAAAGGAGAAATATTTAATGGATTTTGTAAGCAAGAAACTCCCCCTATATTATCCAAAGCACCTATGCACTGACAATGACATCTCTAGCTCAATTTAGAAGATATGTTGTACACACTATCCACTAACAACTTTGTCTCTTGAATAAATATAATATTTGGTGAATGAACTATAACTTACTCTTGGATAACTTTTTTATCCAGGGTTTTTGTTCAATCCCCTTACATTCCAAGAGATGGTGAACATTTCTAAGAATTGGAGAAGTGTAAGTCAATGATTTGTATTGACACAAATTCCACCAATGTCTCCCCTATCTATTTATATTTTTCCTTATTCTTTTTCATCATGCTATTAAAGAGATATATGTGGCACCCCTCTTTAGGAATAATTATTGTAATCCTAAAGTAGGGTAGGGATATACTTCCCTTGCTTGTATCTAGATCACCTTTCTCCAACAGGGATGTAGACATAACTATTACCAAAACTTCTACCCTCTCAATATTTTCAATTATTTTTATAACACAAGAAACTCTAGGAACCAAATCTATGTCCATTCATGCATCAAGAAAATTATCCCAAGGATTGTCTAGATTAGCATATTCTCTAAGACTCTCCTAGTTTGTCCACAAAGCACCAACCTCAAAATGTAACCCTTTTGGCATCCCCTCTTGATGGTCTAGAAAATCTAGAACATCAAAACAATTAAACACCCCTTAACCCCAACTATCTTTTTGAAAAAATTTCTACCCTTTACCCTTGTTGTGGGGATTTACTGAAATAAATCTATCCTTATCGATGATCTCCATCAATATAGGAGTTTTCCCTTTATCAAACTTATATTTTTGATGAGGAGGCACACTAAATTGGACCCCTAATGGGTTAATTATAGGATGTATTTACTTTGTAAGTTCTTGTATTTGTGGTAAACCCGACACTAGAATCTCCGTAGAATTTGGTAATGGTTTATTTAAATCAATTTCAATACAAATTAAAGCAAATAAAATTGTATTTTTTATCAAGAGTTTGTTGGGATGGACTCACTGGCTTGCCAAGTATCAAAGCAATCATATTAAGCATGGCATTCCTCCATAACTCTAAAGGGAACTAGGGGAGTCTCACTCAAACAAGAACTCTTAATAGAAGCTCCTCCACAATATTAAAACCAACGTGCCAAGGTTTGATAAAAAGGCCAACCTAATTAAAAAAGTTTGGCTCCTCTCAAAGGCCTTATTTCTATCCAACAACCAATTAAACACTTACATGAAATATTTATTCGATTCCATCATCACCTCCATCTAAACCTTGAGGCTCCATATATGATGAGCCCAAGATTTTAGAGAGAGGAGAGAAAGATGGATCCCCATAAACTTACAAATTAATACCTGATTAACCAACTAATTAACATCTTCCTCTACCAAATTTTGGTTGGATCATGTAAAGTAGATGGTCATGGCTCCTTTCTAGACACCCGTTTACCTTTATGATATGAGGACCTCCATTTTGGAATGAACCTTCCCACTCAAAGATTTGTTGAAAAAATCAACTGCATTTACATGCATCTTTAAGGAGAGTCATTCCCCATCAAAGCCTCTCAATAAGATAAATTTGAATTAATAATTGAGCCTCCCACTAAGGCCATACCATTGGAACAAAGAAAAAGGAAAGAAGAAAAACCCCACTAGGCTATGCACACACACCCCATGCCACAAGCTCAACACACAACAAACTGAAATAAAAAACTAGATGTGATCCCCCATACCCATGAACAACTCACACACCAACGCACAACACCTAAACACACTGAAAAGATCTAGAGCAATGAAATAAGCCACGTTAGGGCATAAATTCTCTAGCTCATGGTGCACAACAAGATGCTCCTAGTCATCCAAGATCTTGAATAGTTATCCCTTATTTGTTATTTTCATTTAAAATACTACATGTGAATGATATTTTTAATATTTTTAAAAGATTTTGAAAGTTAGATATGTGAAGAATGGGGTTGAACATAAAATAAAAATAACAATGAAAAGATAAATAAATAAGACTTTGTATTTAATTTATTTTCAAATAGAATATTTTTTAAAATAGTATAATAATCAAATGAATTTTAGTACAAAGTGAGAAAAAAATGATTAAAGAAATGTAAACAGAAAAAAGATTATTATAAATTTGATCAAATTTCTAGTGAAAATAAAGAAAGAATAAAATAAAACTAAAGAACTATAAATACAAGTAAAATAAATAAAATTTTACATATTTTGAGATTGACAAAAGAAAAAGGGAAGAAATTCAAGATATTAAAAATAAAAATGAAAGAGAAAATATAAAATTTGAAATGGAAACAAAGAAATATTTTTCTTGAAAATCATAATGCTATAGGGAGAGGTGTTGGATTTTATGCTGCCTCCTCATGTTATTGAACAATACACTAAAAATAAATATAAATTGTTCATTTTGAAGAGTATTAAAACTTGCTTTGTCATGTAAATGAGATTAGATAGATTTTTCAAGTAATGTAGTATTCACATATTAAATCTCTATCTATACATGAATTACAATTGAAAACAATTTGTTTCTTATTATGTGTTTTTTCATCTAAGTAATTATATTAGATAGAAAAACTTAATAGATTAAAATAAATTTAACATTCACATCTTCAATCTCTATTTATACATGAATTATAATTGAAAGTAGTTTGATTCCTATTTTATTTTATTTTTTAAATGACAATTAAAAAACAATTAAAATTAATTTTGAATAATAAAATAATAAAACGCTAACAAAAAATGTGTTTTTAAACTGAAAATTAATATAAACTTATACAACTTTTAAAATCTAAAATTAAAATTAATTACTTTTTGCAAATGACTTTTTGAAGTCTTAAAAGATTTATCCATTCCCACATATAATTGGGGAATGTCACATCTCTAATACAATTTGAAAAATAAATCCAGATGGAACTTTCTGAATGTCAATTTAACTACATAGAATCCAACTCATTTGTAAGTAGTAATAAATGATTACAAGTTTCAAGGCATCAATTTAACACCAAAATAGGGAGACCAGAATACAAAATAAAGAGACTATACAAATTAGTGGGGAATATTGAGTACATCTTATTGACAAGAACCACCAAAATACCTTATAAAGTAGCCCAGGCCATGTAACTGTTCAACCATTGATCTATGTTTGTCTTGTCTGTCGTCCACATAGTGTTATGTTCATAAGATAATTAGTATCTAGTCTTATGATGCTAATCAACTACATAAGATAATTAGTCTGCTAGTCTCATGATATTTCAACTCTCACAATTAGATTTGTCTTCTATGATGACTGTTATGTTCTTTAAATTATTCTTAGGAAGGGTGGAACAAGGCAAACTGATACATAAATCCAGATTTATATCCTGGCTCTCCTCGCCTGGTGTCGCAGGGTCTGAGGATGCACTTTCAATAGAGCTGGTCACTTCTGAGGGCTGATATTGAAAAAAATTGGCCATGATAACTTCCTCCTTGGGGAGCTTAGTGTTGCAGCTGTTGCTCTTCTTATTAAGGCAGTTTTGAGGACGATGAGTTAGTGGGTCGACTCCACGGCTCACCAATTTTCTCTTGATGTGGGTGTTCCAGTAATTCTTTATTTCATTGTCCGTTCGTCCTGGCAATCTACCTGCAATTAGAGACCATCTGCACCACCATACCCACAAATTCAAAAGTCAATACACATAATTTAACCGAAGGTCAGCAAAGAAAATATCAAAAAAGTCGTTCAAAGCTGCACCAGGTAAAACCTAAATAGTTTCCAGCTTGTTTTGTTATTTAGAACATTTAATGTTTGAAATAACAAGCACCGTGTTGAAACTGTTTACTTTTTGGCACAGCAATAGTTCCACCTACCAGCCTGGCCTAATGACTTACTGAAATATTAAATGGATCAGCAGTCAACCAATTACTAAAACCAGAATACCCTTTTCCAGTTGTATAAGCCCTTCCCTCAAACACGGTTAATTCCCTATTTTATGTTCATAATTATAAAACTAATACAGAAGAGACTCAAATATTATTCCGTGTATTAAAGGGTTGTAATTCAATTGGTTGAGTACAATTCATGACGGTGAGGGTATATTTCTTAATCACGTCTTGGAGATATGATTTATAAGATGAGGTCAGAATTGTGTACTAAAGGGTTGTAGTTCAATTGATTGAATACAACTCATGACAGTGATGGTATATTGTTTTATTACGTTCTAGAGGTATGATAAAAGGGACAAAGCCAGAATCGTTTATGAAAGGGTTGTAGTTCAATTGATTGAGTACAACTCATAATGGTGATGGTATATTTCTTGATTACATCCTAGAGATATGATATAATGGATGAGTCAAGAATCGTGTCATGGACAACTTTGAGGGAATGAATACCCTTCAGTCCTTGACTCTCAGCCGAAGAAATATCAACATAAACTCACACTCCCACATCAAATAACAAAACAAACTCATAGATGATATAAAATCCTTCATTAAAAAGAATAATACCTGTTTCCCAAAAGGGCATGAAGCTTGATAATGAGCTCGTCCTCATCTTCAGAGAAATCCCCTCGCTTGAGATCAGGGCGCAAATAATTTATCCACCTTAGCCTGCAGCTCTTCCCACATCTCAGCAGCCCTGTGAAACCACAGTCATGTTTAGCATTGGAAGAAACAAATAACAGACAATATGCCTGGAGTTTAAGCTTTGAAAGATATTATAATCAAATAGAAGAAAAGTTACAGACCTGCGGCCTTTGGGAGGGATCTCCAGCAGCCTTCGCCATGGGCTTGAATGTGGGCAGTAAGCCTGTCATCTTCTTCTTTAGTCCATGCCCCTTTATTTGTATGTGCCTTTTCACAGCAGGGAGATCTTCCCATCTTCAGTGCAATGTCACAAAAGTCGGCAAGAAAGTGAATGAAATTATGAACAGGAGGCCCGCTTGCACTGAAATCTTATGGTTATGGCAGGGAGAGTATGAAAAGTAGTTATAAGAAAAAGGTGGCTCATGCTTTTGACTGGGTTGGTGAGAAAAAGCGTTCGGCGACTGGTGGTTATTTGCCCATGACAGGTAGTTAAGACTGTATACTTTTTTCAAGATAGTTGTTCAACTTTAAAGCTAAAAAATTATTAGTAAATAATATTTAAACATGCTATTGGATGGTTCATGGCTATAAATATTTATAGCTTATCTGGGAAAAATAAATTCAATTGCATTAACAACTATGAATTATTGTTAAGAGTAATTAAAATATGGTAATACATTTAAAAGTTCAATTATATATAATTGAGGTTATTTAAATCTTTGAAATAAAATCTATTTCAAAATTAGTTAATTTTTTAATCACATAAATTATGATTAATATTTTTTTATTATTTAAAATATATATATATATATATATAAAACAAAGAAAATGTCTATGATTACATTTTAGAGGTTTAACCATACAATATTCATATGTGATTTATCTACCCATGTTTAATTATATATTACTTTTTATTTTAAATTACATTTTAATTATTTTTTAATATTTTAGTGTTATGTTTTATTTGTTTTCAAGTTTTTAAAATAAGATAAATATTAGATATATTTCCTATTGTAATAGTAAATATTAATTCTTTTTAGTTTTTGGATTTATTTTGATGAAATGTTTTGTAACATAATTAAATAATCTAGAGGAAAGGATCCACTAGTTGAGCATGTTTCAATAGTTGTTATACCATTTGTTGATTTAATGTCCCATAATTTTAACAATATTGAACCAATAGTTGTGACTTTAAAGTTGTTAGTGTTGATGATAACTAGGGGAGAAGTCCCAGTTATCACCACCCATTGAATTACCACCACCTCCATGCTCCCTTAACCCCCTAAAAAAAAAATCACTTTGATCCATTAAAAAACTTTATTTGATTGAATAAATAATTACAAAAACACCAATGGCTGCTCATTAAGTGCTAAAGTGAATGTTTTTGAGTGGATTTGAATGATAAAACAATTATAATTGATTGAAATTATAGCGGGCGAATACTAGGACATTAGGTGGCAACGACCGGATGACACCTCTAAAAGGTGTCTTTTTTACCTCCGCGCGCATATCCAACGCTCCCGCACTCTACCGAAACGCTCAGGAGCCAAAACCTTAGTTATAAGCACTTAACTCGTTAGCGAAAAAAATCCATAATTTTTTTTTTCGATTCAACGTACGGTTTGAATTCTACGATTGCGCAAAGTTAGCCCTAGCGGATACTAGGTCTTCTCCCCTACCAATAATTAAATAATATGTATTCCTTAGATCTAAAAAGCAACAAATCATGTGATTCCACATTAGTGCACCAATAAAACATGATTTAGTGCACAAGTATCGGTCTCACTTTTTTTTGACCTTTTTAGACACCTCGACAAAAAACATGTGGATGTGGCATCATATTTGATGATGTGGCCTTGAAACCTTAGTTATAAGAAGGGGGCATTGCCAAGCAAGTTGTTGGGAATTTTTTTAAATTTCCATGTAAGATTTTGAGAAGCATGAAGTTAGGTTGCTCAACTATCATGTCCTCTCCCCTATGTGTTATGCTTTGTCTTAAAAGTTATGTTAAATTAAATATAAGTTGTTTTCCTAATTAAATATTATTATTATTATGAACAATCTATTATTATCTGAAAGTATTCAATTAAATAAGTTGTTTGCTCAATTCTCTTTTTTGCTAATTAAATTGTGATCTAGGGGATAGCACCCATTTTTATTAAGATATAATATTAAAAAAAAGTACATTTTCATCTTTTGTGGATTATATTAAAAAAATTAATTTCAATAGTTAATGTGTTTGTAAACAAGATGCTGAAAAATATACAATATATCTAACCTATATAGTCTATTATTTATATATCTTTTTAGTAAATTTAGTTACTATCCTCCTCAAATCTAAGAGCTATTAGGGAAATCATCATGTTTATCGATGTCTCATTGCTAAGACCCACTACCTATTGTTAGTGTAAATAGAGTCTATATTTACCTAGTTAGCTAATCACCTTTCTAAGATTGACCTTTTCACACCCATAGATTAAGTTTAGTTAGGTTTCTTTTTTTTTTTGTCTCACTTCATAGCATTGAGACATGTGTTCTCATCACTTGAGACACTTATTGACACTTACTCACACACTTGCCAAGTGAACTCACAAGTGTCTTATCTTTGGAGGGTTAGTAAGTTAGTCCTATCTTCCTACCTCATCTATCTAGGTTGAATCATTGTATATTTACACTCTTCATATTATATGGTAAGTATCTTATTGTGTTTATCATTTCACTTGTGAAAGGTTATTAGTTTCTGATTTTTTATCTTTGCATTCTCCAATATGGTATGGGAGCCTTAAGAATGCGTTCATTCTCTCTTCAAGGTGACTCTTGCAAATAGCCATATCATCGAAGTGTCATAGATCCATTCTTAAATTTGGGTCTCTATTTGTTTGCTTTTAATAAGTTATTCTTTTGAAACACTAGTGAATGCATACTTTGGTAGTCATTTTTTATTGAAATCATTTTATTTTTGCATCAAATTTGCATCTTTTGCACATTGGATAGAAAATGATTTTTGAGTTTTGTTCATAGTAATGAAACACCATCTTGGTATCTATTATTTTTTACATATAGTAATTGAATCTTACAAAAATTGTTGTCAAAATAGCATGATGTGACCATTTTTTCTACAAATCAAATATTTTTTTTATCAAATTTCATCTTTAGTAAGTTGGAAAGAAATTTTTTTTATGGGTTTTGATTGCAATGTTAAAACAATTTCTAGGTATCTATTATATTTTGCATATAGCAAGTAGATTTTGCTCAAAACTAAATCAGAAGTGTTTAGAATTTTTTTGATTGAAAAATAAATATTGTAATAACTTTTGATCTGTAACTTAAAATTGAGAATTTTCTACAAAAGTTCATATTTTTCATTTCCAGTGTGTTGAACTTATTTTCATTGTAAAAAGCACTAAATCATAAAATGTCAAATTTTTGGGGGTTGGAAATAATAATTATTTTGGGGACTGTACTTGCATTTCACATTCGTATTTGTCTTAATTAGATCATGTCTAGAAAATACATTTAATGAAATGTAAATATTGTGGGAGCAATCAACATGTGGATGAGTTTTTTCCTCATACCTCACATTCTCTCATCCAATTGCTTTTTATCATTGCAAAACCTTATACACATGTTGCTACATCGAATTCCAGTGTTGACCCATTCACTAGTTCTAGTGATTATTTGCATTAGGACATTGCTTTCATCATTCCCGATCCACCACATTGGGATGCATATCTACCAAACATCACATCTTTGTTTGTAAAATATTATATTAAAAATTTGGATGACACTATCGAGGACATTCATCTCTCTATGATTTCAAATTTGATGAATTTGCATCATTATTTCCATCTTTGAATCTTTCTATTGCCTCACCTACATCAAATTCTATCATGATCGATTATGTAGAATTCAATGAGTTGATATATCTAACTCCATCATCATCAATGTTGGCATAATCTATAGCAGTATCATATTCACATTGGTCTAGTTATCGTTATACATCCATGGTCCCTATTTCTTAATCACATATGGTACCTAATCCATCTTATCAACATCCCTCACACGCCAGCATTGGCTTATAGGTAATTGAACATCATTTAAAGGCCTCATTAGAATCATATCAGTCTTGAGATATTTTTCATAATTCAAAGGCATTCATCTCACTTCCTGTATATTTCTATTTGGAATGGGAAGTCATCTTGCATGTATTTATGGTGTTATTTCCTCCCAAGGGGAGAAATGTTGTTCAATGATCATGGATTGAATCATCAACATCTAGTTTCAAGCATCTACCAACACTTAGGCATCATTTTGAGGGAGGTTTGCATGGTTTTTCTTCTCTTATCAATTTTTGGAGGAAGCATTTTCTCACATGGAACTCATCACTTCTCATTTTATGGGGAGATCACATAGATCTTCTCTCTTTTCTCTCTTATGGGGGGAACAACAATTGTACTTTGTGCTAGAATTAGTCCTTGGGGGGTCATGATGAGTTCTCCATCTATCACTTATATTCTTCACTTGTATATTTCATTGCATTTTCATCATTTCTCTTTTGGAGAGGGGTTTTTATTTTCCACAAGGTTTTCTCCTTTACTCCACTTTATGATAAATTTGTACATGAGTACCTAACATAGCCTAGTATTTAGGACTCATTATCTTGCATGCATTACTCCCTATGTTACACTTAAAGAGGGGTGTTTATGTAAATTGATTCATTATTTACCTAGTTAGCTAATCACCTTTCTAGGATTGACCTTTTCACACTTATAGCTTATGCTTGCTTAGGTATATTTTGATTTTTTTTCACTTCATAACATTGAGACATATGTCCTCATCACTTGAGACACCAATTGACACTTTATCACACACTTGTAAAGTGAGCTCATAAGTGTCCCATCTTTGGAGGGTTAGTCAATTATTCAATCCTACCTTCCTACATTACCTTTCCTATATATGTAAGGCTTGATCATTGTATATTTATACTCTTCATATTATATTATAGATATCATATTGTATTTATTATTTCACTTGTGGAAGGTTATCAATTCATGTTTTTTGATATTTACATTCTCCAACACCTACTTCAAAAAATTCCACCACTTTTTTAGCCTTTCACCACCTCCTTGGCTCTATCAAAGTTGTTGTTTGTAATAAATGCTTTCTAGTACATGGTTGTGGAACCATTGGTTGTTGATGCCCCAATTCCTATTGAAAATCTATAACTAGAGAAACAATCTAGAGTGTCTCATTGAGACCACCAATTACATGTTCCTTCATCATTAAATTATCCATTTATCCCACCATCTCCTTATCTTCACCTAGGTCTGGCAACACACCCACAAATATGGATGACATCTAAATTCACCCTAAACCTATGGTTTTTGAGTATAAATTCCTCCCCTAATGACCATTGAATTAAATAAAATAGAAGGCCTAGATATAATTTATACACTTTTTTGAGTTACTATTTAGAAATTGTTTCAAGAAAACCCATTTCGAAGGTATCACTAGTGAGATAGACACATGCATCCATATTCTTATTGTTGCCATTATTGGATGATTGTGTTTTCTATAACTAATATATTTATGAAATTATTTTCACACACCTTCTTATGAAGATGGGAGTTAACGTTGATATGTAATTTAACCTTCGGGTATGTGCAGGATCATCATGGAAAAAACAGGTCCTTAAGTGGCAATGAAAATTCAGAAAATTAGAGTTGGGCAACTTGACATAAAAATTTGAATAAGTTATCTATATTATTTCAAAAATATGTAAGAATAGAATCTATGGAAAATTGAATTTAGTTTCTAAACTACTAGGTTAATTTTTGTAAAAAAAAAATCTATTTGGTGAAAATTTGAAATTTCAATGCAATAGTACTAAAATTTCAGGGAAAAAATAAAAAGTAGGTGTTTGTCTGACCACCCTAACCATAATAAAATCATAATATTTTTTTATAAAATTTTAGATATAAGTAGAGGACTCACGTTTGGATGTGTTGCATATTTTTTTGTAATTTTTTTTCAAATAAATAATTAATTATGAAATTTTTATTACAACTTTTTAAAAATATAAAAACTCGTATGTCTGACGACCTTAACTTGGTCAAAACTTAATGGAATTCATTTTTTTTTTTAATCCTATAGTATGTGAAGCATAGACTGTGACGCATGTTTTGGATTCAAAAAATGTGATACCATTTGAAAGCTATAGATGTTTTTCTATCAAACTATCAATCAGGACTTTAGTCGTAATTCTAATAAAAAATAAATAATAATTATTTATTAGATTCTAAATAAAATATAATTTATATTGGTAGAAAGCTGAGAAGCTCCTTTACAAACCCTTTTCATTTTATCAATTTTAGGTAAAATAAAAGTCGTCAGCCACATGGGCGAACTCTAGAAAAATAAGGTAAGTTGTTAAACACGTTTTACGTGTTGACTTTTAGGATTGGCAGGTCCGAACCAAATCCCAAGCCTAATACTGAGCCTAATACCAAGGCATTCAATTTTGTGTCAGAAAATCAGATATCCGATTCAAATCGGATATGAATCCGATATCGGATTTGAATTTGATATATGATATCTTTTAGATCGGTTTTAAAATAATTTATACAATCTTTAATATATTATTTTAAAATTCAATTAAGTTTATAATTTAATATATATAATATCCAATAAATTTTATAATGTAATATATTTAATATACAATTTATGGTAATCTCTTACCGAATTATGTATTTAATATATAATATATAATATATTATTAAATGTATAATATTTAAATATTATTTCAATATTTTAGTTAATCTATAAATATTTTAATATTATTTCAATATTTTAGTTAATCTATAAATATTTTAATATTATTTCAATATTTTAGTTAATCCATAAATATTTAAATATATACATTACCAATTTATAAAATATTTAAATATTATCTCTTTCCCTCTCACTCTCTCCACCTCTATCTGTCTCAAGTCTCTCCTAGTCTCCCCTTCTCTCTCTCTCTCTCTCTCTCTCTCTCTCTCTCTCTCTCTCTCTCTCTCTCTCTCTCTCTCTCTCTCTCTCTCTCTCTCCTCTCTCCCCCTCTCTCTCTCTCTCTCTCTCTCTCTCTCTCTCTCTCTCTCTCTCTCTCTCTCTCTCTGTGTGTGTGTATATATATATATATCCCTCTCCCACTCTCCCACTCTCCCTCTCTCCCTCTCCCTCTCCCTCTCCCTCTCTCTCTCTCTCCCTCTCTCCCTCTCCCTCTCCCTCTCCTCTCCCTCTCCCTATCTCCCTCCCACTCTCTTCCCTCTCCTCCTCCTCCTCTCCCTCCTCCCACTCTCCTCTCCTCTCTCGCTCCATTCTCCTCTTCTCTCTCAATATCCCTCCTCCCACTCTCTCACTCTCCCTCACTCTCTCCTCTCCCACTCACCTTTCTCCCTCCTCCATATCACTCTCCCCCAGGCTCCTCTCACTCTCCTCCTCTCCCTCCCTCTCCTCTCTCTCCCTTTCTCTCCCTCTCTCCCTCTCCTCTCCCTCTCCCTCTCCCTATCTCCCTCCCTCCCTCTCCCTCTCCCTCTCTCCCTCTCCCTTTGGTCTATGTGTGTACAAATCGAATATCCGATTTGTGAAACTCCATTGTGCAGAGGTAAAATATTACCGTTGTAGAACATGTTTTACAAATCGGATATCCGATTCAAACCGGATATCTGATTTGTGGGCCATAGAAAAACCCCATGTGGGTCATTTTTGTGCATTCCAACGGACCCTGCATTCTATTTGCAGCACTTTGCAGGCGGCAAACGCGCGGTTTCAGACAGGAAGAGACAAAGATAAAATTTTTGGATATTCTTGTACTCAAATTTGTCATACATAATGAGCTTTTAGCATCTTTTATTTGGTATAATGGGGAGCAACAATCGTCGGAAGCAAAAACGTAAGAGAAAGCTAACAAAAGAACAAATTGAAGGATATAGACAAAGAGATAGAGAAGGTCATAGAAAGAAAAGACAAGGTATGTTAAATATTGGTGAACCTAAGCCCTATGGTCTTTCAAGTGAAGAGGAAATTGAATATGTTCAAGGTGAAAATGTAGAACATGATATTGAAATTGGGAATGAAAATGGTCAAATTGATATTGAAAATTTTCAAGGTGAAAATGTTGGGATTGAAGATGTTGAACATGATATTCAAATTGGCAATGAAAATTTTGAAATTGATAATGAAAATGTTGGAATTGAAGATGTTGAACATGATATTGAATTTGGGAATGAAAATATTGAAATTGATAATGAAAATGTTGGAATTGAAGATGTTCAACATGATATTGAAATTGGGAATGAAATTGTTCAAATTGATATTGAAAATGTTCAAGATGAAAATGTTGGAAATGAAGATGTTGAACATAATATTGAAGCAAGTGTAAATTATGTTGCACCAAATTACACGAGAAATGAAGAACCTTGTGTGGAAGAAAGAGGTATTCCAAATTCAAGACCTTCAAGGACCCCTAAATGGTTAGTTGAAATTGATGATAAATTATAAACAATTTTGAAGGCAAGAGGTCAACACAAACTATTTGGTTGTGGGCTAGAATACTTTTCAACCAATATTTTAGCGATAAGACATTGACCGAGCAATGCCAACTTTTTGTACAATTGCTAAAGATGCAAAAGATGAGACCTTTGCTAGCCAAATTGAAGATTTGTCTGAACAAGAGGACCGAAAAAAATTCTATTATTGTCAAAAATATTTTTAATACTCTCAAGTCTATTGGAAAAAATAACAAGGAAAAAGATAAGAGAGCTGCTCGGAGAGTCATTACCACTGCCCTAGTAAGCCATCAATTGAAAAAGGCTCGCTTTATGAGACAAACTTGTATTGATTTTGACTTAAATCATAAAACTTTGGATAGAGCACTTGCAAGAAGAGAAAGAATAGATGATCCTCTTCAAAATGATACATGGGCTTTTGCCGAAAGGCTTACACGTGTTGATAAGAAGCTAATTGATAATGTAAAGCAGGAAATTCAGCAATTTTGGCATGATAACTCTAGAGTATCACCCAATGCAAAGGAAGTTTTAAAGTTAAGAATTGGCAGTCGAGACCGTACACCGCATCCTAAACATTTCTTGGAATCAAGCCAAACAATGTTGTTCAACAAATTTAATCAAACACATCCAAATATGGAAATCTCGCAAAGAAATTTTGAAGGTTTGAAGCCATTTTATTGTGTGCCTCTTAAGATTCATAATACTTGTTGTTGCAAATACCATGTGGAGTTTTCAATGTACCATGAACTATTATGCTATATCTGTTCTACTTTGCATACTAATGAAATGTTGCAGGACTATGGTGCAATGCATCTTCCGAAATCATCAAGGGACTTGCTAGATCTATTTTTATGTTCTAGGGATGATGGTTCCTTTTTCTATAGAAATGATTGTTTAAATTCGAAGTGCTCACAATGTGGTGTCTTGTCAAAGTTTGTTCAATGTTTTCATGAGGGTTCGAAACATGAATTTGGAAAGAATCTTGTTGAGAAAAAGAGATATGAGATAGTCAAATATACTTTGTAGAGTGGAGATGAAGGTTCTAGATGCGAGTTGGTTACAAAAGAATGCAGTGTTGCTGATTTTATTTCAGATTTTAAAGACAATATTTTCTACAAATATGCAAGGCATAGTCATAGGTCTTAGTGGTTGGATCAACAATTCAGGATATGTAAGGACTCTTTTCCGATTGGCACTATTATATCAGTGGTTGATTTTGCTGAAAACTACACATTGCAACCACAAAATGAGGTACAATCTCAGTATTACAATTCCCTTCATATTGCTATTTTTGTCCACATAACGTTTAGACATGCACCTGATAGTACAGAGGAGGATCGAAAGATAATCAAAGAGTATCATTTTTATATGAGTGATGATAGATCTCACTCGTCCGAGTATGTCCAACACTGTTTCAAGATTTTTTTGAGTTCTTGCAGGAGCATGATATAGCACTGGGCCGACATCTCATTTGGTAAAATAATTGTACAGGTCAATTCAAGAATGCTTTTATGTTTTATTGGTTGAGTAGAATGCATGTAGAGAGGGGTGTACCTAATAGTTGCAGTATTTTTGAAGCTGGGCATGGGAAAGGGGAGCATGATGGAGCAGGTGCATGTGTAAAAAGAGCTCTAGTTAAGGAGCAATTGAAGATTTTAGGAGCAAAATTCAGTGATGCATGTTCTATTGTTGATTGGTGTAGTTCAGCATTGTCACAGGGAGAGACACTTGATTCAATAGTGCACAGATTCTTTTGGTTGGTTGAGGAGGGTACAATGGGAGGCAGATTGGATTGTCATACAATCAAAGATTCTTCAAAGATGAATTCATTTCGAAGCTCAGATGCAAGCACATGGACCATTTGGACACGACAGTTGGCTTGTTTTTGTCAGAGTTGTATTCAGTGCGAGTGGGATCAATGCGAGTCAAGTGAGTGGGTGGATACATGGGTTCCATAGTATCTAACTCCTTTATCTCAAACTATATCCATGAAAAATTACACAATGGAAAGTTCACTTGATTCTGATCGACTTTCAAATCTACTACATCTAGGACATGTTTTTGTAGTTGTTGCACCGTAGGGGAATGAAGAGAGATCAGAATATTGGTTGGCTCGATGTGTGCGGGTAAAGCACAAGCTAACACAATCAATGGAAGATGATGATGGGTTCGTGTATCCTACAGGTTCAATTGTGGTTGCAGGAACTTGGTTGTGAACATACATGATTAGAAAGAATGGCATACCTGCATTTGAAGACTACGAGAAACACAAAACCATTCTCATGTATTCACACCTTGTTATAGCAACAAATGTTAAGTTGTTGAAGCATCATGCCAAACCAAAGACAAAACAACTATGGACATTTAGTAATGTTGATCATGAAGAAATATTGGATACTCTTAAGCAAAGAGATGACCCTTCAGGCACACTTGAATAGCATATTCAAGAATGGAAAGTACAATTCTTAAGCCTTTTTTTTGTTGTGACAATATAGATATATCATTTGACAAATCTTGCAATATTCTTGGCACGATTGATCATGGACCTGCTGCAACAATAGCCAACTTTGATCCTTTTAAAGAGGTATGCGACATATTACTTTAATATAGATTGGTTATTCAAAGCATCTTTTATAGTTTGCATTACCAATTCATCATCATTCAATATGTTTAGATTAATATGGATTTTTTAGTCTAAGCATATTTTTTGTTGTTACAATATAGATTTATCATTTGACAAATTTTGCGATATTCCTGACACGATTGCTCATGGCCCTGCTGCAACAATAGGCAACTCTGATCCTTTCAAAGAGGTATGTGACAAATTACAATAATATTGATTGGTTATTCTAAGCATATTTTCTATTGTATGTAGTTTAACTACTACCTTGATGGTTTGTACAGGTGTTTGTCACTCAAAAATGGCAACTTACTACTCTTGTGGAAGACTGTGCCTTGAATGCCTCAAATAGGAAAATTTTGTAAAAATTGAATTTTGAAATGTGAAACAATGTAAAAAGGTCATAACTGTGTATAGCCATAATCTATATTCAGTGATGTTTTTTGAAATACGGTTCAAATGTCTGCCATTGTACTTAATCGAGCTACAATCGGAGGTTTTCTTCCTAGTTCTTTCCTATCAGTATGCTTGTTTGAACCAGGTTTTGTAATATCTCCTATTTATATATAACAAATTACAGTGGCTTGCCACTTTTTCAAAAAACAAAAAAGTAAAAAGTTCATTGTGAATTTCATTTTCCATGTAATTGATTCAAGTTGATTGGGAAAGAGCTAGGACTTGCAGAATCTTGATCCAACCTTAAATATTTATGCCCCCACATTTCATTGACATTAGCACTTTGGACTCTTAAGGGAAAACGCCACTCCAAAGCAGCTCGGAGCGATTTGACGTATTTGCGTGGAAGAGAGAACCATACCTAGTGTAAATGTACCCATTCGAACATGTTGGAACAGTCCATTGGGTCGTACGAGTTCGAGAATGAAAGTTGCACCACCTTGCAACTTTACACTGCTTGCATTTGGCAGCTTTTCCCTCAACTGAAAACTCATCACCATGGGAAAAATCCTTCGAGATAGAAAAAACTGAGAGAGGTTATTTGAGATGGTCTCAACATGATCCCATATCCTTAGACAAAGAGTCTATAAGCATCATGATTTTTGATAAATAGTTTGTCAAAGTTTGCTACCTTTTAGCACTTTGGACTCTTAAGGGAAAACACCGCTCCGATGCAGCTCAGAGCGATTCGACGTATTTGGGTGCAAGAGAGAACTATAACTAGCGTAAACATACCCATTCGGACATTTTGAAACAGTCCGTTGGGTCGTACGAGTTTGAGAATGAAAGTTGCGCCACTTTTCAACTTTACACTGATTGCATTTGGCAACTTTTCCCTCAACTGAAAACTCAACACCACTAGAAAATGCTTTCGAGATAGAAAAAATCGAGAGAGGTTTTTGTAGATGGTATCAACACAATCCCATATCCTCAAACGAAGAGTCTTTAAGCATCATGGTTTCTGAGAAATAGTCCGTCAAAGTTTGTTGTCGTTTAGCACTTTGGACTCTTAAGGGAAAACGCCGCTTCAATGCAGCTCAGAGCGATTCGACATATTTGGGTGCAAGAGAGAACCATATCTAGCATAAACGTACCCATCTAGACATGTTGGAACAATCCATTGGGTTGTACGAGTTCGAGAATGAAAGTTCCACCACTTTGCAACTTTTCACTGCTTGCATTTGGCAACTTTTCCCTCACCTAAAAACTCAGCACCACGGGAAAACACCTTCAAGATAGAAAAAACAGAGAGAGGTTATTGTAGATGGTCTCAACACAATCCCATATCCTCAAACGAAGAGTCTGTAAGCATCATGGTTTCCAAGAAATAGTCTATCAAAGTTTGTTGTCTTTTAGCACTTTGGACTCTTAAGGGAAAACGTCACTCCGATGCAGCTCAGAGCGATTCAACGTATTTGGGTGAAAGAGAGAACCATACCTAGTGTAAATGTACCCATCCAGATGTGTTGGAACAATCCATTGGGTCGTACGAGTTCAAGAATGAAAGTTGCACCACTTTGCAACTTTACACTGCTTGCATTTGGCAACTTTTCCCTCAACTAAAAACTCAGCACCATGGGAGAATGCCTTCGAGATAGCAAAAACCGAGAGAGGTTATTGTAGATGGTCTCAACACAATCCCATATCCTCAAACAAAGAGTCTGTAAGCATCACAGTTTCTGAGAAATAGTCTGTCAAAGTTTGTTGTCTTTTAGCACTTTAGACTCTTGAGGGAAAACGCCGCTCTGATGTAGCTCGGAGCGATTCGACGTATCTAGGTGCAAGAGAGAACCATACCTAGCTTAAAAATACCCATCCGGATGTGTTGGAGCAGTTTGTTGGGTCGTATGTGTTTGAGAATGAAAGTTGCACCACTTTGCAACTTTACACTACTTGCATTTGGCAACTTTTCCCTCAACTGAAAACTCAGCACCACAGAAAAATGCCTTCAAGATAGAAAAAACTAAGAGAGGTTATTGTAGATGGTCTCAACATGATCCCATATCCTCAAACAAAGATTTTGTAAGAATCATGGTTTTCGAGAAATATTCAGTCAAAGTTTGATGTATTTTAGCACTTTGGACTCTTAAGGGAAGACACCGCTCTGATGCAACTCAGAGCGATTCGACGTATCTGGGTGCAAGAGAGAACCATACCTAGTGTAAACTTACCCATACGGATGTGTTGAAACAGTCTGTTGGGTCGTACGAGTTCGAGAATTAAAGTTGCACCACTCTCCAACTTTACACTGCTTGCATTTGGTAACTTTTCCCTCAACTCAGCACCATAGGAAAACACCTTCGAGATAGAAAAAATTGAGAGAGGTTATTGTAGATGGTCTCAACATGATCCCATGTCCTCAAATGAAGAGTTTTTAAGCATTATGGTTTTTGAGAGATAGTCTGTCAAATTTTGCTGTCTTTTAACACTTTGGACTCTTAAGGGAAAACATCACTTCGATGCAGCTCAGAGCGATTCGACGTATTTGGGTGCAAGAGAGAACCATACCTAGCATAAACCTACCCATCCAAACATGTTGGAATATTCCATTGGGTCGTACGAGTTCGAGATTTAGGGATGTCCTCTTCAGATCACTCTATTCTGAATAGGTTTGCGAAGCTACCAATGTTAAATCCAAGTTGACTAACTTTGAGCAAATCGTATCCCAATAAACATGATAGAGGTCCCACTTCTTTTTGAATGTAGGAGCAACATCTAACCCTTTATCTCCATTCCTTTTGAAGCATCTTTTCTTTCCTCCTTTTCCTTCCTTCTTCGAGGATTGAGCAGAAAGAACATGAATGTCTTCATTTGTAGGGCTTCGTCCAATACCTCTCGCAACCAACCTTGACTCCCCAACATACAGTGAGCCCTCAACCAATCAAACTTGGGAAGTTTCAATCTCACATCGATTCCTTGAATGTAAGACTCCCAAGATGAAGGAAAATCATTAAAAGCCAACATGGTCAAATCTTTGTCATCAACAATATGACCATTTCTCTCGTTGTCTTCAACTTAGAGATTAGATAATACAACTGAAAGCACTCAAAAAATGAAACACATAAGACAATAAACACAACAAGAAATTTTCTTACAACTCAAGCCCAGCTCATGGCTGAATTTGATACAATGAATAATAGCACCTCTCGTAGATGCAAAGATACAATCAAATATGCTTCTCCTTGAAATCGGCCTGTTGCTACAAGATGAAGCATTGCTGCTCAAGTGAAAAATTTTGCTTGGATTGCAAATTATGTTGAATGAACTTGATTGAGGAAATGAACAAACATCACCTCGTATTTATACAAAATACGGTGATTCTTCAAGGAGGTCGGCCTCTCTTGAAAATAATAAATTACAAAATAATATCAAGGAAGGTCGACCTCATCCATTTAAATAAAATGAGTATAAATTAAATAGCCACAGGCTATCATTTAATTTATTACAACTTAATGTGATTGCTATCATGTATGAAAAATGTGGTACCATAGACAAGGTAGTGGACTATTTGAGAAAAAGCTTCAAAGAAATGTGGTCTCATAGAATTCAATGACAAACAAATGCAATTGACAACTACTCATAGTTTTTAGCTATGCAATGTGAAGTAATTGCATAACTGTTTAGGTTGACTTTGTAAGAACTATATTGTAATTGAAAAATTTTCATCTATGAACATCTAGTTGTTAGTTATGCAATGTGAATTAATGATTTGAGTTTGAAATATGTGTAATGCAATGTAATCAACGATATAAATATAAACTACATAATATAACCATTCAGTTTTGAGCTATTGTACACTGATATTTAATCATTGCTCAAGATAAAATTTTCAAAGAGTTTAATCATGCACATGAGGAACAAATTAAATTTTGATTGTCAACTTCTATATATCAAATTATCCAATAGTCAAGTGTATGTCCATATACAAAAATTGCATCGACGCCAACTCAAACAAAGTTTTACAAAATATGGCATATGCCATCTCAATATGTATTTTAAATTTACATGCCAAAATTTCTATCTCATCGTAAACTACTGGTGGATCATCAAAATGGAGCCTCTTTGAAGCACTCGTTGGCTCTGAAGGTAGCTGCACAAGAAAAATTCAAACCATAATTGAGATTAGTTATACTATATAATTTAAAATTGAATAACTAACATCAAAATGAATATACATTGAATTTTAATTGAACTCTAAAATTGAAATCTTGATTACCTAAAATATACATCTCTTCAAAGGGTCAGGAGTCCTAGAATATACCAAATCAACTTTTGAAATGGCAATCTATATATGTGAAAAAAAACATAAAATTGATCCAAGTTAGCATATGATTATTGGTAATAAGAACTTATTTACCAAACACAAAATAAAATAAGCACATGTACCTCTTAGGTTGATCTTTTTCTTTATCTCCTTCAGGTGTTTCGACACCTCCTGTTTGAGGTGTTTCAACACCTACTCTTTGAGGTGTTCCAATAACTACTCCTTTAGGCGGTGTGTCCCTTGTCAACATATCTGTAAAGCTCATAATTGCCTATAAATAAAATTGACAAGTACATATCAAACAACCAATCTATGTCGATGTATGTATAATCAATATAAGATCTTAAAAATCTTAATTCAATCTAATTTGAGTTCAATTACCTTCCCCTTATCTAGATTTGCACCTCCATAGTTTGGACGAGGCTGCACCTCACTCACACTGGGTATTTCTTACAGGAGGAAAGCAAGATAAACATATAAGTTATTATATAATTTCATTAATGACAATTCAAATGACAAACAAGTATATAATATAAAATGTAAATGAGTGAGTGCGAAAATATATACTGCGTGTGTGTCCAAGCCAAATGAAATGGCCCTAAGGGTGATATCAGTCACCCGTGTGAGCTCCTCCTCAGACATGAACTGTTAAATAGACCATGTAAATAAATATTAGTAATTGATAATATCTCTTATTAATATTCATTTAAAAACAAATGCAAGTTATGAAATTACAACTTAAATCTTACCTGTGTCACTATTCCAGCATCTCCCTCTCTAGCAGGAGAGGACTCGGTAGCGTGCGCTCCACTCCCCTGTGACTGATCTATAATGTCCACATCATAGAGGTCATAATCAGAAGTGTCCAAGGGATGCTCAACGGGCTATACAAGAGGACCCAAGCATATCTAGCAGCACATAGTGCAAGTATGTGGCACACAAATATGTGGACCTAAGGAGGATGATGCAGCAGCACTCGAGCTTTCGCCAACATAACCAAAATGTGGCTAAGCTACTGTAGAAGCATGCAAAACCAAATGACCACTCAAAAAGTGAATAGCCTGAATAGTCTATGTGAATGCATCCTAGATAATCTCTGGATGATATATTAGAGGTGGCGGAGGAAGGGGAACATTTGGGTGTGGGACTACTCTAACTGCCCCTGGTCTATCCTAGGGCATACCTCCACCGATGCCCTGGAAGGGTTTAATGTCAAAGTAATTGACATGATGCCCTAACACAAACTTAGCATATAATTTTTTAATAAAGTAAAATGGTATGTCGGAATTATTGTTCGGTGGTTTATCAAAAACCATACACCAATGATCCCAAAAGTTAGCTACAATGTCCCTATGCATGCACCATTTTATGGAAAGTTTTGTTTTATTAACATTCACTAGAAAACTGGTGCGGGGGTGAATGAATAAAGAGGCTATTTGGGCTTTGGTTATTTGGAGATCTTTCACATCATCGTAAGACAATCCACATCGATAATATTCCCTCATGTCTTCTCACCACGAATAAAAGGAATTGTATTGGGTGGAGAGGGTTTCTATATTTTTAATTATTTCCTTCAATGTGTTTGTCATATCTCTCAATCGAGGCATTGTCTGATAAATTTCACAAATGCCCCTCAATTGCCCCAATTTTTCACCAATTAAGTCTTCAATTGGTGGCTGCAGAGGTGGTGGAGCATCTAGTTGTGAAGGTGGTCGAGCATTTGGCATTTGTGGATTTACATTTGCAGCCATAATACCTGTTTAAAGTTAAAAACTAATTAAACTAATTGAAATTACACAAAATAAATGAAATTATTGTAAAAAAACCCTAGTTTTTAATAAAAATCCAAAAAAAATCATACTTTTTCACAAAAATCAATAACAAACTCTTATTTTTGATAAAAATACATCAACAACACTAATTTTTAATCAAGATCCATTTCAAAACATTAAGTTTTAATAAAAAATCAATGTAAACTCTAGTTTTTTAAAAAAATCAATACAAAACCGTATTTTTGAATTTTTTTTTAATAAAACCTACTTAAACTTAAGAGAATCTATTGAAAAATCAATTACAAGATTGAAAAAACAAAATACATACCTTTCAAATCGGATATCGGATTTGGGTTTTTCCTTTCGCACCCGCGTCAAACTGTGAGAAATGAATTTAAAGAGTCGGCTGTATTTTTATATACAGTTTCCACAAATCGGATATCCGATTTGGATCAGATATCTGATTTGTGGAAACTAGCTTTGGTTTTTGGTTCAGGTAGAAGTACTAACACTCGAACCTAGAAAAGTCAACTTGGCCATTTCTGCATTTTTGAGCCGATTCAAAACGTGATTTTTTTTCATTGCCACTTTTTGGCCCATCATGATCCTGCACATACCCCTTCACTTACTTTCTTATGCATGCTTGGAGATCTATCTCTAATGAGCCCTAGAAATTTCCTATTTCCTTGCTTTAGTTTCATACTTATTATCTTATTTTTATTAAAGTTTCAAAGACATTTCCAAACATTTTCATATATTCTAAGTATATTAAATCATTGAAGATGACATATTATATTAATGAATGATTGTTTGATCTTTGAATGTCTATGGAATTTAGTGGAGTTTTATGATTAATTATAGTTGTTAATAATGAAAAATGTCTTGAAATAAAACTAACCCCTATAGTGAAGGATATTAAACCCACAATAAAAGTATTTTCAACCTATAGCAGAAAAATGTCGATTTGACACAGACAAAGAAAGTGATCAACCACAACACGTGTATTTTTTCCAAAGTTGATGTAAACAATGGTTAAGGAATGTGAACATGATTATCCATGGATCATTCCATCTTTTCATTTCTTGTATCTAATAAATCATGGAGGAATGAAGATGCTTGTTCTAATAATAAATAACAAATTGTAATAAAGCTCTATCCTGTTAGACAGATTTTTTTGTTATAACCATCTTCTTAATTGATCTAGAGTCATTCTCAAATTCTTGTAGTCTTAATTCCACTTCCTTTTATTTTATTGTTGGAGTAATAACAAGTTCTCTTCCTATGTTTTTGGAAGAGTTGATAGTTGCTTGTAGTTTGTTTCAATTTTGAAATAATAGGACTCAGAAATCTTGTATACATATGTTTGATCTAGTGAGAGATTGAGGTAGCTATATTTTATATATGAAAAAGATTGACTATAATATTTTTATCTGATACTTTATTCTTAAGCTTTATATATATGTTAAAATTGAAAAAAAGATTGATACACTAATTTTCATAAATCTCTGAGTTAAGGCTTGAAGAAATATGTTTTGGATTTTATTAGCTCAATTAGGGGCCACTTGAGGTACTACATAGATCATTCCAACATGAACTTTGCAACTATAATTATATCTCTACTTAGCCCAATACTTTGTCATCAATATCTTATGCTACAAAAGACACAAAAACCTAAAAATTTGGATATAGACTCCTCCAACACATACCATTAACACCTCAAAACGCATGATAGGATATTAAAATGTAGAGAAATGAAGACCACAAAACTGTTCCTCTATTACATGTACTATTTCAATCAAATAGTTAGCCAATTTTCTAAAAACACTTATTCTACTCCAAACTATATTCATACCGATGAACCGTCACTTCTACAATGGGTTGCCATCAATGACAACACCACACCATAATTCTCATGTTTCCAACATCTCTATGATGTGTAGTGTGATTCAATAACATTTAATTGTTTATTAGCAACTCAAAAACATGTGAATAAGAAAATATGCTTCAAAAACTAGCTAATAATATAATTCCATACATTAGTTTAGATTATTAGCTAGATTTTGAATCATATTTTTTTATTCACATGTTGTTGAGTTGCTAATAGATAATTAAATGTTATTGAATCACACTATATCATAGATATTTTGGCAACATGAGAATGATGGTGTATGGTGTTTTCATTGATGGCAACCCATTGTAGAAGTGATGGTTCATCAGTATGAATATAGTTCGGAGTAGACCAAGTGTTGTTGGGAAATTGGCTATGTATTTGATTGAAATAGTATGTAATAGAGGAACAATTTTATGGTATGCATTGCTTTGCATTAAAAAATATTTTCATGTGGTTTGAGGTGTTAATGGTATGTGTTGCAGGAGTATATATCCAAATTTGTAGGGTTTTTTGTCTTTTGTAGCAAAAGATATTGATGATAGAGTAGTGGGCTAAGTAGAGATATAATTATAGTTGTAAAGTTCATGTTGGAATTCTCTATGTTCCACCATAGATTATCATTATGCTTTCTAGATTTAAGGAAGTTCTTGAAGATTTCAAATGTTTGTGCACTCTAAGTTTCAAGCGGTTTGGTGGTTCACATGTCAAGTTGGGAATGAACAGTTGGTTCATTCAATTCTTGCTTCACCAATTTTGTTGTTCGGTGCCGACCTAAGGGCTTTGGGGTCATGCACTATTAAGTTGAGTATGAAGAAAATTCATAGGAGTGATTATAGGTCATGTCGATCTATTTTTGTGAAGAAAATGTTTTGGTTTCTTTTGCAAGGTATGTATGATGGAGTTTTGAGCTGGCAGGTTATGGTGTCACACGTTTCATCTAATTAGGTTGACCTAATTGATGATATGTGTCTTTGTGGAATATATACTTATATAGAAGGTCAATTCATTGATGATAAGTGAGATATGATGATGTAGATGTGGATGAGTTAGAGTGTGAAGTGTGAAAGGTGTTACTCGTGAAGAATGAAGTGTGTAAAGTTAGTTTACTGAGCCTAACTAGAACTGTATCTTCATCATATTGTAAATGCATTGTTAATAGTTCAAAACTTGGTAGTGATCCACTCTCTTCTATATATTTTTTAATTCTAGAAGAAGTGATCTTCCTTGGGTTGTGAGACCTCCTATTTTCTAGATAGTGAATCCTTCAAGCAATGAGCCCTTCTAGTAGTGAGCCTCCTATAATGTATTATAACTAGTTATGATAAATTGTGAGCTAATCCTCATCATGGTTTTTCCCTTCCAAGGGTTTTCAATGTAAATCTAGTGTTCTTGTGTTGTTTGTTGTGGGTGGGTGTAGGATCATGGGGGTCCAAAAAGTGGTGATATGACAAAAAAGTGGCTAATGACTTTTTTTATCGGAATTTGATGAAATGAAAAGGGTTTATTGAGAAAATTGTCTGATTTCCAAAAATATAAGATGTGCCTTAATTGGAATTAAATAGATAATTATTATTGATTTTCTACATATATTATGACTAAGGTTCATATTGACATGGTGATTGAAATCATCTATAATTCTTAAAATATTTCAACTTTTTTGAATCCAAAAGATGTGTCACATTCTATGCTTCCCATTCTATAGGATAAAAAAGGAAATTGAATTTCATAAATTTTTTACCAAGTTATGGTGGTTAGACAATCATGTTTTAATAGTTTAAAAAATTCATAACTAATTATTTACTCACAACAAAATGACAAAACAAAATGCAACACATCTAAGCATGTCTCGTCTACTTATATTGAATTTTTTTTAAAAATATTATTTTTTGCTTGTACTTACGCTGGTCAGACATACACCTATTTTTTTATTTTTTCTTGAAAATTTAGTACTATTGCATTGAAATTTCAAATTTTCACCAAATAGATTTACCTTTTTCTAAAAAATGAATAGTGTCTTAGAAACTACATTCAATTTTCTACAAACTCTATTCTTACATATTTTTAAAATTATTTTAATAACTTATTCAAATTTTTATGTCAAGTTGCCTAACTCTATTATGTCCATTTTCATTACCACTTAAGGGCCTAGTTTGGACCGCCATGATCTTGCATTGACCCTTGTGATGCATGATTTAATTGTTCCTTTCCATTTCTCCAAGTTTAATGGATTCTTTTAATGTAGTTTTAAGTAAATGAATTTCAGGGAATACTGATTCACCCCCTCTTTGTATTCTGGGTGTTTGATAATTGGTATTAGAGTTTTGTTCCTTCAATTGGATTAATAGGTGAGGTAGATCTTGGAGGTTGAAGACATATAAACTATGAAGTATCTTATCCCTCTGGAAGAAATTATTATGGAAGGGTTTATTGAAGAAGATTGTGAAGCTGATATGGAAGGAGAACTCAAATTTACTCTTGATGACTTGGATAAAGTAGAATGTGAGAATAGAGATCTGAAAGAAACTCTTAAGAAGGTAGATGAGTGTATCAAGAAGCTGAGGAATCAAGTCAAGAAAGTTAAAGAGAAACTCAAGGAGACAAATGAGCAACTTAAGCCATCAAATGAGACAATCACTAATCTAAAAGTGCAAGTTAAAGAAGGAAAACAAGTTGAGGACTACTTAAATGCTAAATTGAAAGACAAGTCTACATAATGCTTAAAACATGAAGAAGTTGTGTCTCTTACGAAAGATCTAGAGAAAGAAAAGACTCAAGAGGATAGATCCAAGAAGATCTCTACCTTGCTTGATGATATGTAAAGAAGCATTAGGGTTTGAAAAAGGATAAAGATCAAGGGAAAACCAAACTCCAAACAATGTTGAAAAGGAGAATAATGAAAAATAGAAGAATAGAAATAAGAAGAGTAATGTCAAACATATACGAAACCAGAAGAAATATTTTAAGAGACCTCCTATCAGACAAGAAGTTACACAAAGGTATTAATCTTTTAAAGGTCACTGCTACTTTTGCTATAAATTTTGGACATAGAGATGTATAGTTTAGAAGCAAGATGAATCAAAATTTTCAATAATTTTTTGATTAATGCTATGCATGCAATATATTTGGTCATAACGCTAGTGAATGTAGAAGATAAATGATGAATGGTTACAATAATGATATGATACCTCAATCATTCCTTGATTAATATTACACATGTAATGGGTTTGGGCATAAGGCTTTTGAATGCAAATCTAAAATGGCAAGAAGTAAGTTTGCTATGTACAAAAAGTGTCACATGCTATAAATGCAATAAACTAGGACACATAGCTAAGTTTTATAGAGGAAATAAAGTGAAACCTTCTAGTTCGTTCACAAAAGAAGATTGATCTGGTTGAGATAAAGAATGATATGAACAAGATATAGAAGGAAAATGAAAAAAATGATGTGAAAAATGAGTTTGTGCCAAATTCTGGTGTAGATATTTCCTCCTGAAACTAGATAGAAAGTATTTGGCTTAGGGGTTTTTTAATATAAATCTTTCTAAACCCCCTACCAAATATGTGATTTTGATGTCTTCAGCATACTAGTGCATGTATAATTTGGCTTTCTTCATCAATTGGTGAACTATTCGATGAGAAATCTCTTAATGCAGAGATTCATGGAATGTTTGGAAGTGCCTGTGATGATACAAAGAGGGATTAATAGTAATTGACCAAAATTTACACTTCTACAATTAATGTGTACTTTAGGTCATGGAAAAGAGTTTCTATTTCTTTTTTCATATTCTAAAAGCAATTTGTGGGTATGTGCAGGATCATCATGGAAAAAATAGGCCCTTAAGTGGCGAAGAAAATTTAGAAAATCAGAGTTAGGAAACTTGACGTAAAAATTTGAATAAGTTATCTATATTAATTCAAAAATATGTAAGAATAAAATCTATATAAAATTGAATGTAGTTTCTATAATACTAGGTTTATTTAAAAAATAAAAAAATCTATTTGGTGAAAATTTGAAATTTCAATGCAGTAGTACTTTAATTTCAGGGAAAAAATAAGAAGTAGGTGTTTGTCTGACCACCCTAACCACAATAAAATGATAATATTTTTTATAATATTTTAGATATAAGTAGAGGACTCATGTCGTGATGTGATGCATATTTTTTTGTAATTTTTTTCCAAGTAAATAATTATTTATGAGTTTTTTATTACAAATTTTAAAAAATATAAAAACTCATATGTTTGACCACCTTAACTTGGTCAAAACTTCATGAAATTCAATTTTAGTTTTTTAATCCTATAGTATGTGAAGCATAGAATGTGATTCATGTTTCAGATTCAGAAAATGTGATACCATTTGAAAGCTATAGATTTTTTTCAATCAGCCTATCAATCAAAAATTTAGTCATAATTCAAATAGAAAATGAATAATAATTATTTATTAAATTCAAAGTAAAGCATAATTTATATTGGTGGAAATTTGAGAATCTCCTTTAAAAACCCTTTTAGTTTCATCAATTTTGGGTTAAAAAAATCGCCAGCCACATGGGCCATCATATCACTTACATATCGCCACTTTTTGGTTGTGATCCTGCTGCACATACCCTTGTGTTTGAGAATCTGAAGGTGAGAGTAGTACAAATGAGAGTTGAATCAATTTTTAAGTTTTGAATGAAACCTTACTAGTAAATTTCACAAGGTATTTACATTTTCCTACAAATCCTAGGTCAAGAAAATTTCAAAATGTTTACTCCACAAGTTATTGATGTGCTTGAGAGACTGTGACCTTAATGTAAGAAGCATTGACACAAATCAATGGTAATTAATAAAGAAGGGGAGTTATGTATGGTTCCTTCATATGTGTAGCACATGGAGGATGTGCAAATTTATATTCATTAGAATTTGGATGAATATGATCGCATGAAATTGGTGGAGTTTAGGGGAAAAGTGCTAATTGGAGATAATTTTGAGTTAAAACTAGAGTATGCCATTTTGATGGAAAAGAAGTTGGATGTGTGGACATAATTTCATAAAATTATTTTAAGGATGAATGGGTGAAGTATGTTCTAAGTAGAATTCATGATAAATTCATGTGGTTGGACATGCCGCATATGACAACCAAAGAGGCAATTAGGGTTGTTACTAGTTTGAGCTCAATTGGACTTATTTCAAAAATTAAGGTGGTAAAGAATGAAGTGGTGATGAAGCTTACTAGAGCCAAATTTGATAAGCATTCCCTAAAATTGAGTGAACTTGAAGATCAAGCAGTCAAATATGCTTCAATGATGATTGACTACAAGATATTTTTTACAAACCAAGAGAATTTACTCACTACCATCACAATACACATGACATATTAGATAGTGAAAGAAGGAAAAGACGTTGATATTTGTGAGCTCTTGAGGTTATAATTGTTGGAAAACCTACAAAAGGAAAATGAGTCAAAATACCCTTTCTAGTATGGTACTTGATGGAACCCCTGAATTCTTTGTTCCATATCCAAAAGTCTTAATCAATTTAGGGAGTTGTGGGTTTTCGTCTCTTGATGATGTATATGGGGTTTTGGGTTCATTTCGGTCTTATTTGAAAATCCCTTGGAGTCTATATCTTGGATTTTGTTTTATTTCTCGATTGACTCTTTCTGTTGGTCATCAATCTTTTAAGTCATGACTTTTGACATCGAAACCCATTGAGTAACAATCCCTATGGTCTTGTTTTACTGGTTAATCCAATTGATATATTATTTTGAGGTTATCCTAGGTCGGGTTGAGTATTTTATAAAAATCTTAGGTCCTTTGTGTTGCTATCGTGGCCTCATCGCCCTAGTTGGGTCTATCCTAGGGTTAACAATTTTTTAGATGTGCAGGTATGTGGACCTTTGAGTGATGTTCAACTGATGTAGAAGGATCTGAGTCATTTCTCTCTTGCCCATTCCATTTTGTCTCTCATTCTCTCATTCATTCGGGCTCATGGGAAAAGAAAATGTTTCCCTGACAATTGGTGGGCCATATATTGTTTGCTAGGTGTGGAGCTGGTCATTTAAAAGGATCAATAGTGGGGAATGAATGAGGTGGCTAGTTTTGGACCACTCCATACCATCCCATGTGGGCCCCATTATTCTTGCCAGTTTCCCAATGGGGGAGCAGGTATCTTCCACATGGAACAACTTTGAGGACATGGGAAGTAACATGTGCATTACTAATATGCATATATTACATGTGTCTAATGATGTTTTAATCGAAGTCATTGATACTATATGAGGAATAAAATTGATGCTAGCTAAGGAGTGTGTATGATGAGGCAGTGAGATCTAATCTCAACCACTTCCCATCTCCCCATTGATGAAAGTTTCACATGAGTTATGCCTCATAAGGGTAAGGGAAAAGGGACATGTGGATCATGGCTAAAAAAACAAATAAATGGTGCAACTCATGTATTACAAACAGTTGCTTTCATGTGGCCTCCTATCATTTGGTAAGTGTTGAAGTTTTGTACAGTTGGATCTTTTGAAATAAGCTAATCAAATCTGGATCATCGATAAAAAAAATCTCTAAAAAATTAATGATTGGTATTCAAATCTTAGTTGATGGCAAGCAAGATGTTCTGGTTCGTGTGAGTGAGCCTTAATAACTGAAAGGACATTGAGCTATCAAAGTAAGGAATTGCATGATTATTAATATTTATCTTAAAAGCATAATTCAGTATTATGAGTACACTCAATACACTCAAGGAGCTCATGTTGTGGTTGCTCAACATTTTCTCACGTTGGAACCAGGGTTGTCAACCTGCAAGAAAATAGTAAGTCAAATTTTCCTTTTCTTCTGTAATTATTGATAAGTTGTGTCTTCTCAAGCTTGCGTTTGTTAGGGTTTTTCTCTTAGTTTGGTTTTTAAAGGTTTGGCGTTCATAAAAGGGGATTTTTTTAATTCTACATTTGTATAATTCATGCCAAACCCTCACAAAAGTCGTAAGCCTTGTTTTGCTAAACCAAAAAACCATGCCTTGTTGTTCCTGCATTATGGTCCCTAAAGCAAAAACATCTTTGTCTAAAAGGGAGGCTTCCATTCCCAAAAGACCTCTAAATAAAGACCTTATGGATCAATTACCACCCTCCACTAGTGACAAACCTAAAGTCCAATTGATTTCCAAAGGACCTCAAATAGTAGAGGGTTTGTTTGATAGAAGAGGTTCTATCAAAGATGCTAAATTACCCTATAATGGATGGGAATTGTTCTATGGTTGCTTCAAGAAAAGAAATATGGGTGTCCTAGTAGGAAACCCTTGGAACTATGATTTAGGGAATTTAATTGTGCTAATTGTTTATACGAATGTTGATTTGTTGAAGGCAATAGTTGCTAACTATGACCCAATCACAAGGACTATTAGAACTTATGATGGAAAAGAAATGGTTAAGATCACTAAGGAGGAATTGGGTCTTGTTTTGAAGCTTACTAAATGGAATGATGAAATTCACAAGATAGATGAAGATGCTCTTAGACAAGAGTATGAAAAGACTAAGATTTCATTTAGATTCCATATCTTGCCTAGATTTCTAGTAGAAATTATAGGATGGAAGATTGTGATAGGATCACATGACAAGAACCCTTCCTTGTTAACTAATTTATTCCTTATTTCAAAAGGACCTTCTATTCCATTTGCCAAATAATTGGTTATGATCCTATCTTTGGAATTCCAATGGCATGGATGCATATGGCCGGTCATATCCAACACCCCCAATATTGTGCAGTAGATAATTATGTAGGATTTATTTCTGAAAGAATGCACGAGGGACTAGTGAGATTAAAGAAGGGTGAATCAAGGGTAAAATGTAGTTGGTACTCATTGTTAATGCACATGTTTTTATACAAGGGTGAAATGTACTTTGGATAGAATATTGACTTGGAAAGAAAAATGGGTGACTTGGATCTACCTATGTAGTGTTGGACCATAGTCTTGGACAAGGATGACATAACATATTATTATGTCACATTTCAAAAAAAAATTGCTTATGAACTAAAGAGAGCTTTGATTGTGAAGTTTCCCAAAGTTCCTGTTGCTTTACATGATTTCTTGAGACCAAAGGAAAGAAGGCCTAATATAGGCATTGATCATAATTGGGGAGATGTTATCTCACTCCCTAATTTCACTATCTTAAGAGTACATGGTTCTAAAGTAGCAGCTCCCTTGTTGCTAAGGTTTGTGCTAGAGAGAATTGGTTTCCTTGAAGTTATGTGGCAGCTAGGAAATGTTGAGAATGAGAATTTATTGAATCAGGAAAAGGGAACTTTCTTTTCATCATACACATGTTTTTTTGATTTTGTAATGACCAAAGGAGGTTGGAACAATATCCTTGAAGTGCTCAAAGCATATCTCATGCAGAGGATAGTTGAGAGGGTCAGGTATGATCCTGAAGGTTTTATGGCCTGGTTGAATGAGAGAAACAAGAACTACAAATATGTTCACATTTTCCATTATCCAGAAGATATAATAAGGAAAATATCAGACAGTGTGGAATAGGAAAATATGTTAGCAAGGTGGATTACATTCAATAAGATGCAAAGGAAAATAAATCAAGAGGAGCCTGATTTCAGGGTCCTCCTAGAGACTGAGAATATAATTAAAAATATGGAGCATGTGACAAGGAATTTTGATTTAATAGTAGGCCACCTTGAGACTAAACGGGTAGTTAATAAAGATAAAGGAAAAGCTACAATTTATGAGGAATAGAGTGGATGAGGAATCTCTGCTATGGGAGAACAATCTAGATCAAGAGCCCCTGAGCAACCAAAAATAAAGTTTTTCATTAGAAGAAAGAATAAAGCAAGGAAATATGATGAAGCATGTGTTCCCACTCAACACAAGGAACACAAACCACCTTCTCCTGTTCCACAAGTACCACCCCTATCTCCACCAAGGTAGGTAGAACTTGAAATTGTGGATGTTTATTCTCCACCACCTAGTAAGGTACCACCAAATGAGCCACCTTTGAAGAAACAAAAGATAGAGACCACTAGTTTAGTGGATTATGATAATGAAGGCTTTGATGATGATGTCTAGGTGTTATAACAAGAAATACAGGAAGGGGTTCCTACTACATCTATAGTGCGATCGACAAGTCAATTAGGAAAAATATTGAATAATGTTGATCTTAGAGGAATTAATGGAAGTGATGATATGTTGTTTGAGGCATGTACTAAATTTTTGGATGATGACTCATTTGTAAAGACTCAATCTTTTTTGGAGTTTTCCTACAGGGCTAAATGAGATGAGTATGTAAAGATTCTAGATATAGAGAGGAGCCTTCATCCAGAAATGCCTAATGTTGTCATTCAAAAAAAGGTGTTAAATGAGATGAGAGCCAGATTCCAAAATATGACTGCAAAGGAAGGTAGGGAATTGGTAAGAAATAGTGGTATTTTGTTGCTGCCACAGTGGGATTCAGCCTCAGCCATAAATTTTGACACAATCAAGAAGTTTGATAGACCACTCTATGATATAGTAGAAGAAGTTGCACTTGCATTATAAGGGTCTTCTTTTAGTGAAGAGTGGGAAGCCTTGGCTATATGTTCTCTAGCCCCAAGCACAAGAAAGTCAGATATTGTTGAGCCTGCACCTAATTACAATGGAGGCCTAATAATAAAGAGAGTGTTAGAAACTTTGGCCTTAGAAGCTACAAATATGCCAGTTCATGTTGCACAATTCACTAGGGAAATTATGGAGTCCGTGACTACTGCGAAAGATAAACTTAGTACTCAATTGAATATTTTTTTGGTCAAGAATGGATATCTTGAGAGAAATAATATGCAATTACATACTAAAGTAGGATTGTTAGAGGATGTATTGCAAAATTTACAACCTAGAAAGCTCAAACAAGATGATGTTGACTCTTGAAATACTGCAAAAGAGGACATATCCCCTGAATTCACTGTTGATGTAAGTACCTCATGGGAAATTGTGCCATATAATATGAGAAGTGTGCCCTTTTCAATAGTAGAACCAAATACATCAGAAGGGCCACGGGTGGAAGGGGAGATTAGTAGGGAAGAATTGTTTAGGAAATTAAGTGATTACAAGGAAAAATGTAAAAATCATGATGAAGATACTTTTAAGAGCAACAATGGGATTGTCACAATGGTACTAGAACATTTGAATAGAAAAGTGAATAAAAAATTGAATAGTATTCACTACATTTATTCATCCATGGTTGATTGCATTAAAATGTTTGATATTGATAGAGAAAGATCCATTCATGGAAGTTTAGATCCCTAGGAAGCAAAAATTAATATTGATAGGAATTGGGGTTAAACAGGATCCCAATCCACCTAAAAGGTTTAAGCATAATGTGGTTCTTGTGAATAAGATTGAGGGATATACAGGGAATATTGAAACACTGGATAACAGGATAAAGGAATTGATAAAATGCTTCCATGAATTCCCTCATGGCCTTCTTCCATCCATTTTAAGGGATGATGGTAGCATTAAGACTCTACAAGAATGGAGAGGTGAAGTAAACAATGTTATTTCAGATCAAGCTATAAAAATCTATCAAAAATCTGATATGGACACATTAACAATAAACATGGATATGTTAGTCCATGCTAATACCATTTTGATAGAATTTGATAAAGAACCTGACCAGATTGTCACTAAGTATGCACCTTATAGGCAGAGGGCTAATGAAGTAATGAATTTTTATTTGCCTATTGAAGAAGAATTCTTAGCATGGAAGGGCATGTACCTGGAGGGAGTGGAGGTTTAGCACTAAGAGTGTCGGGTCAGTGATTTGAATGCTATTTTTCAGCCATGATGAATAAAAAACATATGGGAATGCACTACATAGCCCGGATTTAGTACAGATTAGGCTTTTGTTAAATTATGGAGAAATATGGTGCATTTTATTTGAGGATGATTTGATGACTAAGTTGCAGATGTGGTTTTACCTTTTATCTTCTTGTGCTTTCTTCATGCTTTTTCTTCTTTTCACTTTTTGTGCGTGGGCATAGGCTTTGAGGTAACTATTCAGTTGAAGCCATTTTTTAAAATTGGACCTGATCTCTAGTAACAAATGAGGAATACATTCATTTTCTTCACATCTCCCACCTCTTGGGAGTGCTTTGTGAATTGAATGGGAGAATATTTGATATGGCGGTCCAATTGGGTTTTGACATGTGTAATTTCTAGCCCAAGGCTTGTTTTGCTCCTTCTTTTCTATAAGAAGGAATTTAGGGCCAGAAATTAGGGGTTCATTGTCTTATGAAATTGACACTATGAATTATAAAGAGAATACTAAGCATGTTTTAGAGTTTATGGTCTGAAGTTTTAAGGGTTTATAATTATGTATGTAGTCTAGATAATAGCATAGCAAAGTATATATAGAGAAATACCAATTTCATGGCTATTGTCTCTCCTTGTGTTTGTTTTATGAGTTATGAATGAGAGTAATCTAGGATGTCTTTCATTTATCTCCATTCTTCACCAGTGGATGTTTGATTTTATTCTTGCTTATTGATTTAATGAATTAATGTAAATGCCTGGAAGAGATTACTAACTCATAAAAAATCAAGTGCTAGGATATCGATAAGTAGCATTAGTCATGAATGTGATAGGGGAATGTTGAAATGTAGTATCTCTTCAAATTGTATGTTGCTATTGATGAATTGTTATTTGATTATAAAGGTTGATTGTGACTTCGTGCTCAGGATGAAGCTACTAGTTCATGTAAAGTATTAGGGATTAAATTTCTATGTTGATTCATCAGCTAAATCACTTTTAATTTACAAATTTCTATATGGATACCATTGTAGGTGTTTCATGCTGATGTTCCACCTTCTCATGTTCTAAGTGTAATATGTTAATGAACAAGCTACCAACTTGTTTAATGTATTAGGATCTTGAGAAAAAATTATGAGAAGTATCTGTTATTAACGATATGTTTGATTATAATTGTATGAAGTCATAAGAATATATTGTGGGATAACCCTCCCAAGTTTTATAGAGCCCAAACTGTAGGAGTAGAATTTTTCTAGCTTCCACTCATTCGTTGGCCAATCCCTTTAGAGTATTGATTATTGGAAATGTAAAATCCATAGGTATTTTTGGAGATAAGTTTGGTTCTAAAAAAATAACCAACAATACTCTTATCATTTTCTTGATGTTCTAGTTTCTCAAGGAGTTTCTTGGAGTGAAGAATATTGTGTACCAAGATAATACTCCTATACCTATGCATATTAGAGATTATTTGAGCATATTTCCTATTAAAGAGTCTTTTGATTCAATGTTGTAGGGATCCTTTAAATCTTTTCAAAATCGGATGCAAGAGAGAGTTTGGATTCCAAGTAAAGTGGTGGATAAGTATAAGAAATAATTGACAATTATGGTCAACAGATATTACAGGTACATGGAAGTAGTTGAACCCAAAAAAATTTGGGTTCCGAAGCCACCTTATGAGGTAGATGAGTCTGAATGCATTGGTCTTGTAGATATTGTGTTGAGAAAACCTAAAGATCTGGAAATTAAAAGGTTTGGTACTTATAAAGAAAAATAAAGTAAAGAGAACCTAGTAAAGAAGAAGAACATTGAAGAAAAAGTTGAAAAGATGAAGGTTGATTTGGAAAGGGAGTTTGGCACCCCTAAGGACCCTATGGAGAAATACAAAGGTACATTTGCTCCTCTAGAGACTCCAAAAAGATCAAGAAGTTCAAGTACAACCACAGTCTCCACAACTACTACTATAAATCCTTCTGAAACAAAGTCTACATGTAGTTCTAATAATAAAGATACATCCAACCTCCTTGAGCAACAAAAGGCTCCAAAGAGAAGAAAGAAAGAAAAATCCACAAGAGAAAAGCATATCATTTGTGAAGAAGAAGAGGAAGAGGAAGAACATTAATTGGTCTAGAAAAGAAAGTCAAAGGTCTCTTAGGAAGAGACAGGTACAAAAAAGGGAAAGGAAGAGAATACCCCTTTGGTTCATGAGCATAGTCCCATGAAGTTTGATGCATTATTTGGTGCTATAGAAAACTTCAAACTTCTGATGGATATAGCTAAAATGTATCTAAAAGCTAATGATGCAAATAAGGAAACAATTGAAGACGCCATTGTCAAATACATGGTGATATTTAATGTTGGCCTAGGTGAGATAGAGGATCAGTTGTCGGATGATCTAAAAGGTGTACTGAGTGCAAGAAGATAAGAGGAAATTGTAGAAAATGCAAAGATGAAAAAAAATTCTTTGAAGAAGACTGGTTCCTCATTATCTCATGAGGAAAGAGAAAAGTTGTCTTAGTTGTATGCCCAAAAATTCAAGACAAAACAAAGATTAAATATTCTTATGAGCAAAGAAAAGGATAACATAGAGAAACTAAGGAAAGAAAAATTGCAAACAATTGAAAATATTCTCAAGGAGATGGAAGCTTCTTCGGATGATGAAGATAAAATACAACAAGATACATCTCTCTCAGAAATCAATGAGCCTATCATAGAGAAATATGAGCATATGCAAGAAGAAATGTTAATAGATAAAACTCCTCCAGATGTGGAGATAACTGATGAGAAGAAGAAAGAAGTTGAGCAAGGAGCCTTGGAGAATACTGAATCTCAAAACGAAAAAAAATTAGTGGAGAGAAGGATAAGCGTGATACTCATGTAGAAGAAATATCTAACACACGTTGTGAATCCTTCGGACCCTACGGAGATTCATTGAAAGATATTTTGAACGTGCAATTACAGTTCCAACCAATGGTATATGCATAATTGCTACAAATTCCCATACAACAATGTCAAGTGGACTTAGACAATATTTACCCTCTATATAAGTTGCAACTCGGTGATGTATTTCATGCTTTCACGAGAAAGGAGATTCTTGAAAATAACTAGAAGAGCACAAAGTTGGTTGATGAAGTGGTCAAAGTGTTTCAAGAAGGCCTTCTCAGAGTATCCATTGATACTTCTTTGTTATGTATTCAATAGTTGAAGTTGTTACATTAGACTCTTTTAAGGAGTACTCTATAGGATTGGAAGAGAAGACTAAGAAGGAAGTAACAAGTCCAAGTTGAATGATAAGAGTTTATTTGATGCCTAAAATAAATCTGCTACTACTCATGCTAAGTTGCAATACGCATTGAAGGAAGTTTAAAAGTGTTTGGAGGAAGACAAATAATTGTTTCAATTCTATTTGAAGTGGTCAATTTCTACAAGGAACATAAAGGATTAGATTGACTCAATTGAGTCTCAAATTACTCAGGCCTCTGGTGTATATGATTCAGTGAATGATGGAGATGGAGCAATAAGAGTGATAATTGAAAATCTAAATGGTCAATTCTTCTTACTGTAGGAAAAAAAAAGGAGAAATTCATAATGCAATATAGTCAGCTCCCTGATATGGTAAGTGCAAGGCTTACATCTTTGACTAGAGTTTTTTCCGATGCAGAGAAGGTTGTGCAAACGAAAATAGTGCATTGTTCTTCAAAAGAAGGAGAAGAAATCCATGTATAGTTTGATAACTAGAGCTACATGCTTTCTTTCGCTAAGAATTATTGGAATATTTCCAAGAAGGATTCAGAGGCACACCTTATAAAATTAAAAGCATCATATTAGGGTATTTTACCCTCATACAATTAAGGTGTAAATTTTTGAATTTTATAGTCAAATTTTTATATCAATGTATATATGTGGAGTTGGTAGATGGTGTTGCAATACAACTTTGTCTTTTTGGTGATAGATAACATTGATAGGGGGATCTATTCTCATTTAAATGTGACAAAAAGGGGGAGTGAAGCAAAGAAGTGAAGTAGAGTTACTACCCTTTTCCCTTGATGTCAAAGGGGGAGTGAAGCAGAGAAGTGTGTCACCATAAATGACAAAGGGGGAGATTTTTGGCAACATGAGCATGATGGTGTATGGCATTATTAGTGATGGCAACCCATTGTAGAAGTGATGGTTCATTAGTATGAATATAGTTTGGAGTAGACCAAGTGTTTGACTAAAATAGTATGTAACAAAGGAACAGTTTTGTAGTTTGCATTGCTCCACATTGCAATATCTTGTCATGTAGTTTTGAGGTGTTAATGGTATGTGTTGGATGATTTTATATCCAAATTTTTAGGGTTTTGTGTCTTCCACAACAAAATATATTGATGGAAGAGTATTGGGCTAAGGAGAGATATAGATACATTTATAAAGTTCATGTAGAAATGCTTCACATTTCAATATAGATGATCATTGTGCTTTGTGGATCTGAGGAAGTTCTTGAATATTTTAGATATGTGTGCACTTTGAGTTTCAAGAGGTTTGGTGGTTCACAATTCAAGTTGTGAATGAATGGTTCATTCATTCAATTGTTGCTTCACCAGTTTTGGGGTTGTGGGGTATTAAGTTGAGTATGAAGTGGATTCATAGGAGTGATTATAGTTCATGCTGACCTATTTTGGTTTAGAACATGTTTTGGTTTCTTTCATAAGATATGTATGATAGATTTTTGAGCCAAAAGGTTATGGTGTCACATGTTTCATCTAATTAGGCTAAACTAAATTGATGATATGTGTGTTTCCAAAATATATACATATATATAATGTCAATTCATTAATGATAAGTTATATATGATGATATAGACGTGGATGAGTGAGAGTGTAAAGTGTGAAAGGTGTTAGTGATGAAGAATAAAGTGTGTAAAGTTAGTTTACTGAGCCTAACTGGAACTATATCTTCAACATATTGTAGATGCATTTTTAGTAGTTAAAAATTTGGCAATGAGCCACTCTCTTGTATATCTTTTTTAATTTTGGAAGAAGTGATCTTACTTGTATAGTCAGTCCTATTTTCTAGACAATGAGTCCTCTAGGAAGTGATCCCTTCTGGTAGTGAGCCTCCTATAATGTATTGTAATTGGTTATGATATATTGTGAGTTAATGCTAACCACATTTTTTACTTTCCAAGGGCTTTCCACGTAAATCTAGTGGTAGATTTTGTTGTTCATCTTGATGCATGCTTTAATTGTTCCTTTCCATATCTACAAGTTTAATGAGATGCTTTGAATGCACCTTTAAGTTGATGAATTTTAGGGAATATTGATTCACACCCCTTCTCAGTATTCTGGTTGTTAAACAAGAGATTTGTTAAGTTATATTATGCATAGGAATAGTTACTCATAGTAGTTATCATACAATAATCAGTGTTTGATTCATTTATTTTCTATATAGAAATTATTTTAGATGAATTTCCTTTAATTATATTTTCCTTTACTACTTCATCTCTACTTAATCGATTCAGAAGGTTAAGGATTCTTAGTTGCACACAAAGTGCCAACATCATCTCAAGATTACAATTCCATGGTTGACAATCTAAATGAAGCACCTCTAGGACAATTTAAATTTGACCATCTAAAGCTCAAAATGGGGGTTTAATATTTTTTTGAGATTTTTAGAATTAATATTGATTTAATAATTTGGTGTTTGAGCTTGATCCATGGTTGATATTTACTCTCAAGACTCATTTCATTGTATAGGATTTATGTTTGAAAGTTTAGGTCTACCCATGCTTAAATATAAAATCACTAAGAATAACAATTTTTTATTTTGAACTTTAGTTGCTCTAGGTAGTTCTTAATTATGCTAGATAGTCGAGTAGTATAAAAAATATTTTAATGCATGGATCTTATACACACACACACACACACACACACACACACACACACACACTTACATATATATGCATATACATGTATGTATATATGGATGAAATTCAAAGCTATGTCATAGTTCTATAATGGAAATGGTTAACATTGATCTATTTTTTAACTTTAAAAATTATAAACTGGAAAACATGTTTAGAATTTTGAAATAATGTAAGATATATTTTATATATTATTTGAATATATAATTTTAAAAAATTGATAGTATAATTTAGTTGCTAATAAAATAATAAAATTTTAGGTTAAGTGGGAGATCACTCTTTATATGATAAAATTTATTTTATTTCCTTCAATTCTTTTTGTATTTATTACTTGGAACTTTAGTGCATAGATTATTTTTTCTCCATTCCAATAAATAATTTTGTTCAATAAATCTTAAAATGTGTGCATACTAAAAGAAAAATTATTTTTATGAGACATTGTTTTCGTTACTATTTATCCAAAATAAAAATGTATATCATCTCAACAAGGAACTTCTTCTTTAGTGCATCATACTTCTTTTAACCTTTTAAAAATAAAATTTAGTTAGTTTCTTGAAAAGAAAAGAAACCTTATATTTTGGTGTTGATGACCTACTTTTAGTAAAAAGAAAATAGAAAATATAAATAATAATTAAACTATTATAAAAATCTTATTTTTAGAAACTATAATTATATATCTATAGAAGGGTGTTTTAAATTTTTGATAAAATATTATTAAGATGAGTAAAAGTTGTGAGAACATTAAGATTTTAACACACACACACACACACATTAAATTGGTTCAAAAATGACATGATATATGTATTTAGTGATCTTTTTTTAATGTCTTCATCTAGGCCTTGCTTCAGTTTCATAGGTTTGGAAGAGGATTGACTCATTTTAGGGATTTTAGGATAGCTAGGGTTTCACAATTTTGAAAATATAGCTAGAGTTTAGAACTTATCAAATAATCTATAATAATTTTACAACCAAAGAAATATTCTCACAATAATTTGAATATAATATATAATACCTATGTGAAAAAAATTTCTTTACCTATGATTGATTTCTCAAAAGCTTAATTTGTTGCTACAAGCTCTTCAAAGTGCCTTGAATTCCAAACTTTTCTTTGTGTAACATTCATTTGGATGATTGTAACAATAAATTTATTTTGAATTAAAAAAAATCCTTTATCGTCATAACAAAAAATTGGCATTTGTTGGAGTAATTGTGGATACGAGAAAGCACAGTGTTTACAACTACTCATTTTCTTAGCTTCAAATTTTTATTGTAGATTTGAATTGGCATGGAACATTGACAGTTATTGAATTCCACATACCTATCACATAAACTATTTGAATTATCTTTAGTAAATTTGTGATGTGAAGAAGCTTTGTGACACAATAGAGAGTTGACACATGGCTCCAAGTTATCACTACAAGGATGCAATCTAATAGAAAGTTTTCCTTTTCTACTAGTGGGGTTGAAATCTTTAACTTAAAATAGCCTCCTAAGGAAACATGGAATTATATTGTATTGTCACATTTTTAAAGAAGTTAAGCCAACTAAAGTTGTGATCCATTATGGCCATGAGATGTAATTGTTATGATTTCTACTTGATCATAAAGAAAAAATTAGAAACTTCCACAAAATACTCACACAAAATAAGCCTGATTTACATTATCAAAGAGTTAATACAGTAGTTTAGTAAAATATACAACACAACCTTGCTTATATAGGTAAGGTCGTGAAGGTAACTTCAAGTAGAACACAATACTTGAATAAGGTCCTTCAATGATGGAAATTTGTTAACTCACATGACAAGTGTTCTAGTAAGTGGTAAGTGGCCATGCAAGAGGTGTCTCACAAGTGAGAACACTTGTGTCGACCACATGAGATGAGATAAAACTCTAGAATAGCCTAAGTAAACTTAAGAAAATATGAATAGGTAAAACTAGAAGGTGATGACAACTTAACTAGTTATCTGATGATGCTATTTACACTAACACCCCCCCTTAAGTGCATATTAGGGAGTAATGCATGCATGATGATCAGTCCTAGTTACTAAGCCATATTAGGTACTCATTTAGAAATTTCTCATAAAGTGGAGAAAAGGAGAAACAACTTGTGGGAAATAAAAAACCCTCTCCAAAAGAGAAATGATTTAATGTAGAGAGACTATGTAGCCTACCACCCTCCCACTCCCCATAACATGATGATGAATTCTTTGAATGTTGCTCAAATGTTCCATGTGAAAATTGATGTAGAACAGTTACTAAAGAAGTGATGTGAAGTCTTGCTATAAAGAATTTATGGATGGTCTTTGTAAAGTGTCTTTTAATTCTAATGCAAGAAGTGATGTTCTGCTAGAAAGAATCTCTCGATGCTCTCAATGAAGCGTCTCTAAATTTTGATGTAGCAAATGATGGTGGGTGAGTTGATTATCTTTTCAATCACTTTTTAATCATTCCCACATTCTTTGACTTGTAAACTTATAAGCATGAAAATAATGTAAAATAAATATTTAAGTGCTCAAGGCATGATGAAAATGACAACCCTCGTTGATTATTTTGACCCCCCTTCAATTGGCACTTTACATGTTTCAGTGCATATAACTATTTCAATGTAATGAATAATGAAACTTTATAATCCAGTGTGATATCATTTCCAATCAAATGCACAAGTGATATTCACTTTCACAAAATAAATACTTGATTTTGAGTAGGTAATCAAAAGATACAATAATCATATGTGCCTAATTTTGCACTTAGAAACATTATGTTTTCCTAGTAAAGGAGGAGACAAAATATGTGTTAAAAAACACATTTTCTCACTTCATCTTGATGCTAGTTTGTCTAGCTTAGAAAGACCTTTTTAACAAATATTCACAATCAAAATTTTGAATTACGATTTTAAAGTTATGCCAAAATGAAAAAGAGATTCCCTTTTACAAATCTTGAGAAGACTTGATGGTGTTAGTGGTTATCATAAAACTTTTAAAGTTTAGACACTCTTACAATTGACATTTAATGTTAGAGTGATAACATATGCTATAATTAAATGAGCATAAAAATCTAATCATAAAGATGCTATTTTGACATTTACAACAAATCCTAACCATTTAAATGCAAACTGCAAATCATTAACCATAAAATGTCTGTAAAACCCCCCAAGTTAAAAGGGCATATGGAGTCATGTGGGGATTTGAAAAAGTCAAAAAAGGGCGACGTGGGGAGGTGGCGTGCTACAAGGTTGCGAATGGGTGGACAACACTAAAAATTGTGGATGACCTTGGCTAGATGATCTATGCCTTAGACTTTCCCTTATACTGAAATGACCTCTACCCATTGTAGCATCTACCAAATGTTGCATTAGCCTTTCCTCAAAATCGGAGTCATCTGTATAAGCTAGAACATGGTAAAATTGGCTTTTCGTAGGTTAAGCAAAGTTTGTTTGCCCACCATACTGCGACCCACCTGTGCTTAGTAGTGGAGGTAGTGTGAGGATGTGAATGCGTTGAGGTGGCGCAGATCTACCTTAAGTGTTGTGTGAGAGAAAGGAAGTCGAACATACTATTAATAGTGATAGATGGAAATGAGGAATTCTAACTTGAAAATGGCATAAATTTATTGATCTGTGCCAAAATAATCTTTAAAATATGGTCCTCAACCCCAACCAAAAGCCGAAACCATTAAGGTCTTCACGCAAAGCTCACCATCCTCATTAGGTTCAATGTAGTTCAGCCTCCCTAATATCATAGAAACCCTCAACCACAAATGAAATTGTGGGGAAAATCCTTTAAAAAAAAAGGAGTTTGACTGATTCTATGGGCTGCGTGGGGTCATGTAGGCCTGAGATGGAGTTAATGGAAATAGCCATATTCTCTGCATGACAGAAAGGAAAAGTGGATCAAATTTGCCACAGAAGAAACCATAAATCACTGGAGGGATGTGCTGGCTAATTTCTGCTTTATACAAAATAGACTCCCACAAATTCCATTGCGCTCACCAAGTTTATGAACTACTCTGGAAAGTGAGCAGCTACCTTTGTGCTGCGAGGAGAATCCATCACTGGAAAAAATCAACACTTCATAAGGGAATACTCCTTGATTGAGTTGATGCCTCACAAATTTCTCTATACAAATAAAAGAGACTCGCAGTCTCCTTTTGTGGTTTACACCCAACACAGAGAAATAAACAGGACCATCCCAAATGTGATATAGTCAATGGGTATTGACAAAATTTGCACAAGAAGAACAACCACGGCCCCGCCCATATAAGCCAATACTATAAAGGATGTAAAACCCATATAGAAACAAGGAATGCGGTGCATCACGACAACCATGAACATGCAGGTTGACACTCGGACACTATTCTCACATTTTCTTCTCAAAATCCATATATTATGCTCAAACATAGATCAATTTGAATTGCAATTGCATGGAACTCTACACTAGGCTTGATGCAAGATTTTGGGAAGGGTTTTTCTTGCATGGCTTTGATACCATGTTATGATTTTCAAGATCATAAAGCAAAAATCGGAAACTTCCACAAAATACTTCCATACAATCAACCTAATTTACATTATCAAAGAGTTGATACAAGAGTTGAGTAAAATTTACAATGGAACCTTTTTTATATAGGCAAGGTGGTGAAGGTAGTCAAGTTGAACACAATGCTTGATTAACCCTTTAATGATGGAACACTTAACTTGCATGACAAGTGTTCTAATGAGTGACAAGTGACCATGCAAGAGGTGTCTCACAAAGTGACGACACTTGTCTCAACCACATGAGGTAAGAAAAAAATCTAGAATAACATAAGTAAACTTCAGAAAATGTGAATAGGTCAAAATAGAAGGTGATGACAAATTATTTGGTTATCTAATGACACTATTTACACCAACAATAATAGTATTACACCACATATAAAGTGAACTTACAACCTTATGACAGTGGGCCCATTCCATCACTAGGAGGAAATGCATCAACATAGTGCAAGAGTGTAGTCTTGTGGTGGTCCTTTTATTGAGAAGTTAAAATGTGATGAAGTTATGCAACATAAAAAGAAAGTCAGATGTTAGTGCCACATGTCACAATAGCATGTGCCTACAACTTTACAAGGCTTGAGGGCTTACAAATTACTATAGAATAAATGAATATGCAATAATGAAAGCTTGGCATGTGGATGATAGCTAGGACCATGGCGGGGAACACTCCAATAGGTGCATCAAGTGACAAGTGTTTTAATAAAGAATTTGAATAAAAAGGCCAAGATAGTAACTAGGACTAAGGCACCAATCACCAAATGATTAAAAGGGCATGAAAGAATGACTTAAGAACTTACGATAGGTTGATCAAGTCAATAATTTATTAGAACATAAAGAAATAGGCCATGAAGAGGCCTTAAAGTTTTAGCCAAAATACATAAAACACACTTAACAAAAGCCCTAAAAACCCTAAAATTTGAAAATAGTGTTAACAACTTCATTGGATATCATTTAGAGAAAGATTGTGAGATTGTTCTTTCTCCCTTTTCCTTCACCCCCATCAAAGATGAAAATAAATTTTGGACTATGTTCTTCAACCCTACATGTTGTAGAGATGGTTTAGAGGTTAGAGTTGTTCTTATCTCACATGTGGATTTCTCCTTTGATTTCTCTTTAAATTATTGGATGATGATTAAGGAGTGGCCTATGACATTGACTCCTTGGTTTGCTTATTATCTCTATTTTTTATTTATTTTCTTTTCCACTTGAATCCTTTTGATCTATAGTTCCTTGAATCGTAATGAGAGCCTAAGACCTTTTAGAATTCAACATGCCCATATGTACTAACTTTTCTTTCTCCCTAGTGAGTGATGATGAAAAATATTTAAGTGAAGGCATTCTAAATCTATAACCTAGAGCATATTTTGTAGCATAAAAATGAGAAATGCATTAGCTAATCTACAATGATAATGGTTAATTGATTGCATTTCTCTAATTGAGCTAATTTATCCCTAATGAAGCCTCCTTCCATTCTTCCATCGTCTCTCTCTTTCTATAAATAGAGAGATTTATATAGTTAGTTAGTTAGTTGGTTGGTTTATAGTGGCTTAATTAACAATTAAGAGATAAAAACATAGTTGATTGGGTGGTGGTGTAATGTTAATTGGATCTCTCTCTCTCTATATATATATATAGACACACACATAGGGATGTATATATATGTGTGTGTGCACACACACACACATATATATAATTAGATAGTTAATTAATAACATATATGTATGTATGCATGTGTGTGTATATATATAGCTCATTAATTAGTTAGCAAGTTAGTCCATAAGATATGTATGTACATATGTGTATTGTTGTGCCTATAGCACACACGCCCCATTCGGAATGGGGACCCTCTTTCTTTCGCCTTGCCAGGTCATTTTGTTGTCGCCTCGTTTTATGTGCCCCCGTTTTGGTGTCCTAGATGTTCAACGGGTCTCTCAAGTCTCATATTAGGTTGACCATGTATTGCCCCTCAAAAATTTGCTGAGTCCTGAAGCTTCCTTAGCATTTCACCTTTTGCAGGCGTCCGTGGGACCTCCTGGGCCCAGCCCATCAAGTTTCCTTGTTTGTTTTGCCCTTTCTAATGACCTTTGGCATGTGTCCTTCCAACGCCCAAGACCCAACTTCATGTTTTTCATAAGGAAAACTTGCACAAAATCTGACATTCCATTGCACCCTTCGGGCCTGGCTCTTCAGGTTTCCGTCATGTTTTCGTCGTTCCAAATGACCGTCGGCCAGCATCCTTCTGGTCCTCGGATCCCAGAGCCTGCTTTGTCATCGAATTCTCACTCGGCAAGTTTTTAGATAGCCGTGACCCAACGTCATTCCAGACCTCGAGCTCCAGTCTTCCTGTCGCTATCCTTAATTTGAATCCAACAACCTCAGCGACCATCATACCTGCATTTATAGGGACATTAATTATGATTAGGGGTATAAATATTGGGTCTGAGTATGTCATTTTCACATGTCAGGAACAACAGAAAAGTGCAGTGCCTTCGTCGTCTTCGCGCCCGAGCCACCCCTTTGTCATTCTTTGAGGATTCAACAACGCTATTCATCAGGTCTTCGAGGTATGCTCGCCATCCGTTTGCATACTTTGTCTTTTCATGGGTTCATGCTTGAACAGTGGACTATAAGGGAAAATTTTGTATGAATCTGATAGAGGAGACACCATGCCACAAAACCCATGTATTGAAATTTCTAAAACATCCCTCCAAAACTTAGAAAACTGAACTCAGAACCTTGCCTTCCCGTGGTTGTTCTTCGAACTGAGCAATTGTGCCCTCCGCGCCCGAGACCTTCAATTGTCATAGTCGTTCAAGCTCAAAACTTCATGCAAACTCGCCTCCACGGCAAAACTCATCCCGAGTTCTGGACTCCGAAACTCCATCTTCGGATTGTTGTCTCGCCTCTATTGTTCCAAAACGACATTCTCACCCCGTCCTTCTAGACATCGGACTCCAAATTGCCATTTGATATGAAAATTGCATTGAAATGGGGAATACATCAAAGGAACCCTCGAGCCCCGGTCTGCAGACTTCCTTTCGTGGATCGCAATTACGATTTCATTGTTTTAAATAGTCGTCAGGAAACCGCCTTCCGCCTCCCAGGTCCCGATTGCCTCTTTGTTGTTTGGGCTCGAAACTCTAAAGTTCTTCCCTCCTTCAGACCCTATCTTTCGAACTTCCACCGATGGGTTCGTCCCAAATAGCCGTCCCAAATGGAAAACCTAAGTTGCTCCTCCGGCCTTCGGGCCCTGACGTCCCAATCTCCACCAAGTTTTAACAGATGAAGCTGTGTGGCGAAATCCTTCTTCAGATCTAGACCACCGGGTTGCAAGTCCTGGACTTTTGTCACCACTTCGTCATTTCTTACGGTTATCATGCAACGGCATCCCAGCCTTCATGGCCTGAACACTCGAACGACTATAATGTTGCAAGGCATGGTCTTGTAGTTTTTTGTCTCCCGGGTTTTGGACTCTGGAACTATGCCTCCGGAATGTCATTTCTCCAAAGTTGTTTCAAATAGCTAACGCTTGACTACCTTCCCTCAGTTTGGACCTAGATGATCTAATGTGACCTAAATGACCTCCAATCTAAAAATGAATGATGGACCACATGCTAAAATGTGATCACCTTCCTCGTGGACCATTCATTATCCAAATCGAAGATCTCTAAAGATCTCTTGTCTCTTCCCACTCTATTTTCCCTTTAGACCAGCATTCTGACAGGGGAGGTCCGGCCTCTAGGGCCCGGGTCATCCAATTTCCCTCGAGTGAACCTTCAATGACAAATTCAACTAAGTGTTAGGCTTTTGAATGATATATTATTCGATCTAACCATGTTTTGTCAGGATTTGGCTAACCATTTGTATCATCATGCATACTGAATCCTGCCTCTATGTCTAGGATATATCGAATTGGGTGCAGAGGCCTCAGGGGTAGTCAAAGACAAAGGAAAGAGAACTACCAAAGCTCCTTGAGGCAAGGAGGATAAAGATTAGATGAAATACCAATTCTATGGATTTTCATTGCACTCCAAGGTCACAACTAGGTGGAAGGACATCACTGACACAAATATTGGACATGTCGACATTGACGATTTCATACAGAGGGTTAGGGTGAACCTCAAGACAGAAAATGCAAAGCTAATCAGAAGCAGCGGGATAGCCAAAGTTCTTGGGTTCCCTCCCTCTTTCATCACCCTCGAGCTGGTGATGGCTTGCAGAGAGGCATATCAGCCAGAAACCAAAACTATTGTCGATAGAGATGGAAACATCCTGGCCGACATGTCACCATCAGGAATAACGAAAACCTTCCATATTCCTGTTTTCAGAAAGATGGAGCTGCCTACTATCCAGGAATGCAAAGAAATGTGGGATGAAGACCCCATAAGATGCAAGAAACTCATAAATCAGTATTTGCTAAAGGATAGATGGGGCAGTACTGCAAAGGTTCCCCAAGAACTCTTTCATAGCAAATTTTTCAAAGATTACCATGATTTGGTCACCCTGCTAACCAGAGTGATGGGCCTCCCTTATGCGGCATATTTTCAAGAATGGATGGTTCATTTCCTCGAGCACATTCTCCATGGAAAGGACACCACATTCTACTGGGGAGGAATAATAACTGACCGCTTTCATGATCAATTCATGAGCATCAAAAAGACCTCCAAGTTCTATATGACCTCTTACTTTGTATACTCACTGGCTGATAGGAGGCATTATAATGGGTTATTTAGAGTTCCAAATGAAGTTCCTAGTAGAGAACTCAAGGCTTTCAACAAGTACCCTCAGCTATATTTTAGGAACTTCAAGAAGGATTATTGCAGAGTGAAAGATGCATTCGTCACTTATATCATCAGTTTGCTCGGGAGTTATTTTCAGAGGAGAGTCTCCCACAGTGCTCGTGCTTTTCTAAGAAGTTATGCCTTTTTGTTTATTCAATAGCCAAAGTTCACCTACATTCAAGCCTAAGGATTCTCAAAAAATCCAAACAAGTTGCCCCGGTACCCTAATGACCATATAATATTGTTGGAGCTCTCTTGGTAATTGTGCCATATTCACACTGTTTTGAGCAGCAAGCATCTAGCAGGGATTCATTATCCCCTTACACTCAGCCAAGGGTTGTATGAGCTTCATACTTCCCAATGTGCAGGCAATTCAAAGAAGGAATTAGTGGAGTATAATTTCAAATCTCACACGGCCAGGCCACAGATGGATCCATATGGCCATATCAGAAAGGCGATTGGACAGGAGTATGCCCAACTCCACAATGTTGACGATTTCTAGGCAGATTGTAAAAATGACTTTGAGGTGTCGATAAGGCACTATATGCGGATGATCGCATACTTTGTAAAAAGGGTGAACCTATTCCTGGTGCTTGATCAACTAGGATGAAAGCACTATAATTGACCCTAGGTACAATGTCATTGCAAACATTCCACTGCCACTAATTGATTGGAATGAGCTAGAGGTTGATGAGCTTGACATACTTACCAAGCCTATTGAGGTCCGAACAAAGGTATGGATTGATGAGCGAGTTGCTCAATTAAAACAGCAAGGGGCCATCCTAACATTCAAGGGGCTCGATAGCGAGACAAATGGTTCTAATGGTGGGGCAACTGCTACATCAACTGGAGAAACATCTAAATCCCCCCCCATCTATTCGTTCGAAAAAAGAGAAAGGAGACTGACGAGCAATAGTCCAACCTAAAGGTGTACGCGAGAAAGGCCTCAGAGGGTGAACCTACCAAGAAGCACAAGTGAATGGGCAGCATCACCAAAATTCCAGTAATCCAAGAAGACTCGCTCCATGAGGGAGAGGAGATGTAGGCTAATCAACCAAAGTCTTCGCCTATTTCATTTGTTGCCGCCACTACTGTTGTTGTCACCACCCCACCCTGTGATTACCAGAAAGATCACATCAAACATCAACTGAGGTATCCTATGCAAGTCATGACTTGAAACCTGAGAAACCTTGGGGTTATTTTCAACAACTTGCTAGATTTTTCCTTTCAAGAGAGGTGATGCACCTATGCATTACCTGTGTTGAGAAAGTGTGCAAAAACACACATCAATAGAACTGGCGCTAGGAGGGATTTTTGGGAACTAAGATGGATTGAATTAGGTCTTTCTCCCCTGAAATATTTCATAGAATATTGAGGTCCACACTAAACAAAGGGGAGTTCCAAGAGCTATTGCCCCCTACCCGAGCTAAGAGAGCTAAGAAAGGGGAAGCCTCCATCTCCAATACACCTGACCGGTCCATTTCACTTTCACCATCATCTTCTTCTTCATTCTTGGTAACATATTCTCTTGCTCACCCGCTTCAAATAGCCTTCTAGGCTACCACTCCCCAAGGGCTAGACACTGCCTTCCAGCCCAACGCAATCCCATTTCTGAGAGTTGTTCCATCAATCGCTACTGCCCCTTTGTAGTCATAAGTCAATCTAGGGCAGCCACCACCACCACCTCCTCTGATGGCATGGTTGGGCAACAATCCATCTCCTTTGGCCTTCAACCTCTATCATGGCATGCCAAAGAACCTTGAGAGATTTTGCTTGAATTTCAACCCTAGGGATCTATAGAGGACAGTAAAGGAGAATGTCAAGATTTTTGAGATCATTTTGAAGACTATGCAAATCATACATGAGGATGTGGCTTTCCGGTTCTTTCCCTACTCCTTGGGGGAGGAATCCTTCTATTGGTACGTCAACTTGTCGATAGGAACTATCAAAATGTGGGATCTTCTGAAGAATGCTTTTCTGTAGAAGTTCAAAACTCCAATCAGCCCTACAGAGTCCTATCGACATTTTACGTCGGTTCAAAGAGAGGTCAATGAACTGATCAGCTCCTTTAATGATTGATTCCATAGAGCGTATACTCGATTGCAGGACCCATACGTGTTCAATGATTTTGTTGTTTTACCTATCTATTATGCAGCATTGGACAATCTTACTACAGCATTAGTAAAGAGGATGCGACCATCATCTACCAGATTGGTAGATTCGTACACGGAGGCCATCATTGCTAGCACGGCCTTGGGACAAAACATTTCTTGTTTGCTGCCCTCTTTCGGGTAGGTTGCTCATCCTTTGCAAATTCAAGGGCTTACTCAAGCTTTGCAGCATCAAATGCCCCTCATGAATGTAGTACCACAGCTGCCCATAGTACCACACCCCAGATAACCAATTAATCAAGCACCCCCAGTTCCTCATTATTTGTTGCCCCTGTAGCAACAAGTCCATTCTCAGCCACCCCAAGTACCTACATATCTCCAAGCATCCAAATTTATGTCCTCTCACCAAAATCAACCAGTGGCTCAGTCGTTGTTCCTCCAAAATATAGGTCCATAGCCGAACAATAGAAAAAAGGATCGGATCAATGAACTCACAAAAATGATCAAGAAAATTTCTATGGAGATGATGCATTTGAGAAAACAAAACAATCAGCTGTAGGCTTCACAGAAAATAATCTAGGCCAACCTCAACCATGATAGTCATGACAATAATGAGAACTAGGATAACCATGATGCTAGCACATTGTATGGACTAAATTATGATAAGAATCATAATTCATGGCAGAACTTAGATAGAAGGCCTTTCCAGAGGTAGAACCGGACATGGAACACAAGACCCAACAATGGTGGTGTCCCCATGCCTCTCGATCAACCCAACAACAATGACAAGACTACAAGTGGAGTCTACCTAGCTAAGGCTACTTTATTTGGTTGGTGCCGCATACACAAAACAAGTAGGCATTTTGAATTGGATTGTCTAGAGTTCCAGATGGTTGCTGAAATATTCTAGGTTGAAGTCCAAAATGTCGTTGATAGCTCAAGGTGCAGGGACCTCATCCCTTCAGAGCCTTATGACTCTTCAGTGTTGGTGGTTAATCAGGCCCCTTTCCCTAAGGCTGAAAGTAATGTGCCCGAGATGGAGGAGATCGCTATAAGTAACAACAAGGTGGAAGAGGTAAGTTTTGAAAGTCCTTTGGCTCATCTTTTTGATTCAGTAGATAATGGTCCTAAGGATGAGGAAGAGCCTAGGGAAGATGAAGTCCAAATGTTTCACCAAAGGACTACCCCTTATGACCTTAGGAATAGGTAGGCCGGTGGGCATGTTGGTGGTCCTTTCACGACCTCCACTCTGCCTAACAATTTCAGCACCCCTCTTGACACAAATGCTAGCAAAAATCTAGGTTATCCCCATGTACCTATGTGGTACTTCAACAAGAATAGATAGCAGAACCAAAACCAACATCAGCCCACTAGCTCCTTCCAAAATACCACTACCTCATCCTGAGATATCGCCTATGATGAAGAAATCGAACAAATTGGGGAGTATATTGTGAAATAATTTAAGAAGGTTAAGCTAAGTCTATCTACCTTTGAGCTACTCAAGGTCCCAGCTATGAGAAATGCCTTGTTTAGAATGATAAATGGGACTCCGTCAGCTGGGTCAACTCAAGAAGCACCTTCAAGAAGGGTTTTCTTTGAGGATTAGCGGAATGAACCAGTTGTGCAACAAATTTTCAATTAGAAGGCTGATCTGCCTGCAAATCAGCAGTCGGATAAGCAACCCACCAAAGAAGCAGATTGGACACAAACCCAAAACAAGGGTAATGATAAGGATAAGGGTCAAGTTGCCCAAGTGGATGTTTTCGGAGGATTTTTTTTGGGAAAATTTGAAACTCCTCCATTCCTCACCACCATCTGAGTGTTTGGGAAGAACCTCCATAACTGCCTACTAGATTCAGGAGCTTCTTCCAATGTCATGCCCCTAAGCATGTGAAAAGCTTTGGGAATAGTCCCAATTCCCTCCCTGTGTAAAGTGACGCAGCTTGACAAGATTGAGATCAACATAGTTGGGGAGATCAATAGAATACCCATGCAGATTGCTACTGATCCCAGAATTCAACAAACCATTGACATCCAAGCTACTGATATCCCGGAGACCTATGACATAATTTTAGGAAGGGATTCCACAAAGCCATTGAATGGATACGCCGCAATTTACTACTCTCATTTGTGGTTTCCATGGAAAGGGATTCCAAATCATATTCAAATTGATCGAGATCCATGCATGAGGTTCATGATCACGAAATACAATAACACGAATGAAGTGTTGTTTGTTGAAACAAAATTGGGGAATTATTCTCTGTTATCATATTCAAAAGAACAAGAATGCTTGGGAGAAGATGAAACGGGGGAGGTCCTTCTTGTGTTGTGCAGTCCACCCACCAATCTAGCCTATACGCCACACAACACGAAAATGTTGATAGAGTCGGATGACGAAGAATCATGTGAGGATGATAATCTTGGATTGCAAGATGGTTTCCAAGTTTTATGGAAAAATGTGTACAAGACCAGCTCAGTTTGGGAGCCATAATGAATTTTTAGGAACTCTTGGTGCCTAGTTGGTGTAGGGTAAATAATGTTGCCCGTTTAGAATTTGAATGATGTTCATGTCAAATATAAATTGAGCATATCAAAAGACAAATCACTCTAAAGGAGAAAGCTCGGCCAATACTGCCAAAACAAACACGTTCAGAACCTACGCCTCATTAAAAGGTTGCTAAAATGAGGCCACCATCAAAATCAAAAATCATATATGTCGATTCTAGGGTTAAGGACTCTCCTAGGTTTTGGACATTGCGCTTCGACGGCTCCAAATCCAAGCATGGGGCTGGAGCTAGCTTTGAACTAATCAGTCCCAAAGGTAAGTCATATTTTTCTACTCATAGGCTTCAATTCTATTGCACTAATAATGTAGCAGAATACGAGGCATTGGTCTTGGGGCTCCTCGTTGCCTTAAGAAAAGGTGTTAAAATGCTACAAGTCTTTGGGGATTCAGAGCTGGTCATAAAGCAGGTAAGGAAGCTCAATTCTTGTTATGACCAGAG
>VCHN02000014.1:61930533-62006892 GCA_007115665.2 Sequoiadendron giganteum | reverse complement strand
TTTTTGAAGGTGCCACGAATTTGGGGTTTCTCTCAATCCGAAGAAATGCATATTTGAGGTGAATGAGGGAAAGATATTGGGGCATGTCTTATCAGAAAAGGGGATCTCCATTGATCCCAAACGTATTCAAGCCATCATGAAGATTCAACTACCAAGCAACAAGAAGGAATTAAAATATTTTTTTGGAAAGATCAACTTTGTCTGTAAATTCATCATGGGCTTTGCTGAAATCGTCAAACCACTCAATGCTATGTTAAAGAAAGATGCCAAGATCGAGTGGACTCCTAAGGCAAAGTGAGCCTTTGCAAAAATTAAACAAGCCATTGTTGAGGAACCAGTGTTAGTTAGTAAAAACTATCTAAATCCTTTCTACATCTATTCATTCGTGTGCCAGCATCCTGACTTAGAAGGATGATGAGGGGAGTGAGCATCCAATCACCTTCATGAGTACCCCTTTGAAGGACATCGATTTTCATTACCACAATGTAGAAAAACAAGCATATGCCCTTGTTAAAGGAGTAAAAATGTTCAGGCATTATATATTATGCAACAAAGTTTTTGCCATAGTTCTTGACCCAGCCATGAAGACATTGCTTATGCAGAATGAGCTGGGTGAACGAAGGGAAAAATGGATTACATTATTGTAGGAATACGATATGGAAATCTAGCCAATGAGATTGGTGAGAGGGTAGACACTTACCAAAATGATGGCAGAGGCAGTTATTGAGGCTGGACTTGAACTCACAGTGTAGCAATACCAACTGGAGGATGTCTCTCCAAGAGAATGGTATGATGACATAGTGTATTATCTGTTGAATCATAAATGTATGTCCCATTTATAGGGAGTCCAAAAGTGTGCACTTAGATTGAAAATCAGCTGTTACATGTTGCAAAGAGCCATATTGTACAAGAGGAATCATGAAGGTATATATCTGAGATGCCTTGGTAAGGAAGAAGCAGATCGTGTTTTGAAAGAGTTTCATGAAAAATTTGGTATGGGCCATGGTTTCGGCTTATCTACAATACATCAAATATTGAGAGTAGGGTATTATTGGCCTACAATATTCAAGGATGCCCATAGCCATGTATGTTAGACCGCGACAACCAAAGAAAGGAATTCACTTGTCCCATTGCAACCAGTCTTGGAGGTAAGACCGTTTGAACAATGGGGTCTCAACTTCATTGGTCTGGTAGACCCCCCCTCATCTACAAGACATAGGTACATTCTAACTGCTTTTGATTATTGCACTAGATGTACAAAAGCAATTGCATGTAGGCAATGCACAACAAAGGTAGTAACTAATTTTCTAGAATGTTTTATTTTGAACCATTTTGGTTGTCCTTATGCATTAGTGTGTGATAATGGTCCTGCCATTGCATCATTTAAATTCATTGGTTGGGCCTTTGATTATGGCATTGTACTTAAATTCTCCTCCAACTATTATCCCCAAGGCAATGGTCTTGCTGAATCCACCAACAAGAACTTGATTACCGTGATAAAAAATTTTCTTGAGAGGAATCCCACGGACTGACACACCAAGCTCCATTTTTCCCTTTGGGAAGATCGTACTCACCATAAGGCTGCCCTCAGAGATTCCCCTTACCACCTCATTTATGGCTTAGAGCCTATCTTCCCGATACACTTGAAAATCCCTACCCTCCAATTCATCAATGATTTTTACAAAGGAGGGGATCGCATAGAAGCTCACCTGGCTGAGTTGTTATATTTAGAAGAGGTACGAGACTGTGTAATAGAAAACTTCACCAAACATCAAGGCGTAGTCAAAAGATGGTTTGACCGCCGAACTAAAATCAAGGCCTTCTGAATTTCTGATCTGGTCCTATATTGGGACAAGGCCCATAAAAAGAAAGGGGGACATAACAAATTCGACATGCTTTGGCTTGGCCCCTTTCAGATTGTTGAAATTCTCGAGGATAATGATTTTCTCTTAAAGACCTTAACTGGTGAGGACGTCCTATTTCCTATCAATGAGAAGCACCTTAAGCATTATTTCCAAGCCTAAGCTCTTTTCGAGCTATCCCTCTAAATACTTGTATATAGGTTAGGGTAGGTTTCCTTGCTTTGCTTTCAGGTGCTTTGTTTTGTTTTGCTTGTTCCCCGATAATTTTTCCCTTTGGGAGTGTCTCCTTGTTTCCACTACGGTGGTCATGCTTGGCTTGATGAACGGTTCACTATGCTACCCGCTTGTGTTTGTTCTCTAGATAAGCCTTCATTCCCCACTATCGATCTTTGAAAAGCCCTAGGAATTGGTTTCCTCTTTTGAGGTTTGGACTAATCCAGGATTGTATCCTTGTTTGAATCTCCTACGCTTGTCATAAATCATACATGAAATGCACCTTAAAGGTTTCCAAATAATTGTGTGGTAATTGCTGGGAGGGTTGGACCTGTGAAAAATCTAAAGTCTGCTTCAATGACCACTAGGATTTCCAAACCCATAGTGAGCTTCAAAGCTTGCATGGTTGAGCAAAAGAAAAGAGAAAAACTACAAAGAAATATCAGAAAAGAAAAGAAAATACAAAATCATGCAACTGTATGGGTGTACAAATATCTATACCAGGGCTATGGACGTCTGGTTGGCAGTAGAGCTATGTTCGTGGGGTCGCAATGACAACTTTGTTGGGGCTATGGTGCCTAACTAGCAACAGAGAAATGTCTAGGTTACTTTTGAGGTCAGACGAATAACGTAGCTTGTTCCTCTCGATCAACAGTTGTCCACATGGTTTCAGAGGAAATGAAATGAACTCAAAATGCACACACTTCCATGATGATGTCCTAGTGCAATTCAACTTCGATTCCCGTCCTTAACCTGTTCTCAGCTCTGCCTTGGAAACTGGCTTCTAGTCGACAAACTGGAGATTCTAGATTCATAATGAATATTTATATTCAGAGCACCATGAGCGTTATCCCAACAGAGTCACCATTTTTTGTGCCCATAGCACACACACCCCATTTGGAATGGGGACCCTCTTTCTTTCGCCTTGTCGGATCATTTTATTTCTGCTTCATTTTGCGTGCCCCCGTTTTGGTGTCCTAGATGGTTAATGAGTCTCTCAAGTCTCATCTTAGGTCGACCATGTATTGCCCCTCAAAAATTTGTTGAGTCCTAAAGCTTCCTTAGCATTTCACCTTTTGCGGGCGTCTGTGTGACCTCTTGGGCTTGGCCCGTCGGGTTTCCCCTCTTGGGTTTCCTTGTCTATTTTTCCCTTTCTAACAACCTTTGGCATGCGTCCTTCCGATTCCCGAGACCCTGCTTCCTATTTTCCATCCCGAAAACTTGCACAAAATCTGACATTCTATCGCGCCCTTCGAGCTCGGCTCTTCAGGTTTCCATCACGCTTTCGCTGTTCCAAATGGTCGTCGGCCAGCGTCCTTCCGATCCTTAGACCCTAGAGCTTGCTTCACCATCAGATTCTGACTCTACAAGTTTTTGGATGACCATGACCCAATGTCATTCCGGACATCGGGCTCCGGTCTTCCCGCTGTCGTCCTTAATTTGAATCCACCAGCCTCACTGGTCATCGTACCTACATTTATTAGGGACATTAATTGAGATTAGAGGTAGAAATATTGGATCCAACATGTCATTTTCACATGTTAGGAACAACAGAAAAGTACAATTCCTTTGTCGTCTTCACGCCTAAGCTACCCCTTCATCATTCTTCGAGGCTTCGAGGTATGCTCGCCGTCTGACAACCTACCTTTTATTTTAATGGTTTCATGCTTGAACAGTGGACATTAAGGGAAATTTTTGTATGAATCTAATAGAGGGAACACCATGTCATAAAACCCATGTATTGAAATTTCTAAAACATCCCTCCAAAACATAGAAAATTGAACTCGGAACCTTGCCTTCCTCTTTTTGTTCTTCAAACTAAGAAATCACGCCCTCCATGCCCGAGACCTTCGGCCGCTATAGCTTTTCAAGCTTGAAACTTCATGCAAACTTTCCTCCACGGAAAAACTCATCCTGAGGTCCGGACTCTGGAACTCCATCTCTAGATTGTTGTCTCACCTCTGTTGTTCTGAACAACATTCTCACCCCATCCTTCCGGACCTCGGACTCTGGATTACCATTTGACATGAAACTTGCATTGAAAAGGGGAATACATCCAAGGAACCCTCAGGCCCTAGTCCATGGACTTTCATCTATGCACCACCATTATGATTTCATTGTTTTAAAGAGTTGTCAGGCAACCGCCTTCTGCTTCTCGGGTCCTGATTGCCTCTCTACTGTTTGGGCTCAAAACTCTAAAGTTCTTGCCTCCTTCGGACCCTATCTTCTGAACTTCTGCCAATGGGATTTCATCCCATCTCGGCCATCCCAAAAGAAAAACCCAAGCCACCCCTCCAGTCTTTGGGCCCCGACATCCTAATCTCCGCCAAGTTTTAAGAAATAAAGCTACGTGGCAAAATCCTACTCCGGATCCAGATTGTTGGGTTGTGGGTCTCAGACTTCCATCCCCACTTCCTTGTTTCTTACAATTATCATGCAATGGCATCTCGGCCTCTATGGCCTAAACACTTGAATGACTGTAATGTTGCAATGCATGGTCTCGTGGCTTTTTGCCTCCTGGGTTTCAGACTCCAGAATTCTGCCTCTGGAATGTCGTTTTTCCAAAGTTGTTTCAAACAGCTAATGCTCGATAGCCTTCCCTTAGTTTGGCCAAGGATTATCTAATGGTGACCTAAATGACCTCCAATCTGAAAAAAAATGATGACCCACGTGCTAAAATGTGATCACCTTCCTCGTGGACCCTTCATTATCCAAATCCAAGATCAGGAAAAATCGTCTGGGTCTTTCCGCTCTATTCACCCTTCAGAACAACATTCTGATAGGGGAGGTCTAGCCTCTGGAGATCGGGTCATCCAATTTCCCTTAGTGAACCTTCAATGACAATTCAACTAAGTGTTAGGCTTTTGAATGATAGATTATTTGATCTAACCATTTGTATTGTCATGCATACTGAACCTCGCCTCTATGTGTAGGATATATGGAATTGGGTGCACAGGCCTCAGAGGAAGTCAAAGAAAAAGGAAAGAGAATTGAAAAAGCTCCTCGAGGCAAGGAGGATAAAGATCGGATGAAATACTAATTTCAGGGAGTGTGATTGCACTTTAAGGTCACAACCAGGTGGAAGGACATCACTGACATGAATATTGGACATGTCGATATTGATGATTTCATATAGAGGGTCAGGATGAACCCCAAGATAGAAAATGAAAATTTAATTAGAAGCAGTGGGATAGCCAAAGCTATTGCATTCCCTCCCACTTTGATCGCCCCTTGAGCTGGCGATGGCTTGCAGAGAGGCATATTAGCCAAAAAATAGAACTATTATCGACAAAGATGGAAACATCTTGGCCGACATGCCACCATCAGGAATAATGAAAACCTTCCATATTCTTGTTTTTGGAAAGATGAAGCTACCTACTATCCAAGAATGCAAAGAAATGTGGGATGAAGACCCCATAAGATGCAAGAAACTCATAAATCAGTATTGGCTAAAGGATAGTCGGGGCAGCACTGCAAGGGTTCCCCATGAACTCTTTTGCAGCAACTTTTTCAAAGATTACCATGATTTGGTCACCCTGCTAAGCAGAGTGATGGGCCTCCCTTATGCGGCATATTTTAAAGAATGGATGGTTTACTTCATCGAGCACATTCTCCATGGAAAGGACACCACATTCTACTGGGGAGGAATAATTAGTGACCGCTTTCATGGTCAATTCATGAGTGTCATAAATCCCTCTAAGTTCTATATGACCTCTTACTTGGTATACTCACTGGCTGATAGGAGGCATTATAATGGGTTATTCATAGTTCCAAACAAAGTGCTTGGTAGAGAACTCAAGGATTTTGACAAGTACCCTTAGCTATAGTTCAGGAACTTCAAGAAGGATTATTGTAGAGTGAATGATGCATTCATTGCTTACATCATCAGGCTGCTCGGGGGTGATTTTGAGGGGAGAGTCTCCCATAGTGCTCATGTGTTTCTAAAAATTTATGCCTTCCTCTTTATTCAAGCCCAGGGATTCTCAAAAAATCCAAACAAGTTGCCCCGATACCCTAATGACTGGATAATATTATTGGAGCTCTCTTGGCAGTTGTGCCACATTCAAATTGTTTTGAGCAGCAAGCATCTAGCAGAGATTCCTTATCCCCTTACACTTGGCAAGGGGATGTATGAGCTTCATACTTCCCAATGTGCAGGAAATTTAGAGAAGGAACTGGTGGAGTATCATTTCAAATCTCACATGACCAAGCCATGGATGGATCCATACGGCCATATCAGAAAGGTGATTCGACAGGAGTATTCCCACCTCCACAATGTTGAAGATGTTTGGGTAGATTTGAAATATGACTTTGAGGTTCGGATAAGGCACTATATGTGGATGACTGCATACTTTGTAAAAAGGGTGAACCTGTTCCCGGTGCCTGATCAACTGGGGGATGATGAAAGCACTATAATTGACCCTAGGTACAATGCCATTGCAACCATGCCACTGCCACTAATTGATTGGAATTAGCCAGAGGTTGAAGACCTCGACATACTTACCAAGCCTATTAAGGCCCGAACAAAGGCATGGATTGATGAGCGGGTTGCTCTATTAAAACAACAAGGGGTCATCCTGACATTCAAGGGGCTCAAAAGCAAGCCAAGTGGTTCTGATGGTGGGGCAACTACTACATCAATTGGAGAAACATCTAAATCCCCCCCATTTGTTCAATCAAAAAAGAGAAAGGAGACTAACGAGCAACAGTCCGACCCAAAAGTGTACGCTAGAAAGGCCTCAGAGGGTGAATCTCCAAAGAAGCACAAGTGAATGGGCAGTGTCACTGAAATGCCAGTAATCCAAGAAGACCCGCTCCATGAGGGAGAGGAGAAGCCATCAACCAAAGTCTCTTCCTATTTCATCTGCTTCCACCACTACTATTATTGCCACCACCCCGTGTATCCCACACATAGTATTTGCATCCTCTCCACCCGCAGTGGACATCTCTACCCATCTGGCTTCTATTTCTCCCATCGTACAAGTTATATCAGTTGATTCATTCTCTACCACTACCTCGCCCATTTTTTCATCTTCCATGTTTCCTTCCTTTTCTCTTCCAGCTGCCACTGCTACAACCACAATGCCTGCCCTTACCCTTCTAGAATCCTTCATGAAAAACATGCAAAATGTACCCTCCAAGCTCTCAGTAATGTTTGCAAATATGGTAGTACAAGCTATGATAGCTCAAGCAATAATTATCACTCTAGTCCCTCCTCCTATAGAGCCGCCAAAAATGGAAGCCACCATGCAAATTTTTGAGGATTTAGACCATCGACAACAAATGGAATCAGCTAAGGGGTTGGAAGAGGAGGCATATGACTATCATGAGCACCTAATATATGAGCATCAAGTAATCGATGAGGTTGCCTATGAGTCTTCCAGTGATGATGGTGAGGATTTGGACACAAATACAATTGAAGAAATATATGATCTGGGGCTTGATGCTGAGCTGGTCAAGCAACTTAAGGAAATTGAAGACAAGGAGGCTGAAAAAAAGCCTATTAGTGAAGAAGGGGTTGCTGCCATAGGAACGTGAAATGATAGGTCTACAATGGGAGAGCATGAACATACCCCTAGGCATGATGAAGAGGTGTTCCCTCATGAAGAGAAGGAAGGTAAGGAAGAAGATAAGCCTGAAGGAGAGGCTGAAAATTATAAGAATCTAGAGATTAAGTAGCCCGAAGAGCACGGGCATGATAAAGAAAAAGATGTCAAAGGGGAAGGAAACCCTAATGAGTGCTTTCCTGCCAAATCCCCTATCAAGAACATAATGTTCATCCAATACTCCAATGAGGAAAAGGAGGATACGAAAATGAAGCAGGAGGCCCTCCATGATAAGGCAATTGAAGTCAGGGAAGAAGAAAAAGGGGATCAACAGGATTCCCCTAAAGAAAATTCCTCAATGCCCAACTAGTTGGAGAGACAATTGGAAAGGAGGGCTCCCACTCCAAAAGACCTAAGGGCAAGGCTAGAATCTATATTGGCTCAAGCCCAAATTGACACCAGGAAGGAGAAGAAGCCAAAGATTAGGTCAAAGGTAACGATGGATGCCTTTGGATCCAGAGCAGTACAAATATCTACGTCGGTGGTGGGAGAACAAGGAATAAGTTATAACATATACACCATTGACTTGGGAGTAGCTACTAGGGAGCAGAAGGTTGATAATCTCCAAGAATCTGTTGCCATGGTGGTGCATCTCATTCAGCAGGATAATGTTTCCAAAGAGGAGCTTAAGGCATAGGTGGTTGATTTGATAACCTATATCCAACAATGGTCATCCATAGAAGAGAAACCAACCACATCATCGGCCCTGCCGTAGTTGCTATCCAGAGAACAAATTGACAAATTAGAAAAAAAAAAGAACTTGGACAAGACCACAAAAAATTGGTTCTGACAGGTCTTGGATATCGGAAACGTGGGTATTAATCATGCTATTCGGATAGCAAACAAATTCTTGGAGGTGCAAAATTCTCTTGAAGGTACAAGGAAAATTTGCATTGAGTTCCTGATAAAATATGGGGTTGCTTACCCAAAGATTGAGGCTATCCTCAAATTGCTAGGCGAGATTTGGGAGAAGGAGTTTAGATTTAAGGAGGATGATCATTGGCTGATGGATGTGTGGAAATGAAACTTTGATCATCGGAAGGAGGGGATGGAATGGATACTTGAAAAGGTAAATCCAAATATTGAATGGGCCAAGGAAGTTAGAGAATATTGGCTCTGATATCTGAAGCTAATGACAGGGTATGAAATGCCTGTTGTCCAAATCAATCCAGAAAATATAAAGCCTCACTTCCAAAAGAGGATGGAAGATGGAATGTCGGCTGAAATTACTATAGATTTCATGAGCTTTGCTACCTAAGCTTTCGCCCAATCCGAGTTGTTCAAACATCACACTGCTAAGTATGAGGAGGATTGGGAGAAGCTTGTTGATAATTCAAAAGAGTGGAGCTACCAAGTGTTGAGATCTGACATCATAGAGGTCGATAAGCTCCAACTGGTGATCTTAAAATTCATGGAATATGCAACTTTGAAGAAGTAGGAGGGTAACCCTATTATTGATGAATAATTTCTAAAGGTGTAGCTTCAACAAAGAGCAATCAGCAAGAGGATAAAAATGCAACAGTGCTGCCACTAAAAGACAAAATAGGGATGTGGACAAAAATGGATTTTAAAATGAAATATATTGGGGGGTAGGTAGAACCCTAGGTTATAGTGAATTGTGGCCACACAAATGTAAATCAATCTTGGCCACATATTCTATTTTGGGACACTATAAATAGGGGGTCTCCTCTCATTTTCAAGTAGAGTTGAGTTGTTATATAGACATGCTGTAGAAATTGCAATAGAAATACATTGACTTTGGTGCATTTCTGGGTTTCTTCTCATGTTTCATGATTCTTCTCTCATAGTTAGATGATTTAGTTAAATTTACTTTGTTGTTTTAGTTTCCTTTCAGTTGGCTTTGGTAGATTTAGTAATGTTGTTTCTTGGTTATGAAGATTTCTGTTGTGTAGATGCCCTCCTTGTCCAAACTTTTGGTTGTTTGTTGTTGGTAGATGGTTGTGCAAAGTTAGTCTAGACCTATATTTGAAGGTGCTTTTAAGTATTTATCTTTGTTCATTCATATGTATGGTGAATGAATGGTAAAATATCAATAGCCCTTAGAAGATAGCACAAATGTCATGAGATTATGAAATTTTTGGTTAAGTGGAATTTTGTTTTAAGGAAGTTGTCCATAGTAGAGACCTCCATGATCACTATTCATTGGTAGTTGCAGGTCTAGGAACTCTCTCTCTTCCCTACTCTTTTTCCCTTTTATTTTAATAAGTAACCTATGCTAAGGTTCATTGCACATTGTAAAGCCAAATCTTAAAACAGAAATGGAGTTCAAGATTGTTGTTTGAACCTATAACAGACGTATGGTAACTTCACCTCAAAAACTCCATTTGCAAATCTGATTCCCCTTCCAGTTGAACTAACGTAAGTCTGCCATGTGATTACCAGCAAGATCACATCAAACATCAATTGAGGTATCCTATGCAAGTCATGACCTGACACCCGAGAGACCTTGGGGTTATTTTCAGCAACTTGTTGGATATTTCCTTTCAAGAGAGGTGATGCACCTATGCATTACTTGTGTTGAGAAAGTGTACAAAAACACCCATCAACATGTATGTATGTATATGTATGAATATGTGTGTGTATGTATAGATAGTCTAGTAGTTTAATTAACAATTAAGAGATAAAAAGGAATGATAATGATATCGAAATTGAAAAAGTTAGGGCTTTCACTTGCAAGGAAATTTCTCAGACCATACTCGCAGCCTCCATTCCTGTGTCTTATCTGCTCAAATTTTATTTCATTTTCCTTGCTATTCTCATGCTACTTTTTCTTTTAAGTCGCGATTAGTGTTTGTTTTGGTAGCAAGGAAAACCCTCCCTGGTTGGTCTGCCTGGCTAGAGGCTTTTTTTTCCCTCGACTGGTGCGACTGCCTCTCTATTGTTGTCTCTTCCTCTGTTGTTGCCTACTTAGCCAATAAACAACTTTTTCAGGAAGCGTTAAAGTTTGAATTTGTGAAAACCCTAACACACTAGTACCCTAGTGCATTTTCCTCTATTATCAAAACCTTGATGGGGCTCAAAGCAATGACCACATTAGGTGGGGAGTGCTCTAACATAGAAGATAAAACAAAAGAAATCAGACAGAAAGATGTGGAGGATAGTTTGCACAATCTTGGTGCCCCTATAGGCCTGGTTGAGGACCATTGCGTGGAACTAGACGACCCAATGCCACAATAATAGCCAGGTAAAACCCTCAAAATATAGCTCCATGATGGAATTGTAGAGGTTATTTCAAAATGTCAAAATAGAACTATGATTTTTTTAACTGGGAGTCCCATCTGAAGTTACTTTTTACAAATGGGCTTGATTAAACTAGGAAAAATGGGGATGAGAGATTGAAACCTTAAGAGGCCTTGGAAAAGGGTATGTATCCTGTATGTTTAAGTCTACAAAACACACTCAAGTTGTCTTGCAATATGAAACTTGGGTCATTTGTGGAAAATTTTTTATCTGCAATCTCAGACTTTCAATCTTCACCTTGAATTTTTGTCTTGCTTGAATTATCCCATGTTGGTTGAGTTTCCATTACTCAATCTAACCTTTAAACCATTTCTAAAGGATATTGTGGCTTAGTTGGGGAGAGTAATCTGGTGCAAACATAATACTAACAAATTTTCAAGTCGAAGAGTTCATCCAGGGCTTGTGTGAAAGTAGATAAACCATTGCTAGAAAACATTAAAGTTATTGGACCACGATTCGAATTAGATCAGCCATTATTCTATTTGAACAAGCCAAATGCATGTTTTAATTTCTAAAAAGAAGGTCACTTGATTTGTGAATGTCCCATCAACAAAATAAAGTCAATTTAGCCTCCCTATAATTCTACCCTATACAACATCCATTTGTCCCCTTCCACTATTCACCCCTCGACATGCCACCAAGAATTCACATATTTCCTCATCCACCCCTAGCAACATTTTTCAAGCCCATGAGGAATTTTCCCCTTCTTTTAAGGATGTTGTCATGTCAGATGGTTGAACATTGGTTAGGAAAAGGAAAGAGCCACCTATTTCTTCCCCTCTTGTATCTTCTCCTTCTCCAAATATTCAAGGTTCTTTTTCCCCTCCCCATCATTCTTCCCCTCAATCATGTTCCCAAGATTCTTCCCCCCCCCTCTTCCTTCTCTCACCATCGATCCAAATCTCCTTCTTCCACCTCTAATGATTGTGAGGCCAAGGATTCAGAATTGACTCTTGATAATAGTTTCAACATACTACCCCAAGTTGATGACCCTTCTTTGTCTCACCATGAATTATAGAATCCTCTCTTGGAATTTATGAGGCATTTCTCTCCCTCCTCGTAAGTATAAAGTGAAGTAAATGGTTATGAAATGGAAGCCAAATGTGCTTTTCCTCCAAGAAGTTAAAATTAGCAATATTAAGCTTGAGGCCTCTCTTTATAATATTTGGAGAGATGCTAGTTTTTTCCATACATCCCATCATGATGGTAGAGGCATGGTTGTTATTTTATTTGCTCCATGGGTTGCTAAACACATCATTAGTAAAGGCGAAAACCATTCTCATAGATGTGTTAGGGCTCTCACCTTTATTAATAGTCAATTCATTGGTTTTTGTTCAATTTATGCTCCCAATATTGCTAAAGATCGAATTGAACTTTGGAATTGGATGTCTAATAACCTCCCTAATGCTGAATGGATTTTAGGGGGCGATTTCAATATGCTTGAACACTCCCATGATCATAGCTGGTCCAAATGGTTTAATCTTATCTCTAAAGAATTTGACAGTTGGTTATTTTCTCGAAACTCCTTTGGAGTGATAGATCATATACATGAAAAAAAATTTAGTCAATAAAAAAACTAGTTTATGTAGTTTAATTGCAGAATGGGTGAGTACAAGAAGTTGAGCAGGTTGGACAAATTTTATATTTCCCCTCTTATCTTTGGCCCAAGATTTGGTAGGATTATATGTTCTAGTGGATTTTTCTACTAAACTATTTGATCACTACCCCGTAATTCGCAACATAAGTTTGTCTCAAACTTCAAATATTGACCAATCTCTTCCTTTCAAACTAAATGTTTAACATCTAAAGAATCCTACTTGTCTAGATCCTCTTGTACGGATTTTTAATTCCTTTCCTAAACTAGATGAAGGGGAGTCTTGGATTGATTGGTAGTGCAAGGCCATTACTTAGTGCAATATCTTCTTACATTCTTTTGGAAAAAAATGGCTTGGCAACACAAATGCAAGGAAAATCCCCCTCGAGGAAAACTTGTTCTGGATAGAAAAATCCTTAATGATGATCCTAGCAATATTAAAATTCAAACTTCCATTGCTATTAAAATAGCTCAGTTATGCAAACTTGATAATTACAAAGGACAAGGGGGTAAAATTAGATCTCAACTTCACTTGATAACAGAAGGCAATAAAGGAACTAAATATTTTTTAATTATCTCAATTACAAACATAAGAAGTAAAAAATCAGTGTGATAAGGGATGAATTCAATACTCTTCAGTCTAACCATTTTTGTATTTGCAGTACATTTTTAAATGATTTTATGAAAATATTTTCAAAGATGACCAATGGTAGGATATTCAAGAAGCCCTTACAGATATGGTTAAATCTTATATTCCTAACATAATAGATTGATTATTGCCAATATTTACCTATAGAATTCGATCATTGGAGGAGCTGGAAAAGGCTCTTTTCTCTATGGCTCCTTTTAAAAGTCTAGGTAGCAATGAACATCCTATGGAATTTTACAAAGCTATGTGGCAGCCCACTAAGGAGTCTTTTTATTATACTTGAAGGATTTTAAAAATGGATCATTGGTCCCTACAATTGTTAATGGTGGTATAATGAAAACTTCTTCCTAAAGGCAAAAAATAAGACTCCGATTCTAATTGGCATCCTATCATCCTTCTCAATATGTCTTACAAAATTATAGAAAAAGTCTTGGCCATTTGGATCAAAATGATGGTGCAAGGAATTGGTAGAGTTGAGAAAATAGGTTTTAATTACCGGCAGATTTATTCTTGATAATCTTATGTTAGCATGGGAGACTTGTGAATGGGCTCAACAAATTCATCTAAATGCTCTCTTGATTTAACTCAATTTTGATAAAGCTTATGACAAAATTTGCTAGAACTCTTTATTCTGAAAATACTTGAATGGCTAGGCTTTGGCCCCAAACTTTGAGCTCATGTTTAAATGATGTTTTGAGATGTTAATGATTAGTTTATTATCAATAATTTGATGACAGAACTATTTCCTTTATAAAGATCTATCCAGAAATGTTGTCCCTTGACCCCTTACCTCTGTGTCCTTACCATTGATGCTTTGGGTTATTTAATTCAAAGTGGTCATGATAGTAGTTTGGTCATAGGAATCTCTATTTCTGATAATGCTACTTTAATTAATTCTCGATTGAACCGCCAAAAACACATATAGGCTAACAATGGAAAGAGGGTTCCCTTACTAGGCTCCTAGGTTCTTTCACCCTAAGGGAACTTGGTTAGGAATAACACTCTTTACTCTATGTTGATATGTGTAATTGGCACATTCATTCAAAAGGGGGAAGGATTTGACTATTTGTTTGTGCTAAGTGTGTGTGATGTATGGCTAGAACTAAAAGTAAAATTAATCTATTCTAAATGTATACAAATATTAATGAAAAAAACTAACCTAATGCATACTAACTAAACTATATGCCATAAATAACAGTAATCGGGAAAATGACAGAGGAGGACAAAAGATTTGTACCTGGAAAAGTGATGTTACAGCTAAATGCTCTTAGAATCTCTTGAAAAATGATTGAATTTAGCAGAATGACACTTACGCCAACTGGGGCCACCTAGTCCTCCAACCTGGAAATTCTAGCAAAATATGTTTTGGGGAAATGGGTGCCCAAAAATATAGAAACCCTTTTCCGAGCATAGAGGGACAAGGTTGCCAATAGGGGTGACCTAGTCCTCTTGTAGCTCTCTAAGAAATCAAGCTTTGATTTTCTGGGTCCCGATTGATGTTTCCCTTTTCTGCAACAATTTGTGACAGGAACCCACAAAAGTGACCTATAGGTTGTCTTTTTATCCTTCCTAGGGTTTGAGGCTTGGATTTGACTTGAGAAGAATGTTGGTACTTCTTGCAAAACTTTGTACTTCACCTAATATGCATCAAAAGACCTACAAACAAATGCAAATACCAGAAATTGTTGGGGTTAGGAAATAGGGGTTTGCCTAAGTCAAACCCCTTTGTAGGTGATTAAACCCAAATAAGATGAAAGCAAAGGAATATAAGATTGAAGGATAACACAATAGAAATGCTTACCAGATCTTTATTGATGGTCTGCAACATGCATGAGGAACTCTAATGGAGATAACCTGAAAACCTTAATGCTTGTATGCTTGCTTGTGAATTCTTGGTTGCTTGGATGCTTGAAGATTGAGAGAAAGAAGGTAAAAATGAGCTAGGAGAGAGGTAAAATGGAGATGAAAACCCTTATTTGTACATGTGAAACCCTAATTTTCCCGAAATGCAAGCTAATAGGCCGACCCTAGGGTTTAGGAGGCAAGATTCTCGTAGAATCTTATTTAAAATTTGAATTTTATGCCTAAAGGGACTAGGTCACCCAAAGTGGTGACCTAGTCCACCTGGGAAAATTTTGGTGGTGGTTATGAATTAATTTATGTTTAATAAATTCAATCAGATTTGCCTCTCGAAACACACTTAGGTCGGGAATAATGATGCATTAAAAGGGAAAATTAACATATAAAAAGGGTTGATTTAAGGGTGATGAGCCTAGATACGTGTGAAAATGAAACAAAACACTTTACAACACTCTGTCTTAAGGCTTAGGAAGGTGTAAGAATGTATTATTTAGGTGAATTATGTCGAAAGGGTCTTAGAAAAGTGAGGAAATGCATTACACCACTTCACAACACCTTAGGAAAACATTGTTATGTCATTGATGAATTGCAAGCTTACAAGGCTGAATCAAGGTAATCAAGGCCAAAATCTGATGGAATAGACCAAAATGAGTGAGAAAGTGCCAAGGTATACACTTTTTGGTGATACATTTAGCCCCCACTTTAGTGAGAGTATGAACACTCTTCAAACTCACACTAAAGTAGTTGAATCATGTGTGTCGAGTGGGATCTAATGCACTCATGCTAGCAAGGTGAGATGACTATGATCAAGAGGGATGATCAAGCCCCTAGGATCAAGATCCCATGGAAAACTAAGAATAAGTATAGCAGATCACACAAGGAATGATGTGAAAAAGGTCAGATCAAGCTTCGACCGTTTGTCCATCTAGTTGTGGATAAGATCTAGGTTGTTTATGCAAAAGGAAAGGATGTACTCACTCTGAGCCGACTAGATTTTTTGTTGTTCACCGAGTGAGAATGCTGAAAGGTGGTGAGGTACATACACATAGTTGGTATGCACTCACACACAAAAAGGTGGCTATGGGGAAATTTGTGCCACTAGTTGGGCTTCCTGCTCAACCATACCAAATTTATACCTCCTGATAACTTTGATAAGGTGCCACAAAAGACAGGGGTGTGGATCATGAGACAAGCAAAGCCTTGGATGCTTAGAACCCATGAACAAGTGCAAGTTGGCACTACAGTCATGCAAGTTGTGTTATGCAAGGCAGCCATGCATGCATAGATACAATAGGTGCAAAATGCAAAATGGGAAAAAAGTGAAAAATGAAAACAAATGAAAAATGAAAGTGTTTGAAGGAGTCTTGTTTAGTTCATATGAGGTCTTTAACTTAGGGGAACATTGTGTGTAATTTCTCCAAAAGAGGATCGATCAAAGGATAGAATATTCACAACTTAGGGGATGCAGTGCATTGCATCAGACCATTAAGAGGAATATAATATGCTGAGATAAGTCACACCTATGACCTTGGACATCATACCAAATGTCATCCACAAAGTGAGAACGCATCATGTGAAGTAACAAGGCTGCACTAGGAAGCACAGGCAAAGGAAAAGCAAATGCAAATGCAGAAAATAAAATATTTCCAATGTATGCCCCCACTTTAAAGGGATTGCTACACAACACTTGGTGAGAAATTTCTTTAAAGTAGAGAAATGAAAAATGGAAAAGGGACATGAGATCCTACCTGTAGAATCCAATGTCAAGTGATGAATATACAAGAAAGGCTACATCATGTGAAAAACAAATCAAGCAAAAGAGGAGGACTATGCCCCCAAAATGAAAAACGTCAAACAAATAAGGGATCTATGGATTTGGGGTCAATATGTTCACTGTTGCAATGTTTGTTATAGAGAGCGTGAAACTATCATCATCTCCCCAAACACATAGAACTAGAAGTAAACATAGAGAGCGAAATCAAAATGAAAAAGAAGAGTCAATTTGGGTCAACATGGAGGAGACATAGGATGTCTCGAGGCTTTGCATCGTCCCCAAAAAGGACCATAGAAAGAAAAGAAAAAAAAAAAGCAAAAGAGCCTTATTTTTTGAGTTAACATGAAGGAGACATTGCAGTCTCAATGTCTTGCATCATCCTCAAATGAAAGGAAAAAGATAAAAGAGGAGAAATTCATTTGGTTGAACATGAAGGAGACATTGTGGTCTCAATGCCTTGCATCATCCCCAAATGAAAGGAAAAAAGGACACAAAAACAAAAAGAGATTCATTTGGGTCAACATGAAGGATACATTGTGGTCTCAATACCTTGCATCATCCCCAAATGAAAGGAAAAGGGGAAAAGAGAAGGGGTTCATTTGGGTCAACATGAAGGAGACATTGTGGTTGCAATGCCTTGCATCATCCCCAAATGAAAGGAAAAAAGGAAAAGTGAAAATAAAAAAGAGAAAAGTCCTGCACGACATATAGAACAAAGGAGATACATATAGAATAATGTCACAAAGAGTGAGAAAACATCAGACAAAATAGCGAATACACGAAACATAAAAAAAAAACAAGACTAGTAAGGCAAGTGTAAGTCAACCATGAAACAAGGCATCCACCTCCCCATCTCAATGGGGAAAAGTGGGAGGTGGACAAAAAAGCGAAGGGACAAAGAAAATTACATTACTAGGACAAGGCTAGCAACCTCTTGCCCCCACTGAGTGCAAGGCTAGAGGGAGCCGAGATAGGTGATTAAAGGAGTAATATAATAGTGAGAAGGACATGTTCTATGACTATGACATGAATGGGTACACGAGAATGTACTATGGGTCAATAGGGTAGCACTCATAACCGATGAAGTGATAGTTATTCATTATCTCTCGTAGATGGTGACATTCATCACTTTGATGGTCGAGAAGATAATGATAAGCACAATGTGGTGCATTGGAATCTCTAGGATGGATGACCAGCTTATTACGATGAGGTAAGGTGATAAGGCTTTTGTTTAAGAGGATGTATAATTGTCTCTCGCACTCAGGTGGTGGATGGAGAGGAAACTTAAGTTTTTGCAATTTATATGGCCTCTTGCAATGGCTAGACTCACCAACCTCAAAGGATGGGATGGGAGTAGGAAGTCCTAAAATGATCTAAGGTTTAGCATTGTTGGTAGGAGGAGATGGTGGCCTTTCCTTAGGAAGGAGAACATCCAAGTCAGGAGGGTTATCAAATATTACCGTGCCATCGTTATAGAGCTTAAGGAACTCTCGAGGCTGCACTCGAGGATGAGGGGAATCATGATAACCGATGCCCATATGGTGTTCATCAAGTTGCAATTGGTCATAATATTTGTGAATCTCATGTTCATTTGTAAGATCACCACCTTATTTGTTTAAAATGGGTTCCTTTTCCATAAGTTTGTTGTAGATTGATGGGAGGGTGGGTGACTGGGTTATGGTAAAAGGGTTGAGGAGGGGTTGGTTGAGAGGGTCTAGGCTCACCTTGGGTAGGTAGCCGAGCTCCATTGTGAACTTTCAGATGAAGATAAGCAAATGAGTCAAGAGGTGATATGTTGGGCATTATAGGCTAGTTCATAGAGGGATAGAAAGAAGCATTGGCTTCAAGGTTGTCAAGGCACTCATTAAGGAACTAGTACATGCTAGCATCATCATCTCCAATGGTCTACTACCGTAGGAGGACATTCATTGGGATTTGGTTGAGCAAGAGTGGGTTCAAGGTCATTAGGATCAGTGGAAAAGGTACAACTTGAAATGTCCATTAGGGATTTGAGGGAGGTCCATAACTTCTCGAAGGACATAACCATGATGAGCTTGAATTAATAAAAGTAAATGGATCAAAATAGCAAACCTGGAAAGGACCACAGAGGAATAGTTACAAAAACTAGAAATACAGACAAGGTGTTGTAAATGACAGAAAGAGGGATGCAAACTATACAAAAGGACTAGGTCACCTAGTGTGGTGACTTAGTCCCAAGAGTGTTGTTTTAGAAAGATTTTTGTACTTTTGGCTAATGCTTGTGGTTGTTCTGATATTTAAGTGCAAACAAAAACTGAAAATGCAATTTTTTTTGTGATTTCTTATTAATATTGCAATGCAATCTGCATATTTATCATGAATTTTCACTAAATGCACTTTGTTCACTAACTGTAGGATGCAAACAATGCAATGCAAGCTATCTCTAAGATGAAATTCAAAAAAAAATCAGAAAGCTAGCTTATGGTCTACAGTCAGGTTCACCAAAATGAACTACCAAAAACACATATAGGCTAACAATGGAAAGAGGGTTCCCTTACTAGGCTCCTAGGTTCTTTCACCCTAAGGTAACTTGGTTAGGAATAACACTCTTTACTATATGTTGATCTATGTAATTGGCACATTCATTCAAAAGGGGGAAGGATTTGATGATTGGTTTGTGCTAAGTGTGTGTGATGTGTGGATAGAACTATAAGTAAAATGAAGCTAGTCTAAATGTATACAAATATAAATGAAATAAAACTATGCTAACACAAACTAACTAAACTATATGCCCTAAATGAGAGTAATCTAGAAAATGAAAAAGGAGGATAGAAGAAGTGTACCTTGAAAAGTGATATTGCAGCTGAATACTCTTGGGATCTCCTAGAAAATGCCTGAACAGAGCAGGACACTTACGCCAACTGGGGCAACCTAGTCCTCCAACTTGGAAATTCTACCAAAATAGGTTTCAAGGAAATGGGTGCCCAAAAATACAAAAACCCTTTTTTGGGCCTAACACAGGGACGAGGTCACCAATAGGGGTGACCTAGTCCTCTTGTATCTTTCCAAGGAATTAGGCTTTGATTTTGTCAGTCTCGGTTGATGTTTCCTTTTTATGCAGCAATCTGTGATAGGAACCCCTGAAAGTGACCTGTAGGTTGTCTTTTTGTCCTTCCTAGGGTTTGAGGCTTGGATTTGACTTGAGGATAATGTTGGTACTTCTTGCAACACTTTGTACTTCACCTAATCTACATCAAAAGACCTGCAAACACATGCAAAGACCATAAATTGTTGGGGTTAGGAAATAGGGGTTTGCCTAAGTCAAACCCCTTTGTAGGTGATTAAACCCAAATGAGATGAAAGCAAAGGAATGTAAGATTGAAGGATAACACAATAAAAATGTTTACCAAACCTTTGTTGATGTTCAGCAACATGCATGAGCAGCTCCAATGGAGATAACCTGAAAACCTTAATGCTTGTATGCTTGCTTGTGAAGTCTTGGTTGCTTGGATGCTTGAAGATTGAGAGAAAGAGAGTAAAAAATGAGCTAGGAGAGAAGAAAAATGGAGATGAAAACCCTTATTTGTACATGTGAAACCCTAATTTTCCTGAAATGCAACCTAATAGGCCGACCCTAGGGTTTTGGAGGAAAGACTCCCGTTGAATCTTATTTAAAATTTGAATTTTATGCCTAAAGGGACTAGGTCGCCCAAAGTGGCGACCTAGTCCAGCTGGGAAAATTTTGGTGGTGGTTGGGAATTAATTTATGTTTAATAAAGTTAATCAGATTTGCCTCCTGAAACACACTTAGGTTGGGCCTAATGATGCATTAAAAGGGAAAATTAGCATATAAAAGGGGTTGATTTAAGGGTGACGAGCCTAGATAAGTGTGAAAATGCAACACAACACTTTACAACACTCTATCTGAAGTCTTAGGAAGGTGTAAGAATGTATTATTTAAGTGAATTATGTCGAAAGGGTCTTAGAAAAGTGAGGAAATGCATTACAACACTTTACAACACCTTAGTAAAACACCATTATGTCATTGATGAATTGCAAGGTTACAAGGCTGAATCAAGGTAATCAAGGCCAAAATCTGATGGAAAAGACCAAAATGAGCGAAAAAGTGCCAAGGTATACACTTTTTGGCGACACATCAATATATTGATGACAACCTAAATTATTTTTAAAGAATTCTAAAAATAATATCTCCAACACGATGGATATATTGGATCTATATTGTGTTGTTTCAAGATCTAAACTTGCACATGATAAATTTTTTTTTGTGATGATTCAATTTGACCCTATTTCCCAATGGATCCCATGTAAATGGAAACCAATTAAACATGAAAAAATTATGAGATATCTTGGTATACAATTTGGTATCAGGGTTTCTCTTTCAAATATGTGGAATTGGTATCTTAATATCATCAAGAATAAAATTTTCATCTGGGGAAATAAATTTCTCTCCTTGGCTAGAAAAATACAGGTTACCAATAAAATCTTTCTCACCACACATGTTTATTACTCTTCATGTTGGATGACTTCAAAAGAGGGGTATGACGATTTAATCAAAATTATCCATCAATTTGTTTGGGCTAAATTGGATGGCAATAAAGGGTTTATCTCCACATCATGGAACCATTGTACTCAACTAAAATGCAAAGATGTATTGGGGCTTATAGACCTAAGAACACAAAGATTTTTCTTGGCTACCAAATAGATTATTAGACCTATCCATTGGAATGAACTATGGAAGATTCTTATACAGAACTGAATTAATATTGCCTCTATCAAGGGCAAATGGTAGCATGTGGGGTGGCTCAACAAAATTCATCATGCTCCCCTTTTTTATTAAAGCTTCCCCTGCCCTTAGTCTATATGGAAATCTTAGCAACACACTTGCTATCTTTTAAAATGGAGAGATAATTTGCTTCAACATGGTTTCAATTTCTCGACTTCTTCAATTTGGTGGAATAAGCATATTCTCTATCAGGATCATCCTCTTTCTTTAACCTTTCCAAAGCAATCTTATTTCTTGATCAAAAAAAGAGTCTGTAATGTTGGTGATCTGCTCGATTTTTATTCTATGATCTGGTTGTCATGGAATTCTAACAAAGATCAATATAAACTTAGCAATAAATATAAAGTGTTTCTAATTTGTGTTCAATCTTTGGTTCTACTCGATTTGACTATGCACGCCTATCCATTGCAACTGCTACAAAGATTGGTTATGGATGTCCTCTTATCCTTTTCTTTTCTTTCCTTTAAAAAAGGCCTACTTGTAGTTGGTTCCAAATTTTCTCTTAAGATCTCGATTGAATTCCAAGAAAAATTGTAAGTTCAATGGAAAAATTTGGACTAAATTATCTGCTCACATTTGGAAATCAAAGGCTAATACATACGCTCAATTAACTTCTTGGAAGATATTACATTTCAGATAGGCTGAAACGTATGATGGTCCAACCAGTTAATTGTCTCTTCTATCAAAGGAAAGAAAATATGAGGAATATCTTTTGGGGATGCCAATCTATTAAAAAGTAATGGTATGTTGTGTTTAATGATCTTCTAGCTATCTTTGGGCATGTTTTAAATTGGAAGGAAGAACTTATTAGAGTTGGATTACATCATAATGTCATCGTTGATTGAGTTAGGCATGTCATTTTATCATACATTTGGAGAAACAGTTGTAAAGATATCTTTAATAATCTAAATGATCACTATGGAGTTACACTTCTAGGGCTTTACTTCAACATTTTTTACTGTCCCATTTTACCCTTTTCTCATTTATAGGTTGAGGCTTAGAAGAATCTACACATTGAATTTCAAATATAGCAGATCAAACTTTGAGTTATTCAATTATTCAACAAAAAGGTCACTATATCTTAGGGCCTAATGGCTCACCTTCAAGATGGACTCTACTCCTAGTTACATTTTTTATTGTTGTTGGCTAGCTTATGTTGTTTATGTTGATGATTCTTTCTTGTCAAATGCTTCTATAGTTGTATGGTTTCATGTAGTTTTTTGTACTACAACTCTATTGTCTTGTATCAAATGCTTCTACAACTGTATTATTTCAAGTAGTTTGTTGTAGCTCATGATACTACAACTCTATTGTCCTGTATCAAATGCTTCTACAATTGTATTGTTTCAAGTAGTTTGTTGTAGCTCATGATACTACAACTCTATTGTCTTGTAGTTTGCTATATTGTTTCATGTAGATTGCCGATTTTTGTTGGACTGTTATGTATTTGCACATTTTCCCTATAGTTTTTATTGCATTCTCCTTGTAATATGCATTTTATCAATACAAAAAAAAGGAGATAAAAAATATATTATATCAATTATCAAAAAATTCCATAGGATCAATGTGCTTGGAAATGTATTCAATTGTTGACATGAACCTCTAGCTCTTGTCTCATGCTAAAGGATTTGAACAAGCCATAATTTTTCAACCAATGGCTAGTTTCAAGATGCTAACATGCATTAGTGTATAATACTCTAGCTTAAGGATCTAGTATGAATTTGGATCTTTACAAGTATTTTTTTTGTGATATATACAACTCTACAATGTCACATTTGATTGGAACTCTAAAGTACTTGAAATATGTTTTAAAACCAAACATGTAATTGCAATGATAAATATACTTTATGGTGAGAATATGACAACTAAAAAATCATATAAATTTAGAAAATAATAAAAATTATGAAAGATGATATTTTTGGTTGATGCAAGATTTCTCTTACACCTTGAATGATCCTCCATCAGTTATCAATCAAGGGATAAAATGAGTAGGTCATCATTGTGTTGAAGGATGAGTCCAAGATTAGAGTACACATTTTTTTACTATGACTTTGTCCCAAATTTGTGACTTTTTGCTTGATAGAGTACAAATTCAATGTAGACACCAATCATTTCACTAATAAGGAGAAACTATTTCAAAAATAGGCATCTAATAAATTCCAAAATGTTTCGTATAGGTATACACTATTTGGTCTAGAGCTAAGTACCTTATCCATCACATTTATATTGCCTAAAATAAGTTATATTTTTATTAGTTTATAAGTTCCCAACCAACTTTGTTAGCCTAGACTAATTATGGTTAATTGATTGAATTTTGTTAATTAGCCTAAATTAATCCTAGGAAAACCCCATCTCTTTCTCTCTATGTTTCTATCAATTATTAATTTACATTATTTTAATTAACAATTAAGAGATACAAAAGATACTCCATTTGGTGGTGGTGTAATGATAATGAGATATTTTTTGAAGTGATTGTTTTAAGATTCAAATCCCATACATATAAACAATTGTTAATATATATATTTAACTAACAATTAGAGATAAGAGGCATATAACATTAGGTGGTGGTGCAATAATAATAAGATTTTTTTAAAAGTGATTGATAAAGGTTCAAATCAAATTCAATGCTAAGATGGTCTATCATTTTATGGAGTCCCCATTAATGTAACCACATTGAAATGGTTAAATGCCCATCTTTAGAAAGATATCATTACCAAGCTAAAACTCAACACGTCCCTAATTACCCTTAAAAAAATGAAAATAGAACAAATAGAAACACATAGAAAATGTGACCGTCCATTCATTCTTAAAAGGCTATTAAATTAAAAAGGGTGTAACAATTTTATAACTTGGATTTTTGTCTTTGTTTTTTTGAATTTAACTAACCATTAAGCAAATTATGATATAATCTATAATATAAAAAGAGTACTCTTTGTTGTATGGGCATTTCTTTACTTTTTAGTGTGGCCATGTTGGTTGGCTAGATAATAGAAAATTTACCCATTTGGACCATGTCATCTCACTTATGTGTGCTACTCCTTAGCAAGATGAAGATGAAACAAATTCATCATGAAATGGAAGCCCATTATGTAGTATTGCGCTTGAGTTGGAGCAGTACTGGGATGGGTGACCTCCCGGGGCGGACCAATGCTTCACGTCTGTGAGCATCACCTAGATGCAATGAGTGCTAAGTGGACCATTCATTATCACGAGAGATGGGTTCTTGTGAACCACTACTCATGAATCATGGGTCAATGAGTTTGACTTGAAAACTACACGGTTGAATCCTGATAGCAATATCATAAGCCCATATTGTCATTCAAGATCTCCCAAATGGGTGGGGCCCTCAACTTGTTTATGATCTCTCTCAATGTGCTACTCGCACAGCCTTAACAGCTTAGTGGATTAACTGTTCTTTTTGTCATATTGATTACAATATGTACTTTTAAAAATGTAATTTCATTCCACCCATCTTTTATATAAATTATATATTACGTTTTTAATATTTTAATATAAAAATATAGTGCACTATTATAAACACTAATTGAAAGCTTTAGTAATGTAAATGGATGTTTTACCTACGTAGACAAAGAGACGATGGACATGAAAAATATTCATCTAAAACTACTAGTCATATCCTTTGAGTTACCAAGGTCAACTTCATTTCAGTGTACCAAAATCCCATGCCTTTAGGGGTGGATAGTAGGGGCCCCAACGGTGGCAGGTCCATACTACTAATAACTATAGTACTGAGGGAAATTCTCTGGACTGGTAGGCAGCGCCATTTATGAAGGGATTTGATCTGATAGGTCTACTCATACGCCGCCCCTGTACCTCCCCCGATCTATGACAGCTCTACTTTACCTCCATTGGCCCCCCTGTCTCTACTGTTGCTTACAAAGACAACGCAAATTTCTCAACATCAGTCTGCAATCTCACACAGATGTTTCTGACATTAAGAAGTATGTTATCCATGTCCATTTACAGACTTTAGATGACAGCCAGAAAACCAGCCAGTCAACGTGCTCCTCACCATACCAAACATGGGTTCATAGATAATGGTCCCTACCCAATACATTTGCAAACGTCACATGCTTTCAAATTTCTGTCCACAGAGAAATAAAAGCACTGTGAAGAATTGAAAAGTAAATCAGGGTTAGAAACGTCCATGATCTACGTGAACGATGATAATTTGTCTGTATTACCAGGCTTTATGAGCTTTCCCTATCTCATCTAAAGTTCGTTGTCCAACATAAGAAGATTGTGCTCTCTTGCATTATTTACGCACTAAGGAGTCATGGAATTTGTCTTTGCCTACAGCAATGCATATAAGTGGATTATTTTTTCTCAATGGCGTTTCAAATATTATTCCTGGGGACCCCATTAAACGATGTAGTCGGTGCAAGTAGTCGGTTGTCAAGCACCTTTCAAATTCTCCTTTTACTATTGTAGAGAAGACCATGACTGCACCGCCACTTTATGGTGAGCTAACACACTTTTAGTTGCATGGAGTGATGGCTAAATAGTAATTAGATTATGTGAACGTCAAATAAGAACGAAGTTTGATGGATACATTGCTAGATACCATGTTGTTTCTCTCTTAAACATGCAGGATGAACGACAATAAAAGTATGTCATCCATATAACAAATGTATAGCTTTATAGCTCATGGTCATGATACACTAACTCCTTGGACCAAACCCTGCTTATAATTATAGAGAACTGCAGGTATATTCTCTTACACAAGTTGTAAGTTCATGATTGTAATTAGGAAGGCACAAAGTTAGAGCATTGCATAATGACCTAGATCTGTATGAGACAATACATTTTATTCAAATCTTAGTCTATTAATGCATTATTATTACTACTAAAAGTGCATTCTAAATGTTTTAATGATCGTATGATTAAAATGGGTTGAGTTTTGATGATCTAAGATGATTTGAACATATATATTTATACTAATATATTGATAAAAATTATAATCTTGTGTAAAGTTATGCTTATTTTTTTATATTGTTATTTTTATCTGTATATTCTTAATGCATGGTTTTTATAGTCCTCAATTTAGATGAGAATTCACAATGAAATTAAACTTCTCTTGGAAGAAAATTAAATTTTGGAATAAAATTTAATTGTCTTAAAGCATTATTTGTCAAGTCTTGATTTGTTGGTAGTTTGGTGTTCATTGTATGTTATTGAAATAAGGGGTTAATAGAACAATTTTCTCAAATATAAGAAATATACATAAATTATGGATAATTGAGCTTCTAAATACTTCTAACCTTAAGTATAATGTTCTTTGATTTTAAATCTATGTGTATCTTTTATCATTAGAAAACACTTTATGAAATCAAATCTTACAATGTTTGGAGATGCTTTTCCTAATCAAAATTTTATAATTTATAAAGAAAAAACAAATAATGAGTAGGGTAGAAGTAGGTTTAGAGGTTGTAATTATGAAAATTTATTGATTAGATGAATGCTTGAATAAACAGATGCCAAATTAAACTATCCTTTACTTAACCAAATTACTCATACTTCCACAAATAAAGTATTGTCTTAAATAGATTCAAATTATAACAACATATTAGAAACCTGAGCTATGGTGGATTTTAATGATGCACTTTATGATTAGAATAAATTTATTCTTAAATTTACTATACAAAGAAACTTATAGTCAATTGGTAGCTAGTAGCATGAACAATGATGAAATTTAACCAAAGGACAACTACAATTAATGGATTTTTCTTAGGGAAGTCTCTCAAAGTTAGGCTAAAATTTAGTAGCTAGGACTCATCCATAATAAATAGATACGATTTATTTATATAGAATCTTTGAGTGTTTATTGCATCAACCATATATTCTTTAACACAATTTCAATCCAATGATCAAGATAGCATGTAGCAAAAATTCAAAATACACAAAGTGACAAGCTCTAGTAGTAAGATTAGGATCAATATCAACTAGTTTGGACTTTATATGTATCTACATATTCAATGATCATTTTGTCTCATTCAATTTCCCTCTATCTATAATTCATATATGTAATTAGAACCATATGCATTGCATCTTCAATTGGTTTGTGTACAAATTTACATCTAAAGTTATGGATTTCAAAAGAGGATATTTCCACTATGTACTTTTTCCTTCTCTTTTGAATGTCCTTTTCCCTTTTTCCAAGTATGTTATTCATTTTAACCATTATATTTGTTACATATAAATCAAATACCCAAATTTTCTATTCCAAAATTATAAAAAATAATCCTTCTAAAGCTATCATATGTTTCAACAATATTCTTTGAATCTTCATCACAATATTAAAATGATCTTATTAATTATTAAAATAGATGCAATTCTTTAAACTTCATTTATTTGACATAAGTTAAATTTTAGTCATTTCTTCCAAGAATTCATTAACTTCCTTCTCCCTTAGCTTTACTACTTCTATCAAATTCTTATTTTTTTACATTGATTGTTGATCCAAGATGTGTTCTTTTATTAATGCATGTGCTTCTATCTTATCTATTTCTAAGAGCCATGGAAGATCTTGTTCATTTTTTTTCCTCTTCTTTATAATCCTCTTTAATTTATAAAATCCTATTTTCTATACTTTTTAATCCCCTTTAATTTATAAAATCATATTTTCTATATCTTTTAATTGGATCTAGAACTTGGCTACTTGTTCAATAATTTTTGTTTCTTGCTCAACCAATTTTTTTATCCAATTTTCATTAAATTTATATAGACACACCATGTTATCTAATAATGATTCTTCTTTTTATGAAATAAGAATAGGATAAGAGTTAGCATTATGTATTACTTGCAATAGAGTAGCTAGTTATTTGATGTGTATTTGTATTTTAATAATATGTGTTTTCAACTATTTATGTGTTTCCTCATCATTCCATGTTCTAATTTCCATTATAGATTTTATTGATTTGAATTCTATTTATTTTTACTTAGTGAGTTAACCCAAATTTGACCCCTACCACTTGATAATCCTATGTACTTAGCTCCCTATATCTTTTTGTACCACAAGAGTGTCTATTTCAATTATATAAGATATTGATGCATCTTTAGTTATAATAAACTACAACTAGAACTTTTTTTCTTTTGGTGTACATATCTTTATCAATATATCTTATAGATATAAATTAGTAGTCCTCACTTTTTGTCTAATTTTCTAAATATCTCTTCAGAGCCACATGTGGACTAGGGATTTGGAGTTAATGATTTTTTGATTTGGTTTCATACTATTTTTATTCAACATTCATTTGAACAAGTTGCTCAATCATTGATTATTTATTTGATGCATATAGTTTTTCGAAGTGAGAAGCATATATTTCACGACCTTTTCTTTCATTTGGACCATAGGAGAAGTAGGTCTAGATATCTCTACAAGTGGAATATATTGCAAGATAGAACTTTATTGCCTCTATTTTTTTGTACATCTCATTGTCAGAATATCCTCTTACATTGTATCCTTCTTCACTTGATTATTTTTTCCATTATTTTCAACTTAGTTAAGAGCCACTACACAAAATTATGTCTAGATACTAGGAACATCCTATGTAGATATATTTATTTTAATCTCATGTAATATCATATAATTTTGATTCACATATGTTTGTTAACCAATTTTTAAGTAAAAAAGGTATCACCCTTATTTAGCTTGTGAATCATAGCATGAGCTTCAAATAGTGATATTGAGTAATCAATTAGCACATCATCATCTTGAATGTTAATTTGGAGTTCATATAAATTTCATATCATATATAATTATTATTTTGGATGTAGGACATCCTTTTGAATTTTATCCTCTTTTGCTAGATGTTTTTAAATCATTTTCTCCACTTGTGCTTGGTGATTACATTGTCCTTGAAAGGCTTCTTATTCATCCATTTATTTGATAATTATATTGATTTTGGTCAATGAAGGTATAAATATGAGTGGTATGAAATAAATTGGTGAATTGGAAAGAAAAACCAAAACATATAGATCCTTTTCACTTATCACTTGATAAGAATGAATATTTGTGGGAATTAATGGTGTAACTTGAGTTCTTTGTGTAATTGTAGGAGGAGGGTTGTAAATAGATGGAGAATATGAATGTGTTTGTCCCATGTCTAAATCACTAGTTGCTTTAGTGAAAAAGGGATCTTAGGTCTAATGCTTAGACCACTAACATCAATCCTTTATCAAAGAACATTAGGATGCAAACAACAAGGGAATTAGATTAAAATTTAACCTAAAGGTGAGTCCAACCAACCATAGATTTGACCCTTTAATGCCTTGGAAATTGATTGAAATTAATTTGGATTAATTGACCTAATTTGATTATAAGACTTAACCTAAAAAATACAAATTTTCTATAACAATGAAACTTAAAATCAAATTTCAAGAATAGATCTAGAAAGAGAAGAGTACTGTGAACTTGGTATATAAATTTTAGCCTAATTTTCTAGACAAGTTCACCCAAGGCACCCTGGTTTGGGTTGAATTTTCTTAGATCTAAAAAATAAATCTTGTAGCTTTTATCTACCTTAAATTGTTTCTTTGCTTTGTGATCTCCATCTTTGAATAAGAACTTGCATAAATGTAGAAAAGAGATGGGGGTGGCTATATAGGATTTTACCTTGATCAAACCCCTATTTTGGTATTTCTACCTCCATAAACAACCAATAAATTGATTCATAAAATGTTTGTTCTCGTAACCTTATGTGTGTCTAAGGTTGTAATGAGCTAAAATGCATAAAATCCTACTCAAGTGTGATTAAGAAGGATTCCTAAATGATAATGACAAGACCAACCCAAGAGAAAGTCAAATACCCTTAGGAAAATCTAAAACATAATGATACCTCACTTTAGGCAGCAAGTAATCAGAGGATTGAAGATGAGAACACTTTGAAAACAAGTCATTAGGTTGTAGAAAGTGGCCAAGAACACTTTCCAAACCTAGATTCTATCATGTCCTTCAATTGGCCTCAAATTCCAATCATTGAATAAAACTTGATCAAATCTAAAATATCCTTGAAAAAATACAAATTCAAATGTATTTTGGTAGAAAGTAATTGTCTCAATATTATTTTCCTTGTTCATCTTGTATCTCTCTTCATATGATGAAATGACTAAGTATTTATGTGCAACTAATCTAATTTCTCAAAAATTAAATCACAATAGCTGACATTTAGGATTTTAAATTCAAATAATAAATTTCCAACCCTGACATACTAAAATTTGGGGCAAAATTAAGAGGACAAGGGGGCCTAGGGTGCCCTTGTCCAAACCCACTTTTTTGGGATCTGATTTTTTGGGAGAAAATATTAAATGCATGATTTGGTTTTTCACATTTAATTTCTCAATAAATGATTAAATGGGCCATGGAATGTATAATTTAAGAAATTAGGAGCGTGATTAGGGAATTTCTAAATGCATTGATGAGAAGGTCACTCAAGTCGGTTCTAAACAAAGCATAAAATTATGCTTTTTCCTAGAAGAGAGTACAATTTTTGACACTACATTTAGCTCCCACTTAAGTAGCCATATGACTCTATGTGCATATTGTTAGCAAAGAGATACTGCGAGGATCACTTGTTGTTGTCATTGATGGCAACCATAATGGATGTTCAGATCTGCACACCACCACTTGTCCATACTGACAGGAAGATTGAAGACTGTCAAGCAAGAATAGAGTATTTGACAACACAGTGTTCATTGATCTAAAAGACAATCACAGGTTATTATTTTTCTTTGTGCATCTCCAGGAATATTCTTTGGCATATCATCTTTGTCTTTAATGAAGTGCAGCAGCTCGTACCATATTTTGTGAAATATAGAAGATTCAGTTATAATGTTCTTAGGTTTTCTTGTATTTAGGCTGACTATTTGAATATACATAGTCGTGGATGTATGGAAATTAAGTAATTAAGTATAACCTTGTTTGTATGTCATTATTTGGGTCTTAGCCAAGTTTTGGCCAACCTTTGTGGGTACGCATTGTATATTTCCTATAATATGAGTTGATAGTTGTAATTATTTTGTATTTTGTTGAAGCTGATAGTGTGAAAAACAAATCTATGTTGCGGATATATATACTTGATCCTACGTACCATTTTGCACGGTGTATAATGTGTGTAATTGTCTGATCGATGAGTCAGAGCAGAGTAGAGGTGCAATAATGCATAGTTTCATTTGCACATAGATGACCTGTATTGTGTGCATAAGCAAAGTAGAATTTTAGTCTGTAGAAGAATATATCAATTGATGTACTTTAATTGGAACTGTAATCAAGCATTGTAGATGCTAATCCTTTAGTTCAAATTTTCAGATGGTTTTAATTTGAACTCTTTTATTTTGAGCAGTGAGCTCTAGGCAGTGCACCTAAATGCAAGTGCATTCCCTTGTAATATTAACTTTTGAGTATACTCAGAATCATACTTGTCGATTGGCCATCCACCATTGTTTTTCCCCTAACAAGGTTTCCACATAAAAATATTGGTGTTATTGTGTTGTGCTTTCTTTCTTTTTTATGCATTGTTAATTTGTATGTCACTGATGGTCTAGAGTTAAAGATTATTGAAGTTAAGTTTTCATAATAGTGATTCACCCCCCCTCTCAGTTTGGCTTGTTTCCAACAATTGGTATCAGAGCTAGATCCTTAAAAGAAGAATTCTAACAGCTTGGGAAGATCTTGGAAATAATTTCAATGGATTCAAGCAGTATTGAACAATAGTTTATGGTAGCTCTAGATGATTTTGACCAGTCAAAAGATGAAGTCCAGAAACTACAAGAAAGTCTCAAGGATACAAAAAAATTCATTGAGTCTCTGAAAGACAAGATCAACAAATCAAGAGACAAGAGAAAGGAACTCTGTGATCAGATTCAACAGAAAGAGAATAAGAGCACTGAAGATGAACAATCAAGCAAAACCTTGAAAGAGAAGAGTGAAGAATGTGAAAATCTTACCCAAGAGAATACAGTCTTGAAGGTTGAAATGGAATCCATCATGATGAGATTGACCAAAGAGATTGAAGACAAAAATAAAAATGAAGAAAATCTGACTCAATCCCCGAAAGAAAAATCTAAGGTATGTAGTCGATTGGATGATGAATTGGAAGTGTCAAGAAACAATGAAGAAGCACTTGAAAGATGGCTGGATGATCTCAGAAATGAACTTGCTATTGCAAATGAGTACAAAGAAAAGTTCAAAGCTAGTTTTGCCATGCTTGATGAACTAATTGATAATTAGAGGACTCATGATGATGAAAGAGGTCTTGGATATATAGAAAGAGAAAGCTCAAAAAATGGACAAAGGAATCCTAGTCAGAGGAATTCAAGACAAAGATAATTCAAGAAAGGAAATCAAATGAACCGACCTAGAAGGTATCCAGTAAGACAACCTAATGCTCAGATATTTAGTGGATATTTTTTTAAATGCAACAAGTTTGGACATATGGCTTCTTAGTGCAAAAGTAGGATGAATCAAAGTGGTCCATAGTTTTCAGGTCAGTGTTTCAATTGTCATAAGATAGGTCATAAGTCAAATGAGTGCAGAAGCATGATGAATCAATCTCACATCAGATGCTACACATGCAATAGATTTGGTCATACTACTAACCAATGTAGATCTAGAGGAAATCAATGGAACAACTTGTCTAGAAGAAGAAAAGTTATATGTCACTACTGCAACAAATTTGGTCATATAGAAACACATTTTTGGAGCAAAAAAGCTCTAGTAAGCGGAAAGAGAAATGTGTAGGAAGACATCAAAGGAAAAGGAAAAATCACTGCAGATACAGTAAGACAACAAATGTGAAAGAAATGCATAAGTAAAGAATCTTCTACTGAAGAAAGTGTGCCCGCACTGGAACCTGCTTCTGGTAATTCCTTCAAAAATTAGTCTCAGGCCTATGGCCTAGGGGGAGTTGTTAAATAAAATTAGATGAACCCCTAACCAGAAAGTATCATAGGATGCGAATATGTTTAGTAGATGCATAATCAATCAACAGATGCTACTCAACTCATAGAGGTATCAGTATGCCAGAATAGAGGGCCGCATATATTTTTCTTGCCATTGTATACAAATACAATGTAACTAAATGTATTAGGGTTACAACATTTATTGCAAATAAAAGTGTTAGGTGTGAAAAGGATAAAAAGCCATTTTCACACTTCATTTCTCATCTTGCATTTTGAAGAAAAATAATTTTGGAGAGCTCACAAGTGATCTTTGTCAATCAGAGGTGAAAATCAAGTGTTAGAAGAGATTCAGCCGAGGAAACTCTTGTCAAAGCAAATGAAGAAGCTTCAGTTTCTACAAGAGATACTGTTGAAGCTATCAAGCAATTTTTGGACACACAAAAGGAAGAATTGGATGTAGAATTGATCGTTGGCCCCATTCATTTATCTACTTTGAGCCCAATCCAAAAAATGAAAATAGCTACACTTGCTCAAGCTCAGGTAAGAGAGGAGTTACTAAAATCTCATGTTGAGGACAAAAAACTATTAAATCTGGCATCCGAAGTACTGGAGAAACTAATTCCATCTTATGTAAAAGATTCGGCTAGCTCATCCTCATGTGAGCTAAGAAGGCTAATGAGCTCGGTTGACACTCATTTTGAGTCATTTGAAAAATCAGCCATGACAAAAGTGGGGAAAGAGTTCAATGTTAAAAGATTTAGTAGCATGATAGAATTGATTGATAAATATAAGAAACTCTTGACTACTTTCACTAAGAATATGAAGGAAGCTCTATTTGAAGGTGGAAAAATTTATAAAGCATGCCTATCCTTCTCAAAATTCACAGAGAAAAATGAAAAGAAGGTCAAGGAGCTGGAACTCAAACTGAATGCTATCTCTAAAGAATTTGATCTGGTAACCAACAGTGTTGGAAAAATAGAAGGAGAAGTAATGTCTTTGCTCAGCAATATAAAAGAATTGAAATATGAAAATGATAAAATTATTGCTAGAATCTGTGAACTTTGAAGCATCATCTATCCAAAACTTGACATATTGTCAAGTGCTCTCAAAGAAGAAGAGGAGTCTTTAAACATTGCAGATCCATCCAATTTGGACTCCGTGGAGACTCAATCCTTTCTAATCTATGGTCACATCTCTTAGAAAGGTTTGGGTTTCAAATTTGGATCATATAAAGAAAGACTTTGCTGATATTTTTCAATTCATGTAAGTTACAATTTTTTTTGCTCAAAAAGTGTTTTGTATCAACACATTTTTGCAATTCGACACCCACCTTTTCCATTGATTCCAAAGGGGGAGAAGGTATGGAGTGAAAAATGCTTAATCTTCTTAGGGGGAGAATTGGAGAATCACATTTTTTATTTTTTGTTGACCGGTACAGTCTATCTTGGCACTTGGTTCGACACTTAGCCATTTTTCACTAAGTATTGCCATCAATGCCAAAGGGGGAGATTGTTGGAAAAGAGATATTGTGAGGATTACTTGGTGTTGTCATTTATGGCAACCATAATGGATGTTCAAATCCGCACACCACCACTTGTCCATATCGGTAGGAAGATTGAAGACTATCAAGAAAGAACAGAGTATCTGACAGCATAGTGTTCAAGACAATCACAGGTTATTATTTTTCTTTATGCATCTCAAGGAATATTCTTTGGAGTATCATCTTTTTCTTTGGGTATGTGCAGGACCATGACGGGCCAAAAAGTGGCGATATCTAAGTGATATGATGGCCCATGTGGCTGACAACTTTATTTGTACCCAAAATTGATGAAACGAAAAGGGTTTTTAAAGGAGATTCTCAACTTTCCACCAATATAAATTATGCTTTACTTTGAATTTAATAAATTATTATTATTCATTTTCTATCTGAATTATGACTAAAGTCCTAATTGATAGGATGATTGAAAAACATCTATAACTTTCAAACGATATCACATTTTTGGAATCTGAAACATGTGTCACATTCTATGCTTTGCATACTATAGGATTAAAAAAAAATGAATTTCATGAAGTTTTGACCAAGTTAAGGTGGTTAGACATACAATTTTTTATATTTTTAAAAATTTGTAATAAAAAAATCATAATTAATTATTTACTTGGAAAAAAATTACAAAAAAAATGCATCACATCAAGACATCAGTCCCCTACTTATATTTAAAATATTATAAAAAAATATTATCATTTTATTGTGGTTAGTGTGGTCAGACAGGCACTTGCTTCTTATTTTTTCCCTAAAATTTAAGTACTACATCATTGAAATTTCAAATTTTCACCAAATAATTTTTTATTTTTATTTTTAAACCTAGTAGTATAGAAACTACATTCAATTTGCTATAGATTCTATTCTTAGATATTTTTTAAATAATATAGATAACTTATTCAAATTTTTATGTCAAGTTGCCTAACTCTGATTTTCTAAATTTTATTGCCACTTAAGGGCCTATTTTTTCCATGATGATCCTACACATACTCCTTTATTGAAGCGTAGTGGCTCGTACCAGATTTTGTGAAAGATAGAAGATTCGATTATAGTGTTCTTAGGTTTTCTTGTATTAAGGGCGACTACTTGAATATACATAGTCACAAATGTATGGAAATTAAGTAATTAAGTATAACCTTATTTGTATGTCATTATTTGGGTCTTAGCCAAGTTGTGGCCAACCTTTGTTGGTACACATTGTATATTTCCTATAATATGAGCTGATAGTTGTAATTATTTTGTATTATGTTGAAGTTGAAAGTGTGCAAAAGAAATCTATGTTGCGGATATATATACTTGATGCTTTGTACCATTTTGCATGGTGTATAAGGTGTTTCATTGTCTGATCAGCGATTCAAAGCAGAGCAAAGGTGCAATAATGTGTAGTTTCACTTACGCATAGATGACCTGTATTGTGTGCATAAGCAGAGCATAATTTCAGTCTGTAGAAGAACATATCAATTGTTCTACTTTAATTGGAACTGTAATCAAGCATTGTAGATGCTAATCCTTCAATTCAAATTGTCAGATGGTTTTAATCTGAACTCTTTTCTTTTGAGTAGTGAGCTCTAGGTAGTGCACCTAAATGCAAGTGCATTCCCTTGTAATATTCACTTTTGAGTATACTCATAATCATACTTGTGGATTGGCCATCCACCATGGTTTTTCCCCTAATAGGTTTTCCACGTAAAAATATTGGTGTTATGGTGTTGTGCTTTCTTTCTTATTTATGCATTATTAATGTATGTCACTGATGGTCTAGAGTTAAAGATTATTGAAGTTATTTTTTCATAACACTTATTCACCCCCCCGCCCCCTCTCAGTGTGGCTTGTTTCCAATACATATGCAAGCTAAAGTATTGGAAGTGAATCATATCATGAAAGGGTACAAAAAAGGGTACTATAGAGGATATCGATCATTCATCAAATGAGAGAATGAAACCCTTAATGTAGCCATCTGTAAAACCACAACATTAGGAACCACATCCTACAAAAATTCAATCATTATAAATTCAAAAATCATCATGTATATGTAAAAAAATGTGTTAGTCCAAAAGTTATAAAGAGAATGAAATTCGAAGGTAGATGTATGTTGTTGAAAACAATGATGTGCTGAGAGGGGGATGAATCAACATATATTAAAGCTTAACTATTCCATTTGCAAATTAACAACACATCATAATAATTGGAAATAATAAAAGATAGCACATACATCACATAGAGACACCAAGATTTTTATGTGGAAAACCCAATGAGGGAAAAACCACGGTGAGGATTAGCTCATAATATATGTAGCACACTACTAACATTAAGTACAATGTTTTAAGGCTCACTACCTATGACATGTAAACTAAGGTATACAACCTTAGAGAAAGATACAAAGTACCTGATAAGACTCACTATCTCAAAGTAGGATACATGAAAATTAGATTGAGAAAATTGATTAAGAGCTACTATGAAGAAGCATCCAACACATGTTGATGTTGTAGTCACTATTTCACACAATTAGCCCTTTACACTAATTTCAGACACTTCATCTTTTACATTATTCCATATCACTGCTCACTTTCAGTCATCACCTTCATAAATTAATTTTACCTTCTATATATATCCTTCATAACAACTAGAACCTTTATTAGGTTAGCTCCAATCTGACCTTTAGAAGAAACACTTGATATCTCACTGGTCAAATCCAATTATGTATAATATTTTTAAGATAAAAAATAGTGGATTATCACATGGTATTAAGGATCCAAAAATGTCATAACATATTCTTCAAAATATAATCAACCAATCAGGATCAACCGTTGATGATAGAGACAAGTCTATCGGCCCAAATAATGATACCACTACTAAAATTGCCATCTATTCACCTTTGCACTCCTGGAGAGAGATCAAAACTATCATGAAAACCAAGAAGTAATAATTTAAGCTTATGGGAAATATCTCATCAATCTTATCCCAAAGAAATTATTCATCATATGCTGGTGCAGTAGGAGGAAACCACTAAATATGTAGAAACAGAGCAATATAGACATACTGTAGCACATTGTTATTAAAAAACTGAACATCCAAACCATCACAACACTTGATACTAATAATTAGTATGTTATGAATACCAATGAACATGTTCACAAAACCACAAGACCAATACTTCAAATCTAGGTGAATCCAGATCATTCCAATATGCATACATCATCACAGTACTTAGCCAAAGTGTAGACCAAAACTCTATTACTTGCAACTTTAACTGTAGTAAGTGCAATGAATTGATTTATTGGATATGAAACCTTCATAACTTGACCAAATTATCATATGAACTGCAAGACTAAATCTTTTATAGCAAAAAGATGCAGACCATAATATTATGACTGTGCTTTAAATTCTTCATTGTGAGTGCCCTAGAGAAAATTCTACACCTTTTCTTTATATGTGGTACACCAAATTGAGATGATACCATGGTAGGCATGTTGGAAACATACTAAAACAATTGTATCCACTTCCACATAATTGTTGGACTAACCGCAAGCATCTACCTTCAGGATCGCGACATGGTTTAACCACCACTCGTGGATCTTAACTGACGCTTGTATCGGGCATTGAGAGGTCGATATTTTGGTGCAATGGAAAGGCCAACAATTGGTATCAGAGCCGGTCATGGGTTCAAACCCTCGAGTGGTGTTGAGGGGGGGATTTTTGGACTAACTTCCAGCATCTCCCTTCGGGTTCGTGACATGGTTTAACCACCTCCTATGGATCAGAACTGATGCTTGTATCGGGCATTGATAGGTCGATCTTTTGGTGCAACGACAAGGCCAACAATAATGCATAGATCACCATTGAAAACTTGTACCAATTGATATAACATCATAATAACTATCTTCGAAGTATGTACATTCTTCAACATCTCATCTAACATCAATGACACCCCATTTTGGGTTGACATCAATGACAACACATATTGCTAAAAGTATCCCCATTTTAGTTGATGGAAACATACATATGCTTCTCCCCCCCTTTGACATTAAGGGAAAAATTTATAATGTCTTCTATTTAACATCCCAAAAACTGTATGAGCTCCCCCTGAGATGGAGATCCCTTAAAAATTGATACTATATACATGAAATTTTCAAAAAGAAATACCAAGAATGATATTGAAAACCATCACAAAATTGTACAATGAAAAAAATATATCATCTTCTGCTTTTAAAACTCCCTTAGAGGGTAAGATACCCTTATATATTATCTCAAGAAATGGGCTAGAGTTGCATTCCAATTTTCCTTAGATGAGGATAGGATCTGGTTTTGGCACTCAAATTATATATAAACCCTTAGCCACATCTATATTAACGAAAATAGCTTTCCACAATCCATAGTGATAATTGCTTGAAGTTTTTTTGGATTTGATTTTGTGAATAATTTCTTACATCAATGTTTCAGATTACACTTTGTGATCCATCATCAGGATGAAAATGAGAGCACGAGGATAAGAATGATAATTTGCATACCAAAAATGCATAAAAAGAGGAAGAGAAAAGAAGGAAGGAGAAGTAGATGCACACCAACCAAGGGACAAGAGGGAAATGATTAGGTAGGGAGAGAAGAAAAAAGAGAAACTTTTCAACTTAAGCCGTAGTGGAACCATCCTTTTCCTTTGTTAAATTAGAGGCTTCGGAAGACTAAAATATTTGTGACTCAATAGAGTCAATCTGAATTCTAATGCTCTTTATAGACTCATGCCACCTTAAGAAAAAAATATAGAGGGTAGTTGCCTCATCAACACAATCCTTGAACTCTTTGATGTTTTCTTTCAATTTGTTGTGTGCATTGATGCACTAGTAAAATACTTCAACCGTCATTTTTTCATTTATTTTTCTCAGGGGCTCTTGTTCTTCTTTCTTCTCAACATGAGATAAATTATACTTAAAGGAATCCATTAGTAGCTTCAATTTTTTTTCTGGAGCTAAAGAGGAATCAATGTCTACTTTCGATAAGCCCTCCTATATTACTTTTTACTACATCATCAATTAAACTTGTTTTCTTCACATGTTCCTGCAATATTTATTTTCTTGTAGAGGCATGCAAGATGTCTCCAAGCTGCAACTTAGGGAGGGGATAAATGCTTGATAATTCTACTTTTCCCTCATGAGTAGGAATCCTTAGAAGATGTGATGTCACCATTGGCTAAAATTGCATCTACATACTTAATAGGTATTTCAATGAATTAGAATATGTAGAACCCTAACCTATATCAATGGAGGAATCTTGCTTCACATCCATTTTTTATGTTGTATCCTGATCTTTCCCAAGATTATCCACTTCCTTCTCCTTTTCTTTTTCTTACTCCATACCTAAGACTTCTTCTAATTTATGCATATAGGAAACATCTTCTCCTTATACTTTTTACTGATCTAATATGTTTTGTTCATTTGTATCTTTTAGAGAAGGAAAATTAGGTTCTTTATCAGGATTAGCATTCCCTAGAGGGGAGCCACTAGTTTTATCTTGTGCACTTGTGTTCACTAGAGGAGAAGTATCCTTATTCAAATTATCATCCTTTTCTATCCTATCATCACTAGTTATATTTCTCTAAAAAGAAGATAAGTCTATGTCTTGTGTAGATACATCAGGTATATATTGCAAAATGGTTTCATCTGAAACATGTTGCTCACTTTTCATCTCAACCTTCTTCATCTCCACAAAGATCTTAGCTATCTTTTATCTAGTCTCTTTCTCCATCCTTTCCATCTCATCTTTGTCACTTCCCATTAGAGTTTTTATTCTATGTTTGGTCTAGAACACTTGTTCTTGCCTCTAAGATAGTTTCACCCTTTCTTCATGTGAGATGGATAAACTAGCTTTCTTTAAATCTTGTTGTCTCATTTTAGCTTCTTTTGTAATGGATTCATTTATTTTTCTACTAAGAATATTTGCAATATGTGTTGGGAGTTTATCAATAATATCATTAAGAGCTACATTAAAACTCATCATATACATGAATATGACCTTTTTAATTATATCCTTGTCAGCAAAAGGAATTTCATCATACAAACCAACTCTCTTTTATTGCCCCATGCTCTGCAATAGCATTAATAGCTGCCTCAAGTTGTAGAGGCTCATGCTCAAGTGCTTCCACAAAATACTTATTTGTCTTCTTTACCTTTTATTTTCCTTCGGATTTTTTTTTTTAATCACCTTTTTTTGCTCTCTTTCATCTTATCTTAAATATAAAGGAATCCATTTATTCTTTTCCATCCTCTTCATCATCATCCACATTTATTGGAGTGAAACTTTCTCTTCTTACCTATTGTTTCGGCCTTGTTATTTTCTTCTCTATAGTCCCAAATTTCATAGGTGTACTGGTAGCAACTCTCCTTCTACTAGGAGTTGGTTGGGTAGTTCTAAAAGGATTTGGAGGTGTAACAATAGTAGATGCATAGCTACTTAATTTTTAAGTCCTTTCGAGGCTTATGGAGTGGTAGTAAAAGCCTGTAGTACTGCCAGAGTACCTTTAGATGCATTCCTTAATGGAATGCCAAATTTCCTCTACAATTTATCTTTATTTTTCTCCACACTTTCTTCTACATTCTTCTTGATCATATTACTTGTTATTTCATCATAAGTTCCAAACCTTTCTATAGTTGGATCCTTGGGCTTACTAAGTAGAATTTCAACATAGGTAATCTAATCAGCTTCAGAAACCTCATAAGCTAGTTAGGTATCCATAAAGTTCTTGGTTCAATTGCCTCCATGTAGCAATTTTCTTTATCTACCATGAAATTAATAACATATTTATATTTTCCCACCACTTTTGAGGGTATACTTTTCCTCATTTGTATTTTATTTTGGAAAGTATCAAAGAATCCATTGTACATAATGTCTCATTGTTTCACATCTAGAAACCTAAGCATATGATCCCTAATTTGATGTGCAATAGGAATTTGTCCTTACCAGACCATATTACTCAAACTAGGCAATTCCTTCAAGAAATAAAATATAAGATAGATGATTAAGGAACCATACCAGAAGTTGTATCTTGTTTCATTTGTTTTGTGTAGATTCTCTAATAGTTACTACCACATAAGCTCATGGATATTAAAGTATTTTCCTTCCTTCACCATTAGATGTGTTGTATGAATTATGGTAGTAGTGGTAGATATTTCTCTATTTGAGTAGTATATCTTGTATGCAATTCCCATTGTTGCATAATGGACCCCTAGGTCTAATATTTCATCCACAATGAGTGACCTTTTATCAAATTTCGCTCTAATGAGTCTCATGAATTTTTCATTCTTGAAAAATTTCAATTCAGACAAAGGTCTAAAGGAGCATAAACTAGTTACAATTTTGATAGTGTCCTTTGCGATCATATAAAGCTTATCAAGGTAGATAAATTATTCATGAATATCGCTCAATACAATTTGTATCGATTCATATTCAAGACTAAAATTTGAAAAATTCTCATGTATCTAATCTCTTCATTTGCACATTCCTATATTCTAGTTTTAGCAGGACATCATCAGCCAGCAAATAATTGCTCCTAAATTCCTACATCTTCAAATGACTATACTCAGTTAGAGGTGAGTGAATTTACATTTAGATATCCTCTATTTATGCAACACATCAATTGTAACATGGGAAAATTCTCCATCCTCATCATTCTCCATGGATTTGTATGAGTGCTTCTTAAATTTGGGTCTTTACTTCTCCGCAACATCAATAAACCTTGGTATATCCATGATAATTCCTTCAAAAACTATTGTTTTACAATAAAATTGAGAAATACCTGAGAATTCTATCATTAGGGTTTGCATAAAAATTACTAAAAACATTCTTATCTTCCTTATCCCTTCTACAAACTCAATGGAATTCAAATAAGATAAAATTATCAAGTATGGCTTAAATATACTTCATATCAACACTAAATTTTTTGTACTAAATGTCTTTCTTAGTTTTTGACATTAGAATCATTTTACTATCTATGATACATAGAGCTCCATAATCCTTTAGGACACTTATTTTTAAGGTGCAATTTCTCCAGAATCATGACCACCAAGATTCATATCATTGTTTATCATTATTCTAGAAACTTCAGTGTCTCATGAATTTTAGGGGTTTGAAAAGGTTTGTAATTGTAACTCTCCCTGATTCAATACTCTCTCTTTAGTTACTAGAGAGCTCATATGTACCATGCTGAGGTACAAATTCATTATTTGATTCACCTTATTCCTTCTTCTACCAAACTTTTTTCATCTTCTTCTTTTTATAATTAATGAGAGGAGCATAAGATATTATATTCTTTCCCTTTTAGTAACTTGCAATGTGTCTTGGTTTATTGCAATTGTAGTAGATGATACTCACTTGCAAAGAAAAATTGCTTCTTCTCACATTAGATCTACAATCAACAGCCTTATGACCGAACTTTTTGCATGTGTAGTATTAACCATGGAAGGATTGAGAGTTCATAGCATTACTTTTTCTCATCTTTTTATTTTTTCATTCATTAACTTTATGACCCAATTTGTTGCAAGCATAGCACAAACCATGAAATAGTTGAGTGTTCATAGCATTTTACATTGAAGGCCTGAAAGAGTTCAGAATCATGTTTATTTTTCATTCAACTTCCTTATGACCAAACTTATTACAATCATAGCAATTTCCATTGAACCTAGTAGGAGAAGTTTGTTTAGGAGCAAGATTTCTGAAGTTATTTTTTCTCCTGACCAAGATGAATCCTACTTATTTTTTGTTGTTATGATTTATCTTTGCATCTTCAGAGGATATCTCCTTAGTATTTTCAGTGCAGGCATTCTCTTCCCTTATTTTAGACTATCCTTCTGCTTTGAAGTTATCTTATAGACTTGCAAAACAATTGATCATAAGACTTTTCCCCTTTTCAAAACCAAGACTGGATTTGTCTTTTGATGGTTTTTGAAAGTTAATCAATTCAGTAAGAATTTCAAATCCTCCTTTTATTTTTTGACCCTTATCAATTTTCTCTTTTTATTTTTCAAGTTCTTTTCTTAGAGATACAATCTCTTCTTCTAGCTTTGAACATTCAACAATTTTATCATCTAGCTTGGTATTTAAGTGATCTTCAATCCTCTTACCTTCTTCAACCTTAACTCTTAATTCAGAGATCACAACTTCAACTTCTTTGATTCTAGTCTCACATCCATTTCCTCCTAGATTTGCGCTTTTAGTTTGTCAATCTCTTCTTTTGATTCTTTATATTTTTCCTTCAATTTATCAATTTTCTCTTTCGATTTTTTTAGCATACACTCATATTTTATATTTTGAAATCTTGCTTCATCCAAATATTCAAGAGAAGACCTAAGTTCTTCAAAATCAAGTTCACAATCATCTGGATTGATAATCCATCCTTCAGGTTCCATTTATTTAAGATCTTATTTTGGAATAAACATATCATTGAATTTTTCTATAAACCCTATGTGTTCAAGAGCAAGATAAACCTTATCTATTAGGCTTCACAAGGCACTTGGATCTAATACCGATTTTTTAACACAATGATGTGTTGAGAGGGGGGTGAATCAACATATATTAAAAATTAACTATTCCATTTACATATTAACAACACATCACAATAACTGAAAATAACTAAAGAGAATGCATGCATCACATAGAGACACCAATATTTTTACATGGAAATCCCAATAAGCTAAAAACCACGGTGAGGATTAGCTCACAATATATGTAGCTCACTACTAACAAGTACAATGTTTTAAGGCTCACTGCCTATGGACTTGTAGACTAAGGTATACAACCTTAGAGAAAGATACAAAGGACATGATAAGACTCACTATCTCAAAGTAGGATACATGAAAATTAGATTGAGAAAATTGATTATGAACTTCTATGAAGAAGAATCTAACACATGTTGATGTTGCAGTCACTATTTCACATAATTAGTGATTTACATTGATTTTAGACACTTCATCTTTTGCATTCTGCTCTATCACTACTCACTTTCAATCATCACCTGAACACAAATGAATTTTATGTTCTATATATATCCTCTACTAAAAATAAAAATGTATTACTAAATTTTACTATAAGTTATAGAAAAAATACCTTTTTGACATTTATTTTGACATTTATTGTTTGAAATTTTAGAGCCTTACCATTCAACCTAGGAGTGAAAATGTCACAATGATGAACATACTAACCCTCGAGACTAAAGGTTCTATGAGAGAACACTACACTAGGCATGGTGGCACAAGAGGTGAGTAGAATTTTCACTTTCCCTTTAAATTTGGTTATTATTTTATGCTATTTTTAGGGTTCTTTAGAAAATTGTGGCACCCTTGTCCATCTTTGGCACCCCTATCCTCTAAGATTTCCCATTTCCAACATTTTTCTCCTAGTCCTATACTGGTGCCCTTGTCCAACAATGGATCCCTTGACTAGGTCTAGAGTTTTAGCAATTAGAATTGATTGTTTGATAATTTTAATGTATTAATAATGATCTTGTCTTCTTTTCTTTAACATACCCACCATGCTCATAGGGAATTTATTGGAGCTGTTGTAAGTTTGTTTTGTCACTGATGTCAATAGATATTTTTTGTTGCATTGATTTCAACCTATGGAGATACTTTGAATAGTTTCATTATGTTGTCATTAGTAGTATCAATATTGCCAACCTCTAGTGTTGCTTTGATGAGAATATTTTTGTGGATGTTAAAAATTTTGTGTGGTTGAGATGCTGATAAGGTGTTGCAAATGTTGAAATGGTGTTTTTGGTGCTTGGTTTCCAAGTGCTTTTGAGAAAATATGAATAAAAGAGGAAATGGTGTGGTAAATTTTGTTTAGTGTGGCAGAGTAGTGTTCAATGTTTTTCTCTACATTTCTTCATGGTTGAAGATCTACTTTTTTGGTTTAGATATGTTGATCAAAAGTGTTCAGAGATATTATATCCAGATTTTTAGGTTATGAATCATTCAGCAGAAGAAGTTGTGTTCACTAGTGTGTGAACTATGATGTAGTTCTATCTAGGAGAAATGATTTTTCTCTACATTTATCCATATTGTGGTTTCTAACCTTGTTAATTGGATGTGTTCTTATATTGTGCATATCTATCTTTAGTCTAAGTTGTTTGTGTTTTTTTTCTTTGCAAGGATGGATTCATTAGTTAAAATGTGTAGAAGGTTAATTGGGTGTATAGACTGATTAAGTTATTTAGGTGTATGATGTTGCAAAGGATTTGTTGGATTTCAAGGTGCTGATGAAATATTCCATATTGTGTTTAAGTTTTGTGTGTGGTCCATAAGACATCTTTCAATTTGGTTAAGCATGTACTTAAATTTTTAATGGTGTTAACACAGGCTCAACCAATCTTGGGTGTTTACACTAGTTGTGGATATACTTCAATATTTATGGAAGTGTGGAAAGGAATGTTTATGTGGAGTTAGGTTCAAATTAAGTTGTGATGTGGTTTTCCTTCATTCCTCTCCATCGGGAGAATGTTTTGGTGCTGACGTAATTTGAATTTACATGTTTGAGGTACATAGCTAACCATGTAAATTGTTTTCAAGGTTGAAGACAACATATATATGTGTTGAGTTGATGAAGGATTGGCATGTGAAGTGTAGAATGAGCTTTAATGACTAAGACTACTAGAAGCAGTGATCAAATGGCATCTACATTCTATAGAGAGAGTGAATATTTTGGTGAAGAAGTGGTGTAACTTTTCTATTACTCTGAGATGGATTTCTCATTGTAACAATCTTCTATTTTCTTCTATTACTCTGATATGAATTTCTTATTGTAACAATCTTCTATATTGTGACCTTCATGTGCACCATCACAAATCTACCTCAAGTAGTTAAGCTTTCTTCTAAGGAACCTTGCTTTGATACCAATTGTTAAATGCACAAGACAATTGAAAGGATTTCAATTGTCAGAAGGTCCTAATATGGTATGCAGATTGAAGAAGGTATTATATGGACTCAAGCAAGCTCCTAGAGCTTGGTATGCAAGATTTGATAGGTACTTGTTGCACTAGGGATTCAATAAAGGTACCACAAATAGAAATATTTCTTTTAATGTTGAGAAAGATAAAATTTTGGTTGTGGTTGTGTATGTTTATGATATAATCTTTGGAGGAAATGAAAATATGTGCAAGAAATTTGTAGAAGAAATGTAGAAAGAGTTTGAGATGTCTATGTTTTGGGAGATGAATTTCTTCCTTGGACTTCAAATAAACTAGATAGAGAAAGGTTATTCATTTCACAATCCAAGTACGTTAATGAAATGCTAAAGAAGTTTGGAATGGAAGACTCTAAACCAGTATGTACTCCTATGGTTATTAGTTATAAGTTGAGTAAGAATGAAGAATCTTCTAAGGCTAATTAGAGCAAGCATAGATCAATGATTGATGGACTACTATATTTAACTACTACTAGATCATATATCATGCATGCATTTTGTCTTGTGGCTAGATTTTAAGATCCTAGAGAGTCACATTTGGAAACAATAAAAATAATATTCAAATGCTTGAAAGGCACTCTAGAACATAGTTTATCATATCCAAAGGATACTGATTTCTATCTAATTTATTATATAGGTGCAGATTGAGCAGGTTGTGTGGATGATAGGATAAATACAAGTGGTGATGCTTTCTTTCTTAGAATTAGTTTGATATCTTGGTTAAGCAAAAAGCATGATTTAATGCCATTATCTACTCCAGAGGTAAAATAGATTGTTGTAGCATCATGATGCACATAGGTATTATGGATGAAGCAAACATTGAAGGATATCAGAGTGACATATGATGAACCAATTCCTATCTTATGTGACAATATAAGTTCTATCAATATTTCAAATAATCTGGAAATGCATTCAAGGACAAAACATATTTCTATGTGGTATCACTTTCTAAGAAAAAAGGTTATAGAGAATGAGGTGAAGTTGGAGTATGTGCTTACTAAATATCAAGTTGCAGATATCTTCACAAAGGTTTTTCCTAAGGATAATTTTGAGTATCTCTGAGAGAATTTAGGGGTTATTGCCCCTCCTTTCAATTATATGCATAAGGTTATGCATCAGACTAATGGATCTCAAGATTTATTCCTTATTCTAGACTGATATCGGTGGCTGCCTCTCGGGGGGAGTAGGTAGTGACATTTTTGGTTACTATAGTCAAGGGAGAAAGTGTTGTCATTGTGTGGCATACATGTTTTTTCCTTTTTTAGCATAGATTTCAAAGAATATGTGCAATAGTTTTTGGTTGGTGAAGTATGGTGTCTACTCATAAGGGGGAGTGTGCAAAGAAGTGAAATGGAATGGTACGAAGAAAACATAGTGCAATAAAATAAGTTGAGGTTGCAGAGCAGTTGTTGTGCCTTATAGGAATTTCCCTTGGGGGAGAGGTGTATGTGATTGTCGTCAAAGGAGAATCAAAGAAAAGAAAATATGTGTTGTTCTTTTCCATTGATGTCAAAGGGGGAGAGAGAATTAACTAAAAAAACATATGAAGAAAGGGAGAGATAAGTCCTATAAAAGAGAGTGTTGCAAAGTATAGATTCTTATGTAAGGGGGAGCAGTGTGCACTAATGTGTAGTGTATATGTTGTTGATAAAAAAATTTGGTTGTTGTTGATGGTTTTTCATATCATGTGTTTCCATCAATGACAAAGGGTGATATTGTTGGAAGTTTTTGTTGTCATTGATATCAACCTATAGAGATTCTTTGGTTAGTTGCATTATGTTGTCATTAGTAGTATCATTGATATCAAAATCTAGTGTTACATTGATGAGAATATGTTTGTGGATGTTCAACCTCTTGTGTGGTTGAGATGCTAAGAAGGTGTTGCAGATGTTGAGATGGTATTTGTGGTGCTTGGTTTCCAAGTGCTTTTGAGAAAACTTGAATAAAAGAGGAAATAGAGTGGTAAAGTGTGTTCAGTATGGTAGAGTAGAGTTAAGTTTTTTTCTCTATATTTCTTCATGGTTAAATATTTTCTTATGTGGTTCAAATATGTTGATCACAAGTGTTTAGAGATATTATATCCAGAGTTTTAGGTTCTAAATCATTCAATAGAAGTTGTGTTCACCAGTGTGTGAACTATGATGCAGTACTTTCAAGGAAAAAATAATTCTCTATGTTTCTCTACATTGTGGTTTTTAGCCTTGTGGATCCAGAAGTGTACTTATATTGCTCATATTTATCTTCAATCTGATTTGTTTGTGTTTTGGTGCTCCACAAGGTTGAATTTATGAGTTACAATGTGTGGAAGGTTAACTGGGTGTAGAAAATAAGTATGTCCTTTAGGTGTGTGATGTTGTGAAGTATTTTTTGGATTTTAGGTTGTTTATGGAATACTCCAGATTGTGTTTAAGTGTTGTGTGTGGTCCATGATTCATATTTGGATTTGGTGAAATGTGTACTTAAATGTTTAATTGTGTTAACATAGGTTTGACTAACCTTGGGTGTTTACACTAGTTGTTGGTATGCTTCAATGTTTTTGGAAGCATGGCGAGACATGTATAAGTGGATTTAGGTCTGATTTAAGGTGTGATGAGGTCTTCCTTCATTCCTCTCCACTGTGGGAATGTTTTGGTGTCAACCTGATTTGAATTTGCACGTTTGAGGTGCATAACTGACCTTGTAAATTATTTTCAAGGTTGAAGACAGTATATATATGTGTGTTGAGTTGATGAAGGATTGGTGTGTGAAGTGTGTGTGATGTGAAGTGGGAAAGTGTGAAGTGTAGTATGATCTTTAATGACTAATACTACTAGACATAGTGAGAAGAAGATGTCTACATCCTATAGATAGAGTGTGAATGTTCTTGTGAAGTAGTGCTGGAACTTTTATGTTGCTCTGAGATGGATTTATCATTGTAACAATCTTCTATATACTTCTTTCTAATCTGGTATTGATCCCTTCTTTCTTTTGGGAAATGAGCCCATTATATCCGATGTTACAATTACTTTATATTGTGAGCTAATCTTCACCGTGGTTTTTCCCTTGTTCAATTTTCCATGTAAATTTGGTGTTATCATGTGTTTGGATATGTTTGCATTATTTTTTCTCGTGTTTAGATTCTACTAATGCATGGTAAGGGTTTAATGGTTATTAAGGGTTTAAGGATTAATGTAGATCTAAATGTTAATAAGGGTTTTGATGTTTTAATGAACAACTAATTCACCCCCCTCTCAATTGTCTTGTGCATTCAATAGGAGGATGTCTATTTCCATTACTTCGAGAGTAGGCCACACAATTCTTGATCCATTATTAGCAACACCTAAGCACCATCGGATTATACTGGTTTTATACTATGCCACCTATGTGATACCATGACACTATTCTTATGGAGCTTGTAGAGTGCTGGGATGCAAATACCTTCACCTTCCATCTTTTAATGGGAGATATGATAATCACACTCGAGGATGTGTATTGCATACTTAGATTTCCCATGTGAGGTAGGACTATACACCATAATGATTTGTGGACCCTCCAAGGGGTCTTAGATGATCAATATTATTGCATGGTTCATCACATAGCTAGTGAGAGAAATATTTATATTCTCCTAAGATGGTTGCTACATGCGGGAATGAATGTGCCACTTATTCGATGGATCATGATCATCACGGTTGCTCTAGATGTATTGCACAATGGAAAAATAACACACATTACTAGGGTCTTGGTACACATGATACACATGATAGAGCAAGATCAGATAGTATTTACCTAGGGATGAAGAATTGTAGCTCACTTATATCATGATCTCAGTTATTTTCTTACCATGAGGAACATAGAACTATGATATGTGCATTGCTTCAAGTGTGGGAGTTTGAGCATATCACTTGTACGAGACCTATAGGATATCCCATGGAGGTACCATGGACATATCCATGAGTGTTCTATTACACCTTTGGAGGTTTTGGCAGTATGAAGACCTACTCCACTAGAGAGTCACCTTTGATCGACTAGATGATGATGATGATATCATCTGGAGGCCATATAGGAATCTACAACTTTTGACATGACTACCACAACAACTATCCAAGATGGAGTGGGATCGATTCTTTATTGGGTTACATGATCATATTGTCATGTATTTCTACTATGATTGGGTTATGAGATAGTTTGGTCACCCTCATGTAGCACCCATTGTTCGTCCTACATATTTAAGATCCACACATAATGGCACCAAAACACACTACATACCCCATCCCACCATTACAAATGCCACTCTAAGTGACTTAGATGATGAGGGGTGAGATATGCATCCAACATCTAACAAGGACAATGTTAGCTTCATAGTTACATACTAGATATGGTGAGAGACCACACATCTAGATCTTTTTTTCTTGTCAACCATCCTACAAGTGATCTTAGGCCTTCACCATGACATCAAGAGGATTTGTGGAGGAGCAGGACGATGATGATGATGGAGATATGAATGGACATGATAAGGATGACGATGGGGAGGAGGAAAAATAGCCAATAGAATGAGGTCTTGAGGAGAATGAGGAGGCCAAGGATGCCCCCAAGGAGAGACCTAAATCTCATCCTCATACATCATGAGCACATCCAATGATTATCTTGTTCAACACCAACTCTATTGGTTCCCCTAGGTGCATGTACTCATGTCTTGTGATGTTGTTGTTGGGTTGTTGGTATAAATGAGAGATGGATGGATGAGTAGGGATAATGGATTATTGGTATTGAGGATTGATTGATGGGTCACTAGGGATTGTGGTTTGTTGGTATTAAGGATTGATGGATAGGTCAATAGGGATTATGGTTTTTTGGTATTGATGATTGATGGATAGGTCACTAAGGATTGTGGGTGACTGGTATTGAGGATTGATGGATAGTTTATTAGGGATTTTGTTTTTTTGGTATTGAGGGAACATGTTAATGAGATTTTTAGTTTGATTATGGAGACTATCAAGGTAAGATGAAGACATGGTTATGAGTCTAGATAAAGGATTGACAATGGGATGGTTTGGATGGATAAGTTAGTAGATAGTGGTTGGATTCTAAACGCTAGTGCAAGGTAAAGGTAAGCAATCAAAGACTTTTGATTCTTTTGGCTTTTCAAAAAAAATTGGATTTTGGTATTTTTCAAATGTTTGTAAATTTTGGGATTTTGAAGGTTTTTAAAAAAAATTGGATTTTCAAGGTTTTTGGATTTTTTGGATTTTTGAAAGCCTATAATAATAAAAAAATATAAGATTAAAGAAAATATAAGGATCAAGAATGATAAAGCCCTCATTGGGTTTGAAATAGGGAGGTTTTATAGATTCTAAACAAAGTTGGCAAAAAAAAAACATCAGCAAGACTAAATTAATCAAGTAGGAGTGTTAACTTAGTGTAGAAACACCATAAAAAGGTGATAATTCCCTAATATAATTTGTGTGAGACACATCTCTTTTGAGAGCAGATAGCTAGAGGTCTAGTGGCACAAGCCCAATATGGAAACAAGCTCACTTTTTCTCTCTCCTTGGGAGGCTAGGGAAGCCAAGCCCAAGAATTTTTATCTCAACTCGAGAGTATGTGGTGAGTAGCTTCAAGCAAAAAAGGTCTTAAACTAATTTATACATACTTTCTAGGGGAATCCTCTATATGCCACAAGGTCATGTGAGGCCTAATCTATAAATTTGAAAGTGCAAGAAAGTCAAACAACTAGCAGAAGAGGGTAACAAACCCTTATCCTTCACTTCCCTAAGGTATAAATTTCTTGGGGGATTAACCCAAATGATAAAATCACAACTTCCAAGAGGTGTTTCTTGCGATTCACCCCCGCTACTTATACTGTGTCAGAACATTAGAGTTGAGGTCATCCTCTAGGGTGATGAAATCCCTAGACAAGCCCCCTAAAAGAAAAGGAAAAAGTGATGTTTTTGATTCTTAAGATCACACAAAGCATGTGAGAGAAGAGCATACAAACACACTCTTTCAGGATTAAAAAACAAAATGTGAATTTTTCTTTTTATTCCTTCATAGTAATTTTTTGAAATGACATTAAACAAGCAAGGCACACAAAAAATAAAATTGTCTATAAACTTTTCTTCTTAATATTGTCCTGCAAAACCAATTTCATTTGAAGTTTAATTCTATATCTTTGGCTTGCAAAAAGAAGATTGTTTATGTGTTTTTCTCATTCATGGTGAAAATGTTTTGCATGCAAATGATTAGTGAGAACACATAAAACAATGATTTAAATTAGAAAACTAAGAACACCATGTTGGAAGAATGAAGAAGGTGCCCTCCAGGTTTGTTGTCATTGATGCCAACATTTGTTGGGAGCTAACTAAGTAAACTGTGAGTCCATGCTGATCCGGTATTTTGGTCCATAAATCTTCTCAGTAAAAGGGAATTCTATGATTTTTTGATATGTTGCTTAGGAATGTCAGTCACAAGTATAAATCAATTTTTAGCATGTTTTTGTGATCTGACTAAGCTATCTAGATGATAGAAGTTTGGTATTCTTTTGGTTGACAAGGTTTATCTTTTGTGTGTTCCTTATTTTAGGTCTGAGCCAACCTAACATTTGGATAACACATTTTTTTTGTGTGCCAAAAGAATTTTTTTATTATGCCGACAAGACTTTTGTATTTTGGGTCTTCCCTCAATTAGGCCGACCTAATTGATAAAGGAAATTATGGTTGTGTATATATTTATGATGGATAAGTGGTGATATGAGGACATGTGATATATATGTGAATGATGTGGAAACTATAATAGTGTGAAGTTACTAACAGTAATTATACACTGGCAACCAAATCAGAAGTTTGATATTTCTAGAGCATAATCATAATTGTTTTCAACACTTTCTAGGTGCACTTCTCCAGTTCATTTTGGCAGTGAGCCACACCTTATTGTATCTTTGCAATAAGAGTATGTGCAGGATCATGATGGGCCAAAAAGTGGCAATATGTAAGTGATATGATGGCCCATGTGGCTGACGACTTTCTTTTTACCCAAAATTGATGAAATGAAAAGGGTTTTTCAAGGAGATTCTCAGATTTCCACCAATATAAATTATGCTTTACTTTGAATTTAATAAATGATTATTATTCATTTTCTATTTGAATTATGACTAAAGTCCTTATTGATAGGCTGATTGAAAAAAATCTACAGCTTTCAAACGGTATCACATTTTTTGCTTCGCATACTATAGGATTAAAAAAAAAAATGAATTTCATGAAGTTTTGATCAAGTTAAGGTGGTTAGAAACACGAGTTTTTATATTTTTTAAAAGTTGTAATAAAAAATTCATAATTAATTATTTACTTGGAAAAAAATTACAAAAAAATATGCATCACATCGGGACATGAGTCCTCTACTTATATCTAAAATATTATAAAAAAATATTCTCATTTTATTGTGGTTAGGGTGGTCATACAAGCACGTACTTCTTATTTTTCCCTTGAAATTTAAGTACAACTGCATTGAAATTTCAAATTTTCACCAAATAGATTTTTTTATTTTTTAAATAAACCTAGTAGTTTAGAAGCTACATTCAATTTGCTGCATATTCTATTCCTACATATTTTTGAAATAATATAGATAACTTATTCAAATTTTTACATCAAGTTGTCTAACTCTGATTTTTCTGAATTTTATTGCCACTTAAGGGCTTGTTTTTTTCATGATGATCCTGCACATACCCATAAGCCATATTTGGTATTTAGATTGTGAGAATTTCAGGGACAATGAGTCCTAGCAGTGGGCCCTGTAATATCATATAATCGATTATAATATATTGTGAGCTAATCCTCACCGTGGTTTTCCCACTTTGGTTTTTCCACATAAAAATCTTGGTATCAATGTGTTATGATCTCTTTTATTTTTTGGCTCACTATTGAAATTAGATGTGGATTGATAATTGGATGGTTAATAGTTAATTTTTCTAGAAGAATAATGATTCACCCCCCCTCTCAGTATTCAGTATATTCAACAATTGGTATTAGAGCTTGGTTCCTCTAAAAAGTTCTTATAGCTTGAGGAAGGTCCCAAAATCTGAATACATGGTTGGTAAATACTATTTTGTTCCTCTAGAAGAAAACTTTGTATCTGAAGAGATCAATGATGCCCTTGAGGAATTGGACAAAAGTGAGGATGAGAAGGAAACTTTGAAAGGAAATATGAAGGAAGCAAATAATTGTATCAAGAAGTTGAGAGAGAAGATAAAATAATTCAAGGATAGACATAGAGAAGTTAGTGATCAATTGAAGAAGGCTAATGAGGATATTACCAAACTGAAAGTGCAAGTAGAAGAAAATTAAAAAAATGAAGAATGTCAAAAAGTTGACATCTAGAATAAAGTTAATGAATGTACAAATCTTGAACAAGATGTGGTAACCCTATAAGAGATGATTTGGAAAAAGTGAAAGATCGTGAATAAAGGCTCAAGACAAGTTCTACAATGCTTGATGAGTTGATTACATCTCAAAAACCTACTAAGGACAATTCTAAAAGACTAAATCGCTTCTCAACAAAGTGGACAATCAAAGAAAAATTCAAGGAAATGCCTATCAAAACAAGAACTAAAGGAACAATACCGAAAGGATTCCCATTCAACAAACTAATGCTCAAAGGTGCCCATCTTTTAATGGTTTTTGTTTCTCATGTGATAAATTCCGACATAGAGCAATATAATGTAGAAGTAGGATGAACCAGAATAGAATGAGTCATAATGCTGAGTTCTTTGTTGGACAATGCTATAATTGTAACAAGTTTGGACATAGAGCTAATGAATGCAAAAGCCGGATGATGATGAGAAGATTTAATACAAGTAGAAGAATTAAGTCTTTTCAAGGCTATTGTTACACATCACTATCTTTGGACACAAGGCTAATCAATGTAGGTCAAGGATGAATGAAAATTTGTTTGATCAAGGATATGTTGTGTGCTACACTTGCAATAAACTAGGACATGTCTCAAATTTTGTAGGATAAAAGTTGGGAGGAAACCTAATCTGGAACAAAAGAACAAGCTTGTGAACAAGGTAGATCCCTGAAAAGTAAGGAAAGAAATGGAAAAAATTTGGAGAAAGAAGGAAGAATCTAAGAACAAGGATGAATCAAATAATCCTATATCTGCACCTAGTGTAGATACCTCTTCTAGGAATTGAAACTAGTATTGGCTTCAGGGGAGAAAACACAAAAAATATAACAAGCCCCAAATATATAATGTGTCATGCGATGACACAAGGATAAGTGATGTGAATATTTATTTTGAAGGCATTGGAGAAAATTCCAATAGAAATTGAGAAAATCAAAAGAATTATGGAGCTTTTCTTAGTTTATAATATGTTTTACAATGTGTTTGGCAGCTTTTCTAAAAAGCAATAAAAGCAAAATTAGGGAAAAATCCATAAATAATAAAGCAAGAGACTAAGTTAAGGAAAAGAATATTTGCACAAATTGGAAGAAGTAGTGCAAGATGAAGTGAGATAGAAAGCAATTCAAAGTATTATACATTGAAACCCTAGTTCATGACAAGCAAAAAAAGGTATTATGTGTTACCTGAATTTCGTGGTTTTTAAATTTGAAGAGTTTATTCAAGTTTGTTTGAGTAATATGGCCATTCCTATCATTGTGGAAATTTATGAGAGGCCCCAACCAAAGTTTAGAAGATGTTCATGGAAAGTATATGAGAATGACCCAATGGGTGTGTTCTTGCATATTTCGAGTCATGTGCTACCCATCAAAGATCCAAGAACATATATTCGTGGGAAGCTCAAAGAATTTGATCATGAAGAGCTGGAGGATTTGTGGTACAATGAGTTGATTGATGACTTACTGCTCAAGGCCGAGTATGAAAACCTAGTTCAAATGAAGCTAAATGTTTGGAACTGGTTTCTGAACTTTTCTAATAAGAGTGATGCAAAATTTATCAGGATGGCCCTCAATAGGTTTCACAACAATCTTGTGTGGATAAATGAACCAGGGATTATCAACAAGGAGGTAATTTGAGTTGTTACTAGTCTTTGTGACACTGGTGCCATTCTAGTTCTAAAGGTAGTGAAAAATGATGAAGTCACAAGGTTAACTAGTTCCAAGTTGTATGGAAGAGCCCTAACCACAAAGTCTATCATAAACCCTGTCATTAAGTATGCTTCCATTATGATTGGGCAAAAATTCTACTTCACAAACAAATAAAATTTAGTATTAGCCATGAAAATTCACACAACTTATGAAATGGTGGTGAAAGGAAAGGATTTTGATCTTTGTGAGTTGTTGAGGTTGCAACTTATGGAAAATTTGTGTATGAAAAAGGCAAAGAAATGTGTCTTTATATTTGGAACTCTAGTTATTTGTTTGTTATTCTATTTTCTAAGGGAATTTCCAGAAAGAAAGAACATAATATGGGATAACAAAGGACAAGTTTCTCATCAGATTTGTGATAATATATGTAGTCTAGGAGATTTTAGGGCACAAAATAATGCCCTTACTACTTTCTTTGCAGTCTTTCAGAATGAAATGCATGAAAGGGACAAGATTCCAAGAATTTTGGTGAAGAAGTATGAGAAGGAGATAAGATTTCTTGTGTCTACCAATGAATGCATCATTGAGGTCGTAGAAACCAAAATTTCATGGATTGAACCTCTAGGATATGAGATTGAAGAGAAAATAGAAAAAAGGTACATTGAGATTATGTTGGCTAGTCATAAACATCCCTCTCTACCTAGGCTAGGTACATATGAGGATAAATCAACTTAAATTCATTTGGAGGCTACAACACCTAAAAGAATAAAGAAGATCAAAGATTTCTTCCAAGATCAAACATACACTAAAGATGATATAGTACAATTTAAGGAAGCTCTTAATAAAAGGAAAGCCAAATCTTCTAACAATCCTCTAGACCCATAAAATCATGAAGGCTATCTTCTGGTGCTACACTAGCACCTTTTTCTAGTTTTTCCACCCCTAGTGGTGCTAATGTTGAGAAAGGGAAAAGGAAAGAACAAACTGTCCCTAAATCTATTGATGTTACTACCCCTACCAATACTAGTACTAGGGCATCTAAGAAGAAGGACATACCTATTGTTGCATCATCTGTTGCTTCAAGAGGAAGAAGAAGAGTGAAAGAAAAATCTCACAAGAAAAGGAGTTTGAGTGATGTTGTTGAGGAAGAAATTGAGCTTGGTTTAGAAGAAGAGCATCAGCTAAAAATAAATAAAAGAGCTAGTACCTCCACTGAATGAGTTAAAACTAGTGTTGAGATATCCATTGATTAGGAGACAGAGGAAGAGGGGGATGCCCACCAAATACATGTGCACACAAAGAAGAATGAATAAGGCTCATCTAATCTTGTGGAGAACATGCCTGGTTCTTCTCCGGTAAGTAATTATCCACCCTTGGTTCTTGGAACCTTAGTGAAAAATATGATTGACAATGATCTTATGTCAACTATTGAATTATATGATGAGGTTAATGATGAAGGGAAATAAACCATCATAAATGATTTTTCTTAGTGCATAGGTATCTGTAACATAAAAATGGATACCATACAGTCAAAATTTATTGAAAGTGTGTGGAAAGAGTTAGTAATTAGAAGGAAAGAGGCTTTAAATGTCAAACACAAGATGAGAAGTGAAGTCTTAAAATATGTTAGTTCAACTTATTCTGAGATAGAAGTTGCAAATCTATTGAAAGAATGTTCTAAAAAATTGAGTCAAGTAGAGATTCAACATGTTAATGACTAAGGAAGATGAATATGTTGAAAAATTAAGTCAATAAACTTAGGATGTGATTAGGAGATTAGCGAGGAGCTATTGGACAAGAACTAGTTCTTCATCGAACACTACTCAAACCTAGGGACATGCTACTGATACAAAAGTAATGGATAATCTAGTCCTAGAGACTATTGATGAGACACTTGGAGCTTTGGAGACCCCTACCCCTCAGATGGACACAAAAGAAACTACCAGTAAGAGGTTTGATGATCATCATAAAGATAAATTTGGTGAAAAAGGAGAAGAACATCAAGAATCCATTGAGAACAGGGAAAAAAAAAAAAGATGAAAGTGAAGGAAGTAAAGACAAAGAGAAAGATAAAGACAAGGATGATGAGGATAGAAGGGAGAAAGAAAATAGAGAGAAGACCCCTAGCAAGTCATCTAGATAAGAAAAACAAAAATAAGAAGGAAAATAAAAGAAAAGAGAAGATAAGAAAGCCATTCTAGTTGAAGGTGAATTTCCCAAAGGCCTTGAACCATCAAATCCATCTAGAGAATCATTTGGAAGTAATCTTAAAGGTCTTCTTTCTAGACAAGTTGTAATCCAACCTGTGCTTCCATCTCAACTAGTCAAGCTACCATCTCACCCAGGTTATGTGGATTTGACAAAGATTACACCTAGTGATAGAATAAAGCTAAGCGACACTTTTCTCAGCTCTATCACACAAGAGGCTATAGAGTCATATCAAAAGGGAAATGAGTTGATAAATGAAGATATCAAATATCTATAAGAGACAACCCTCAGTGTTACTCTTGACAACTCTTTAGCTCCAATTGAAAATTTGAGGCTTATAGTTGATTATATTAAAGAGTACACATCCAATCTTAAGATGTAGACCACAAAAGAAGTAGAGTTGGGTTTGTTAAAGAAATCTTTTACATTTCTGCAAGACAAGTGTATTGTTGCGCGTGACAAGGCTTTGCAAACTTTGAAAGAGGTAAGAGAATGTGATGAAGAATCCCATTTGTTATTTGTTTACTACATGAAATGGCCAGAAGCCACTCAAGGTATCAAGGATCTAATGGTCTCAATTGAGTCTAGAATTGTTGATGCCTCTAGAGATTATAAAATTGTTGGTGATAGAAACTAAGTTAGGTTGGTTTCTATTATAGATCTTCAAAATAAGTTTCATCCTGTAGAGGTAGAAAGAAGAGGCTATGAGGCGGTATGCCCAACTTGGAGATTTGGTTATGTCTAGACATGTTACTATATGAAATGTTCTGATGGAAGGAGAAAAACTTGAGAAAATGAACATTTCTCCATCCACTCTAGAAGAAGGAGAAGAATGCCTAGCGAAAATAGAATCTTTGCATAAAACACTTTCTAGGGTAAAAGGAGTTTGGGATGATGGAAAGCCTACTTGGGAAGTGATTCTCAAGGAGTTATAAGGTGCCCTCAGTTCCTGATTTGAATTTTTTCCCCATCCTTTTTCCTTGATGTCAAAGGGGGAGAAGAGGAGATAAGATATATTTGTTTATGTACATATGTAGGGAAAGTTGAGCTTAATTTTTTTTTTTAAGCAAGATTCATTTTTCACACATGTTGACATCAATGAAAAGGGGGAGATTGTTGGAATAATGAAGAAGGTTCCCTTTGGGTTTGTTGTCATTGATGCCAACATTGGTTGGTAACTAACTAAGTAAACTGTGCATCCATGTTGATCCAGTATTTTGGTCTGAAAGTCTTCTCAGTAAAAGGGAATTCTATGAGTTTTTGATATGTTGCTCAAGAATGTTAGTTACAAGTATAAATGAGTTTTCAGTGTGTTTGTGTGATCTAGCTGAGCTATCTAGATGATAGAATTTCGGTATCATTTTGGTCGAAAAGCTTTATCTTTTGTGTGTTCCTTTTTTAGGTTCAGGCCAACCTAATGCTTAGATAAAATGTTTTGTTTTGTGCACCAAAAAGTAATTTTGTATTATGTTGACAATACTTTTGTATTTTGGGTGCTCCCTCAATTAGGCTGACCAATTGACAAAGGAAGTTATGGTTGTGTATATATTTATGATGGAAAAGTGGTGATATGAGGATAGGATATATATGTGAATGATGTGACAAGTATAATAGTGTGAAGTTACTGACAGTAATTATACACCGCAATCAGAGTAGAAGTTTGATATTTCTAGAGCATAACCGAAATTGTTTTCAACACTTTGTAGGTGCATTTCTCTAGTTCATTTTGGAAGTGAGCCACACCTTTTGTATCTTGGAAATAAGCCATATTTTGTATTCAGGTTGTGATCCTTTCAAGGATAGTGAGTCCTGGTAGTGAGCCTTGTAATATCGTATAACTAGTTATAATATATTGTGAGCTAATCCTCACCGTGATTTTTCCCACTTTCGGTTTTCCACATGAAAATATTGGTATTAATGTGTTATGATCACTTTTATGTTCTGGTTCACTATTTCAATTATATGTGTATTGATAATTGGATGGTTAATAATTAATTTTTCTAGAAGAATACTAATTCAACCCCCCTCTCAGTATTTAGTATATTCAACACATCATTAAAATTCTTGTGAATTTTTGTATGAAATTTTAAGAAAAATCATCAAAATTCAGGTCCATGCATGTGTTTGTTTGAAGTTTGAAACTAAAAAATTCACTTTGATTGACTATACATTAATTTTTATTTCTAATTTAAATAAATGACTTGATTCATAGCCTACACATCAAAAGTAGCTTTCCAATGCCTACAAAAACTTGACAATCTGATTAGTGGTTTGAAAGTTATACTTTTTTTATTATAGGTTGGTATTCTCAAAATTTGTGAAGAGGTGTAAGTAGACTCATCAAGTGATTAAACCTCTATGAATTAATTTTCTAATCAGAAAATGAAACGAAATTTTAAATACCAAAAAAAGAAAAAATGTGCAACAATAAAATTGCAGTCCAAAAGTAGAAATTCATACAAATGTATGGATTAAAAAATAAAGTGCCTAATAAATGTGTTTTTTAGTTTAACATGTTATCTTGCACCAAAATATGGACTATTATATATGAAAAAATTTCTTGAACCTTTCAGACACAACTATGATGTTTATTTCTCCTCAAAAAGCTCCTAAAAATTGTGATTTTCATAGCCTCTTAAAAGTACTTGTAGCCTTCAAGATAAAAAACACTAAAAACTTACAAACAACAAGGTCAATATTCATGTCGGTTTCACCAAATGTAAGACTAGAAATCAAAAATAAAAATGTTGAAACCTATTGAGAGTATGTCGTTGGAGTTGTCATTGATGTCAATTGTATGGAGATTGTGTTGTGGAGTTGTTGGAAGGATGTTGGTGTTTCCATAGTTGGGAAGATTGTTGTCAAGCATTGGTTCTACTATGGATGTGTTTTGGTATTGATGTTTATTTCTTGTATGGTCATGATGTAGTTGCAGTAAGTTCACTGGGTTTCCAAGTACTTTTGATAAAATTTGAATAAAAGAGTGAGCGATGTGATAGAGGTGTGTTCAGTGTTGCACTCTGCATTTCTTCATGGTTGAAGATATGTTTGTGTGGTTTGTATATGATGATCAAAGGTTTTCAGAGGTTTTATATCTAGAGTTTTAGGTTTTGGATCTTTCTGTAGTGAAAGTTGTGCTTGATAATTTATTTGTCTATGTAGAAGGTTATTTGGGAGAAATGAGATTGATACACATTTCTCAATAGTAAAGTTTCTTTTCGTGTGGATTTTGGAACACGCTTATATTTTATGTAACTTCCTTCCCTTTAGGTTTTAGGTGTTGAGGTATTTCACAAGGTTGGTTAGTGAATTTTTTTCTAAGGCAGTGTCTCTAGTTGCATAGAATAATGGTGTTCTCAGTTTCAGTTGGTTATGGTGGAGTTGCAAAATATTTTTATGATTTTTGAATACTCTAATATGTTGTGTGGATGTTGTGAATTATTTTTGTGTGATCTGCATGACCTATAGAAGTGTGTATGTGGTTGCTTGTAGTGTTATTTCAGGTTTGGCCAACTTGGCATGCTAGCGCTATTTGTAAAGGCATCTCATGGATTGTGAATATATTGTATAGCATGCTGATGTATATTTGGGTCCTAGTTAACCCTTGGTGTGGTTGTCCTTCACTTATTTCAACCACAAAGGTGTTTGGTGCCGATAGGCTTTGGTGTTGCACATTTTAGGTATATACATTTCATTAAGTCCAACCTAATTGAGATTTTTTAGCTCACTAATGGTATAAATGTAATGAAAATTGTTGGAGATGCATGTGGATCTATAGAAGGTGTGCAAAAGATGTGAATTTTACTAATTGTGGTGAATTTAGTGTGAGCTTAATTCCTATGATTCGATGTAGTGAGCATAAGGGTCTACATTTTAGTGTGCTTGAAGTTGTTGGAGGTAGTGAGCCAATGGTTGTGGATGGCATAAATTTTAGTGGTGGATTTATCTTGTTGCCTTGAGATAGTGAATCTCTTTTTAGCAATATTCCTCTATCTTCTTTTTTCTTAGTAGTGAGCCATGTAATATCTTATAACCGGTTATAATATATTGTGAGCTAATCCTCACTGTGTTTTTTCCCACTTTGGGTTTCCCATGTAAAAATCCTAGTATCAATGTGTTATGATCTCTTTTATGCTTTTGTTCAATATTGAAATTAGATGTGGATTTATAATTGGATGGTTAATAATTAATATTACTAGTAAAATATTGATTCACCCCCCCCTCTCAGTATTTAGTATATTCAACACCATTAAAATTCTTGTGAATTTTTTATGAAATTCTAAAAAAACTCATCAAAAGTCAAGTTCGTGCATGTGTTTGTTTGAAGTTTGAAACTAAAACATTCAATTTTATTTATTATACCTGATTTTTGGTTCCTAATTTAAAGAAATGACTTGATTCATAGTCTACACATCAAAAGAAGATTTTCAATGCCTATAAAAACTTGGCAATTTGATTAGTGGTTTGAAAGTTATGCTTGTTTTGTTATAGGTTGGTATTCTCAAAAAATGTGAAGTGTAGGAGTAAGTAGTCTCATCAAGTGATTAAACCTTTATTAATTAATTTTCTAATCAAAAAATGAAACAAAATTTTAAATACCAAAAAAATTAAAAATGTGCAACAATAAAATTGCAATCCAAAAGTAGAAATATGTACAAATGTATGGATTAACAAATAAAGTGCCTAATAAATGTGTTTTTTTAGTTTAAAATTTTATCATACAGCAAAATATAATCTTGTTTTCAGGATGGTGGTTTTGAAATTAGAAAAGGAAGTTGTAGTACTCTAGTTGTTGTTGGAACAAGGAAATGAGGTAATGTTTATTATCTCAAAGGTAGTGGTGCTAAATACTTTATGTGTCAAATCAATGAAAGTTGGCTATGGTATAGAAGAATGGGTCACATCAATTTTGATAGCCTAATGAGGATCAGTTCTACTAATGTTGAGAGATATCTACCAAAGATTACAAATCCTATTAATGCAATGTGCAAGGAGTTTTAGTTTGTAAAGAAAACAAAGAAGAGGTTCAAGACAAAGGGATATTCTACCGTAGGTGCTTTGGAATTGGTGCATACAAACCCATGTGGACCTAATAGAATAATAATCTCATATGTATGGTGATAGGTATTTCATTCTATTGATTGATTATTATTCTAGAATGAATTGGGTAACATTTCTTAAAGAAAAATCAGAATGCCTAGATAAGTTTAAATCATTTGTCTATGGTTGAGAATGAAATGGATGTAAAAATCAAGTGATTAAGGTCTAATAGAGGTGGTGAGTTCACCTCCAATGAGTTTAATAGTTTCTGTGAAGATCATGGAATAAAGAGGCATTTGTCAACTCTTAGGACTCCTCAACAAAATGGAGTTATGGAAAGAAAGAATAGAACCATTCAAGAAGCTGCTAGGACAATGATGAAGGAAGAAAATCTATCGAATGTCTATTGGAGAGAAGCAATTCATACTGCAATCTACATTATTAATAGTTTTAAAGAAAGAGTGGATAGTTCAAGGACTCCCTATGAGTTATGGAATGGTAAACCTCCTATTGTGAATTATTTTATAATATTTGGAAGAAAATTCTATATAAAAAGAGATGAAGAAAACTTAGGAAAGTTTAATGTAAGATCTGATGAATGAATCTTCCTTAGATACTCTACAAGAAGAAAATCTTATCAGTGCTATAATAAAAGGTTAAAGAAGATTATTGAAACTACAAGTGTTAAGGTGGATGAAGAACAATTGTAGAGTTCAATACTGCTAGAAGGATATGACTTTGTTCAATCACCTTGTAGAGAAGAAGAAAAGGATGAAGAGAAATAAAAAGAGATGACAATTGAAGAGAAAGAAGCTTTAGAAAAGATCCCTGAGACTCCTAAGTATGTACAAAAGAACCATTTTTAAGATTAGATCATTGGAGATAAGAAAAAAGGTGTATTGACAAGGAGAAAAGCATTTATGATAGAGGAAAAAGTAAATTTTTGTTTTCTTTTAGAGGTGGAACCTAAAATAGTGAGTGAGGCATGCAAAGATCAGAATTGGATCAAATCTATAAAAGAAGAAATAGAATATATTGAGAACTAGACTTGGGAACTCATCCCAATACCAACAAATAAGAATGTGATAGGAACCAAATAGGTTTCCAGGAACAAACTGAATGAGGATGGAAAAGTTGTCAAAAACAAGGGTAGACTTGTGTGTAAGGCCTACACACAAGTAGAAGGAATAGATTTTGAGGAGACATTTTCTCTAGTGGCAAGGATGGAAGCCATTAGAATGTTTTTGGATTTTGTAGCACATAAATACTTCAAAGTATATCAGATGAATGTAAAGTATGTGTTCTTGAATGGTGAGTTGGAAGAAGAGGTATACATTGAACAACTAGAAGGATTTCAGTTATCATATAATGTTGATATGGTCTGAAAATTGAAAAAGGAATTGTATGGAATCAAACAAGATCCTAGAGCTTTGTATGCAAGGTTAGATAAGTATTTGTTGTATAAATGAGTCAAGAAACGTAGTGCAAATAGAAATATTTAATTCAAGGTTGAAGGAGAACAAATATTGATTGTGGTAGAGTATGTGGATGACATTATCTTTGAAGGAAATGTAGAAAGCTTTTGAGATGTTAATGTGTGGGGAGATGAACTTCTTCCTTGGATTACAAATCTGTCAATCAAAAAAGGGTATTTTTATTTCATAGTTAAAGTATGTAAGGACATGTTAAGGGATTTTGGAATGGAGGATTCTAAACTAGTGTGTACCCCTATAGTTAATGGCTGTAAGTTTAGAAAAAATGACGAGTCTCCTAAGGATAATCAAAGAAAATATAAATTAATGATTGGTGGATTACTATATCTAACTACTACTAGACCAGATATCATGCATGTAGTTTGTCTTGTGGTAAGATATCAAGAAGATCCCAGAGAATCTCATGTCATAGTAGAAAAGAGGATATTTAGATACTTAAAGGGAACTCTAAACTTTGGTTTGTGGTATCTTAGGGATACTAATTTCTCCTTGAGTTCATATTGATGTCTAGGAAACATTTCAAGATGCATTCTTGGTCCTAGACTGATGTTGTAGGCTACCTTTTAAGGGGAGTACATAGTAGTGTTGTTAGTTGGTATTGCCAGATGAAGCTAGTTTGTGCCCCTAAGGGGGAAAATGAAGAGAAGTTAGTGCAATGCATTTTTTTCTAGTGTTGCAAGTTGTGTCAAAGTGGTGTATATATATTTCAAAGGGGAAAACAAAAAATAAAAACTATATGTAGATGATGTGAGGTGTAGGTGTTGCTCTTTGAATGTTGTCAAAGGGGGAGAGAAAAAGAGCACAATGTAGAAAAGAGAAAGAACACTAAAAAATGTGAAGTATGTAGGGAAGTTGGTTGAGTTTATGGCCCTTTTCCATTGATGTCAAAGGGGGGGAGTTAGATTGATTGAAAACCCACAGCTTAGAAGAGTATTGCAAGAGAAGGAGCTAGAATTTCTTGGGAGAGAGTTGGCATAATATGGTCTGAATACCATAGTGGGAGAGAGTGTTCAAGAGAAAGAGAATGAGAGTATAAAGAGTTTCCCTAGTTAGGGGGAGTGTTTTTTATTACAGGTTTTTTCTTGGTTGAGTTGTTGTCAGTTTCTTTTGTTGTTGATGGATTTTAGAAAGCTAGTGTTTCCATCAATGACAAAAGGGGAGATTGTTGGTGTTGGTCATTAATGTCAATTATATGGAGATTGTGTGTTGGAGTTATTAGAAGGATGTTGGTGTTGTCATATTTGGGGATATTGTTGTCAACTAATAGCGCTAGTATGGATATGTTGTGGTATTGACATTGATCTCTTGTATGGTCATGATGTAGTTGTAGTAAGTTCACTTGGTTTCCAAGTGATTTTGAGAAAATTTGAATAAAAGAGTGTGCAGTGTGACATAGGTGTATTTAGTTTTGTGCTCTTCATATCTTCATGGTTGAAGATATGCTTGCACAGTTTGGACATGATGATTAGAGGTGTTCTGAGGTTCTATATCCATATTTTCAGGTTTTGGATAATTCTATAGTGAAATTTGTGTTTGAGGGTTTATTTATTTGTGAAGAAGGTTGTTTGAGAGATGAGATTGCTCTTCATTTCTCAATAGTAAATTTTCTTGTCTTGTGGATTTGGGAGTGTGCTTATATTGTCTATAACTTCCTTCCCTTGAGGCTACGAGTGTTGAGGTGTTTTGTAAGTTTGTTTAGTGAGTTGTGTTATGTGGTAGTGTGTTGGGTTGCATAGAATAATGGTCTTCTCAATTTCAAGTTGTTATGGAAAAGTTGCAAAATATTCTAATAATTTTTTAATATTCTTAGATGTTGTGTGGATGTTGTGAAGTATTTTTGTGTGGTTTTCTTGAGCTAGATAAGTGTTTATGTGGTTTCTTGTAGTGTTAGTTCAGGTTTGGTCGACTTGGTGTGTTAGTTCTCTTTGTGAAGCATATCATGGATTATGAATGTATTGTGTAGTGTGGTGATGTATATTTAGGTCCTAGTTAACCCTTGGTGTGGTTGTCCTTCACTTATTTCCACCATAGAGGTTCTTTTTGCCAACCTATTTTGGTGTTGCACATTTTAGGTACATACATTTTATTAAGGCCAACCTAATTGAGATTGTTTAGGTCGTGGATGGTATAAATGTAAGGTAAACTATTAAGATATGTGTGAATGTCTATAAGAAGGTGTGTGAAAGATGTGAATTTTATTAAGTGTAGTTAATTGAGTGAAATCTTAATGCTTGACTCTGATAAAGTCAATAGAACGGTCTACATTTTAATATGCCTGAAGTTGTTGGAGGCAATGAGACAAATGTTGTGGATGGCATAAAGTTCATTGGTGGATTTCTCCTATTGATTTTTGATAGTGAATATTTTTGTATTAGTCTTCTTCTATCTTCTCTTTTATTGGAAGTGAACCACCTAGTAGTGATCCTTTCTTCTTTTTCTAGGCAGTGAGCCTAATTGTATTCAATGTCGCAATTCATATATATGTGAGCTAATCCTCATCGTGGTTTTTCCCTTCTTGGGTTTTCCACATAAATATGGTGTTCTTATTTTTTTGTGTATGCTTTCATTACAATTTCATATGTTTACATTCTTCTAATGCATGATAAGTGTTTAAGGGCTAACAAGGGTTTGAATGATATTAAGGGATTGAATGTTTTAAAGTATACAGTTGATTCACCCCCCTCTTAGTTTTCTTGTGAATCTGAAAAAAACATCGAATGGTAACCAAAAGACCATTAAATTAAAACAAAATATTTTCATCTATCAATGGAGCACAAATATGGCATAAGAAATGAAAATTTAAACATATTAGAACAAATTTATACCTTCTTACATCACTATTGATTCACCTCCATTGTCTTTCTCCAGCTCACTTTTTCAAGTTGGTAGTTTTGCTCTCAAATTTTTATGTGCATGATTATGATATGCTTAGGATGATAATGATGGCAAGATTTTGAAGATTTTGGTTGAATTATAAAGAGGGTGATAGCTAAATTAATAGGAAATATTGGCATGATCAACAGTCAAGATTCGATAGATGAGATTGAATGAGAATATATGCATGGGAAATTTGCTCATTTCAAAAATGGAAAATGGAAGAGATAAGTGGAAAAGAAAATAAAAGAAGTCAAGAGAAAAATAGAAAAATGTAAGAGTTAGGTGGAGAGAAATGTGGAAGGTGGAAGTTTTAAGTGGAGAGAATCATAGGAGATGGAAAAGTTAAGTGGAGAGTGAAATAGGGCAAGTGAAGAAAGAAATATGGCAAGTGATTTAAATAAATAAATAAAATTTATTTATTTTCACCCACACATGTGAATAATAATTAAATAGGATTATTTAATTAATTATAGAATAACTTATGGATTAGACCGTTAATTAAGTAAAGAAAATTATTTATTTAATTGAATATGAAGTTAGGTTAGGATTAAATAATTAAAAAAACTATTTAATCTAAAGAGGTCAAATTAATTAAATAATTAAAATAATTTAATTAATGAAGAAATGAAGAGAAAGAGGATTAATTAAATTAGTTAACTAATCCCTAAAAGAAAGTAATAATAGTTATATAATTAAAATAATTTAACTATAAGGATCTGAAGAATAATGAAATTGGGATTTGAGGAAAATTAGTAATAAAATGTCGTTGTAGGCTCAGGGAAAATTTTAGTGTCTACAATCATAATCAATGTAATTTGGGTTGAACTTGGGTGTAATTTTTTGGTCTTGTTACAATAAAATATGGGTTCATGATGTTAGATTTGGTTGGAATGGATGAGAATGGATTATAATAGGTTAGATTTTATGGAGGATAGATTAGATGGTTAGACATGATAGATGATTGATTGGAAGAGGAAATTTTGGGATTGATTTTGGATGAGAACGAAAATTAGGATGATAAATTGAAAATGGACTGAGGGTTTGAAGAATAAGACCTAAGGATGAATATGAAGGATGATATTATATTTAGGGTGAATAGGGGGATGAAGAACTTGGTTGGATAGAAAATTTGATTCAAAATATCTTAATGAGTGAGATATAATTTTGGGGGGATTTGGAAGACTTGGTCAAATAGGAGATATGATTGGAAGGAAAATAGATGTGTTTAGATTATTTGGATAGATGAAGGATTGGATAAGTGGACTTGAATGAATATATTGGAAGATTGGTGTGAATACGATGGAGGTTTTGCTTGCTTGATTAGGAGGTAGATTTGAAAAACAACAAAAAAGTGGCTTGAGGAGTTCGGATTGATAGGTATACAATGGTTTAGCACAAGAATACACATCAATAACTTGCACAAGACTAAAATTATTCAAGTGGGAGTGTATACTTAGTTTGAACCCACTAGATAAAGGATAATACCTCAAGATTAGTGCAAAGAAATTATCTTTGAAGAGTCAATAGATAGGAATCTAGTGGCATAAGAGCTCACATTTTCCCTTTCTTTAGAGGTCCTAATACCTTTCCCAAAGAACTTGTATCTCTTCTTAGGGAGGTATGTGGTAAGTAACTTCAAACATGATATTGTACATTGCATCACACTAAGAAATGATTGAATGGTCTTATTATTGGATGAACAAGGTTTCTAGGAAGTCCACTAAATATCTCAAAGGTATGTGAGGAATACATAGATGAAAGGGAATAATTCTAAACAATCAAGAGGAGAGAGTAACAAAATCTCCACCTTCACTTTTCTAAGGTAGATAAAATTCTTGGAGGCTTAGCCCAAATTGACAAGATTCCACTTCCAAGAGGTATCTTTCAATTCACCTCCCACTCTTTATACTTTTCTAAAACATGAGAGTTGAGGTCAACCCCTAGGGTGATAAAATATCTATTGAGGCCTCCTAAAATAAATTATCCAAGTGTTTCTGGTCACCCAAGATCATACAAAGCATAAGGGAAGAGAATATACACATTAGGTTCCTTGTGATAACAATGATAAAAAAAGAATAAAGTAAGTAATGTTTTTGATCCTCAAGATCACTCAAAGGTACAAGAGGAGAGCATACACACCACTCAGCAAAAGAAATAGTAAAAAAAAATTATTAACCTTAATAAAATAAATGTTCCTAGATTAGTAGAAAAAAGAAATCCCTATGTAATGAATCTACAAGAAATATGTTAGTAGCTTCATGATTTGTATCTTTGACTAGCTATTTCAAGTTGCATGACAAGGGTTAGATGAAAAAATGATCAAAGAAAATGATTGTTAGCATTAATATAACCGTTAAAATTGGGACCCTTTTGTGATTTTGGTTGGTACACTCACCCTAATTATATGAGGGTGTGGGGGGATGGGTGTGACCCTCACTAATAGGGGTTTCAGGGTGAAGCCCTCGAAGGATTTTTTTATAAGATAAAAGACAAAAATTGGAATCCTTATAATAGAAACTAAAATCAAAGTGAAATTATATGGAATGAAGGTGTTGCAAAAAAAAATAGAGGTTCCTTCTAATAGAAAAAAAGCATTGAAACACCAAAAACACAAAATTATACCTATGCAAAGGCATGGTTTTGTCAAGAAAATGTGCAAAAAAATTAAATAAAGGCATGGAGATTCAAAATGAAGGTGCATAGATTCAAAACATAGGTGTTGATAAACACAATACAATTATATTTATCAAAAATTTAAGTATGGATATATATAGCCTAAGCATGAACCTATGCAACACATGCACAATTTTGTGCAACATAGATGTGGTTTTATGTAGCATAGGATCAAATTTATTTGAGATTCTAGAAAACCTACAAAACAAAATTATAACCCTAGAGGAAAATGAATCCTACAACTATAGATTATCAAAATATAATAAAATCTAAAATAATCCTATAGACAACATATTATAATAAAAAACCTAAATAGTACTAAAGAACAACTAAAGATTGTAAAATTTATAAACCCTAGGAAAAAACCTAAGAAAAATAAAATAGAGAACCTACAAAAGAGAGTGTTAGGGAACATAAATATGTTTCAACTTGATAATCTTGGTTGGTATTGATGTTAAAAGTATGTTTGAGTTTGTTGTAGTGTGGTTGTCATTAATGTAAGAGAGTTTTTGATGTCAAAAGAGAGTTGCAATATAGTTCATTGATTGCTAGAGTCTCTAAGAAATGTTGTGCATTTCTCTTCTAGTGATTCTTTTCTCTTTCAATTTGTAAGATGGCTCTATGTTGTGTCAAATTATGTGTGATCCAAGTTTTAGATCATTTGGTTATTGAAAAAATGTTTTGGAAGTGACAATTTGAATACTATGTTGTTTCTATGAAGATGCTTTCAGAGGTGCAGATATGGTTGTGTGGATCAAAAGATAGGTTTTTTATGTTTTGAAGGTGCTATATCAAAAGTTTCATATCATTTTTCCTTTCATAGAGAAATTTTGAAGTGATAGTGTTCAATATTGTGTTGTCTGGTGACTAGTTTCAATGTTTGTTGGATTACACCAACTTGTTTTTTGAAGTGGTGAAAGGGATCTATGAGATTCTTCTTGTGTATTATGTGATGTTTTTTGTTGCTCTGAAAGATTCTTTTTGGTTTCTCTAGAACACAATGTGGCCTGAAATGAAGGTGTTGTTGGGTTATGATTTTGTTGGGTCGACAAGGGTATGTTGAAGGTGTGTGTCACAAGTTCATGTTTACACAAAGTTAAAGGAGTCTTTGAAGGTGTTGTATGGCTCATGCCAACTCATCAAGGAGAAGTATAAGTAACTTTTAATCATTCATGTGTACCACCTATATTGTGATGGTCGACATGCAACAAGTCTCATATTTTATGGCTTAAGGTAGACCTATTTTGTATTTGTGAAACATGTGGATTATGTTCACTAATACTAAAGTTGTGAAGAGTTTTTAGGACTAGGTTAAGCATGTGTTGGAATCTGCAAGGTGCATTCCTCTTCCAAGCATTTCATGTAGTCCTTTTGGGTGTTGGCCTCTGAACGTTTCATTTTTTGGTTTGATCTTTGGCTGAATTGTAATTGTAATATTATTTGTTGTAGGTCGGCCTATGCAATGTAATCAATGTAATATCATGTACATATTGTAAACCTCGTTGATATAGGTATTTCATTTCAGAGGATGTGTAATGCATTATGATATTTTTATAGGCAATTGGAAGAGAAATTTGTAGAATTTGTAGATCATATCTAGATTCAATTTGATCATATCTCTGTAATAGAAAGGAACTGAAAAGTGCGTCTAACTAAATGTTGGAGGTAGTGAGCCAAAGGAAAAAACTCTTGAAGGAAGAAATTATGGAACCAGTAAGCTACAAAGAAAACATTGGAAGGAATTGTAGAAGAGTTATCAAAGAAATATTCCAATCATCAAAAGGATTGAGACTAATTATCAGATTTAGACAATGGAAGTACTATCATGTTGTAATGTTTTCTGAGTTTTTTGTCAAGTTAGGGAGTAGTTGCATTCTTGGTTTGTAGCCCTAAAACAAATTTTGTATGGAGTTGTAGCTTCTTTGCGAGTGACCCTAAAACCTCTTTACAAGGAGTAGTTGCTTCCTTAGGTTGTATCCCTAAAAAATTTTGAAAACTATTATTCATTTGTGGGGTTAGATTTCCATAATAGCTCCTAGCAACATTTATCACTAGGTTTTTTCCCCTTTGGGGTTTTCCACATACATCTAGTGTTATGTGGTGTTGTGTGTTTTGTTCATATTTTATGGCTCTTCTTGTGCTATAAATTTTAATTTTTAATTTTCTCTAGAGGGTTTGAGATTTGATAGAATATTGATTCATCCCCCCTCTTATTATTCTAGTGTGTGTTCAACAATTGGTATTAGATATTAGTTCCTTTAAAAAAAAAAAAAAGCTTGGGGAAGACCTAGGATGGTACAAGAAGGATCTCAAAAGCTGCCTAGGTTGGATGGAACAAATTTCACTTTTTGGAGATTCCAGATGGAAATACATTTATCCTATCTGGGGTATGGTGTTTGGAAATGTGTCAAAGATGGATATATTATTCATACTTCTCCAACTGATCCAATTGAGATAAGGGCCTATGAGAATAATAGAAAGGAAAATAATGATATCTTGAGTGGGATATGAGATTCTAATATTGTAAAGGTAATATATTGTAAGTTAGAAAAGGAGGTATGGGATAAGCTTAGTGGCATCTATGAAGGAGACATCAAAGTGAAACAATCCAAGTTGTAAATCTAAAAAGGAAATTTTGAGAACTTGAAAATGTCAAAGGATGAAGATACTTTTGGATATGTGCTCTAGGTAGATGAAATGGTTAATTCAATTAGAGGACTTAGTGAAGACCTTGAAAAATATGTGGTGGTCAAAAGGGTACTAATATATCTTCCTAAATCTTATAGTTTTAAAGTATCTTCTATTGAGGAATCTAGAGATCTGGATAATCTTTCAATGGATCAATTATATGGTGCCCTTATTGCATTTGAAATGAAAGAGTTTGACAAAGAAGTTCCAAAGAAGGAAGTAACCTTCAAATATAGCAAGAAGGAAATATATGAAGCATCTAATCTAAATAGTGACACTGATGAAGAAGAAAAGCTGGTAAGAAGGTTGAAGAGAGGTACCGACAAGTACAAAGGTAAGATACCTTTTAAATGTTTCAAGTGTGTAGAGATTGGTCATTTTGCTTCTAAATTCCACTTGAAAGATTCTAAAAAGAGAAACAAAGAGCTTAGAAGAAACAAGATTAAGAAGAGTCTATACTCCATGGAAGATTCCTTCTCTACAAAGGATGATGGATCTAGTGGTCTGGATAATGATGATGAAGTCCTATTTTTGGCTACTAACAATACTAAAGATAAAGCTAAAGATCGAGTTGTTGCATGTACTAAATTTCATGAAAAAGATATGGCAAACTCATGGGTGATTGGCAAGGGTTATTCCTGTAAGATTAGAAAAATAAAGTAGCATAGATTAAGTGACAACCACATCACTATCTAAGCTATGAAATCATTTAAAAAATAGACTCCCCATTTGTAAGTTGAATCACTTTCCTTGTCTCTCCTCAAACAACCTTTGCAATTTTCCCTCATATCAGTCTAAGTGTGTGCAAATACCTACAAACAATAAGCATGAAAGTTGGAGATGAGCGATTGTTAAATCAAAAATGAAGGAGGAAGGCTTCTTTTATAAACATCCATTTAAATGGATGGTGAAGATTAAAGTTCTATAAATATTCCAATATTGATGGTTGAGAAGACATGCAACGCAAAAAAGTGGGGTTATGAAATGAATGGTAGAGATCAAGAAGAGACTAGAGTCAATCAATGGCTAAGATTCTAAAATGAGAAAGTGGAGTAAATAAATATAAAATTATTTATTTCATGAGAAAGGAATCTTTGACCAAGTGGAGGGATAAATTATTTATTTAAATTATTTATGTGGTTGTTTAATTAAAATGATCTATTCAGCCAATTTAATTAAATAAGAGGAAATAAAGAATGAGATTTAAATAATTAATTTAGATTAATCTATTAATGGGGGAGAAATGGCAAGAGATATTTAAATAATTTTAATAATTATTTAACTATAGAAGAATCAAAAGATTAATGAATAGACAAACAATTAATAATTATTATTATTTGACTATAGATGAATAATGAAAAGGTAAATAATTAAAAGGATAATTTATTAAATTGATCAAAGAGGAATAAAGAAATACATTAATTAAATCATTTCTATTATTTAGTTAATAGAGGAATGTGATCAAGAAAATAATTAAATAATGATTTAAATTATTTAATTATAGAGGGAAGAAAAATAAAGACAATGGAAAAAATGACACTCGCAAACCAAGACATTTTTTAGTGTCTACATTTTTCCCCTCTTTGACATAATGCAATTCATCATGTTTTGTCAAAGAAATTCAATCAAAACATGCCCTAGTGAAAGCAAGGCGGACGTGTGACCCCTTGGGAAAATTAGTTAGGAGTTCAATGTTGCTAATGGAAATGATTTTTGAGATCATTAAGGGGGTAAAATTTAGGTTTAAAGGGATTAAAAAGTGTTCCCAATACATTTGCCAATTTCAAGCCCTAATTTTAAGCTATAAATAAGACCATGATTAGGAAAATTAGTCATTTGTGCATTCCCAATTTAGAAAGTTTTGGAGCTCTAAGAGAGAGAAGCTGAGGAGATTTCACCGATTCCAGAATCTACACATAGAGGCTATTGCATCCACACATTCCATCGGCCTGAGGGATCACCCACCCCAGTATGTACTCCAAACCCACTTTATCAATTTTTTTATTTTTGTGCATTTTTAGGTAGCAAAAAAATTAGCAGGAAATTGCATCACACGACGTGTGATGCAATTGCATGCGTGAACGACACAAGTGATTTGGTTTGTCACAATTGCCTTGTAGTGACACAATTGTATAGGTCCATAGGGGGTCAATTATGGTGCAACACATCCAAAAGCGTGTATCACATTTGATTATCGAGTCGCATGCATGTTTGAAAACAACGCAATCAGTATTTAGTGATGCAAGCGTGAGGGGCAATGACACATGTGCAAATAAATGATGCAATTGATAAGGGGTTGACTTCAATTGACCCTAGTGACACATTAGCTAAGGTGTGTGACACAATTGCAGTTG
>VCHN02000014.1:61759416-61930433 GCA_007115665.2 Sequoiadendron giganteum | reverse complement strand
GCAAAGCAGTTATCAAATTGCACAAAACTGGCATCTCCCCTGTTACAAGACAGGTCTGCACTCCAAGCCTACACTGGTAATTTCTCTCCATTCACCTCTCGCTTCAACTCCATTTTCTCCGAGAAGAAATCAACATTCTCGTACAATAACATGTGCATTTGTAAGGAGTACCAAAAGAAAGGAGTACTATAATCTCCATTATGCAACTTCAGCAAACCTTCATGTATCCTTTCAACAAGGAAAGAAGCATAGTCATAGACTACAGAAAAATTAGGATGCTGAATCTGAGCCCCCATAAACATATAAGCAATGGGCATCACAGTGTTAGGGTTGAAACCAATGATTTGGAAAAGTGAATAGAATGTTGCCAAGAAATGATCAGCAAAGCAATTTAACCTGAAAGGCTCCCGATCAGTTGGGCTAATGTGAATTGTTGAACTGCCCGCCCTGGCCAGATGAGGGGGAAGCAACCTTGACCTATAAAGAGATTACGACCTGGCATATTCTTGCTTCATCTCCTCAAAGTCAATTCGAACCAGAAATGAGCTATACTCACTTAAATCAAAAACCTAACGAATTGTATCAGCATTCACATTTAGTAGAACGCTGCCATCATTATCCCTGATAATCTGTGTGACAGGGTCATATCGTGTAGCTACTGCCCTAAGTAGGTCAATATCCAGAAACACATTTGGCACCACAAGTTTTTCCATGTCATATCTCCAACTATTTGAAAAAGGGTGAGACACATTTCGTTGCCCATACCACCTCCTAAACAATTCCAAACCTGTCATTGGCACTCTGGCATCTGCAATATTATAATTCTTATATCTCAATCCCTCACTTAGGGCTGTCCCATTCATTAAGACCAAACCTTTCTTCCTGTCGTTTGTTGACAAAGGGAATTGGTCAACGAAATCATGATATAGATTCTTGTGTATATAATCAATATGGCCAGAATGTTGCTTTGGTGGTGCCATTTTAACAACTAGGGCTTCCCTAAAATCAAATTTGTAAACGAACTAGGGCTACCCAGAATGAAATTATAGCAGAATCTTGCAATTTTCCCCAATTCAAAAGAAAAGGTAACCCCAGAACTATAATCAAGAGAATCATTGATAACACAAATGCAACCCTTTACAAGAATCACATTCAAACATAAATAATGACAAGCAAAGCAACTCATGGAATTCACACCTTGCAGAGAAATTCAAACCCTTGCTGAAATCGCTTCGAAAAAATTCTATCTCCGGCTCTAGATCGCTTCGCAAACACTTGAATGTATTTATGGCAATGGAAGTATGGAATTAAGTACTCAAAAATGATGAAAATGGCTAAGTAGATGTCTCACCCACCATTAAAGCTTACTTGAGTGCCACGCCAATGGCTTCAATCACATTCGATGCAAGTTTAAATTCCAACTGTTGATTTCTTGTTTCTGTCAGAAAATCGAATGGCTATCTTCAAAAGTCTGACAACATTTCCATGTCACTATCAAGGGCCCACCATAAAATGCAGCACCAAAATAATACACATGGCACTCGCCCGTGATATCGCTATCACTAAACCCCTCTTGGTTTAGGATCATGCGATAGCGGGCAACCGTTGATCTCCACCATCTACGATCACAACATACAAAACAGGAGGTGACACCAACATCTATCTGTCGAGCAGCTTTTCCATCAAGATTAAGACATCGTCGTCGATTATAAGCATGTGCATTTCTCAGGTAGTTAAGTAATCCGCTTAATAATGCTCTAAAGTTCGATGCATAAATTAAGCACTTTATTTATTCCCTTCAGCACCGGCAACTTAAGACACGTGGCACCAACCTGTGATATCGCGATCGCCAAACAACTAGCAGTGATGTCATCGTGGGATGGCGGGCAACGGTCACAATCAACCTCAAGAAGATTGACGGTCGATAAAATAACCCCTGCAAAACATTAAAATACTTAGAAGAAAATAAGGGGAAAGGGACACCGCCTAGGGCAATGACAGTTGATGACTCAAGGTTATTTTTAAAAGGCAAAGCACGGATCAACCTGGACTTAGGTAAATAAAAGGGGTAGGGCGAAAAAAAATTCATTTTATATTCAAAAGGGGACCTGCCTAGTCGATTTAATAGGACATAAGTTGTTCTTAAAACCTTCTCCAAAAAGGTCACGATGAAAAAGACCCAACCCATCAATAAAACACCAAGGTTTCATGGAAGCAAGGCAGAACTCTAACCCCAAGCACCCTCCGAATAACAAGGCAAACCAGCAATAAGGGAAAACCAAGGATCAAAAATTTAGGGTCCATCAGGATGTTATGGTTGTGTTGCTAATATGTGGTTGTCATTAATGTCAACACTATTAGCATTAACTCTTCTTAAGGCTATATATGTCCAAGATATTGAGAAAATTATAAAAAAATATAGTACAAGCAGCCAGTGGTGTTAAGAAGGTCAGAATGTTGGAAAGATCTGTATGTTGAAGATCTGAAGGTGCGCTTCAAAGGGTTTGTTGCTGAAGCTTTCTAGTATATTGTCTAAAAGATTCAGAGGTTCGCATCAAGTCTTGTGGAAGTTATGAAGATTTGTGTGCCTAAAGTTATTCATTTTTTGTAGATGGTGTTCTTGGTTGAAGCGGATGAAATTCTGCCAATTTCATATGTTGTGAATGTACCTATGATGTTCATGGATGATTCTAGATTGTGCTCTATCCTTGTTGTACATCTGCATTGATTGAAGTGTTTGTGATCAGAGATCTTTCTGATGTGTGCCCGAGTTTTCATGTTCTTGGCTGACAGGATGGTGTAAGCGTGTTGCAGATCCATAAGGATTAATATTTTATTGTTTGGCATGTTTGGACGTGTTTCTTTGGGTCCTCACTATGTTGTGACTGACTTGTGTTAGTGTGCATTTTAATTTATTCATGTATCAAGGCCGACAGTTATAATTTATTCTTTATTTGTGGTCGACTAAATAGTGGATGAAAATTCATGTAGCGGATATATATAAGATTGTTTTCCTCATTTAGAAAAAGTGCTCAAGTGTACAAGTGATGTACATGTGCGAATAAAGTTCAAATCATTTAGAGCGGAGTGTGGAAGAGTTTGAGCAGAGGGTGGAAGAGCTTGAAGAAGTTTTTGTGCGCTTAACCGGAACTGTAATCAGGCTTTTGTAGAAGCTAATTTCTCAGTTCAACTTCATCAGATGGATTTAATATGATTATTGTATGTAAGGTAGTGAGCCTTTGCTTTGAGCAATGTGCTCTAGGAAGTGCACCTGAATGCAAGTGCATTCCTTTTTATTCTTCATTATACTTATAACAGGGTATAATCTTGTGGACTAACATCCACTGTTGTTTTCCCCCTAACAGGGTTTCCACGTATAAAATATTGGTGTCCATGTGTCTCTGATGTGTTGTTGATTTAATGCTTGCACTGTTAATTATTAGATCTATGATATAAGGTTGATTAAAGTTGTATAAGTTTGATTTTGGTAACAACCGATTCACCCCCGCTCTCAGTTGTATATCTTTGTATTGCCAACAATTGGTATCAGAGCTAGTTCTTCCGAAAGAAGCTTAATAGCTTGAGGTGATCTGAGATGGCATCATTCAATAAGGATAGTCCTAGATTCGATGGTACAAAATACTCTATATGGAAAGTCAGGATGGAATCTCATTTGAAGTGCATTGGGGAACCTTTCAGGTAGATGACACAAAATGCATATACTACTCATAATGGTCCTTCATCTAAAGATGAAATCAAGCAAGCAGAAATTAATACCAAGGCAATAGAAACTTTGGTGAGTGCTTTGACAGATTCAGAGATGACAAATGTGTTAGGATTCAAGACTGCATACCAAATTTGGAAAAATTTGGAAACATTGTATGAAGGAGATGCACTATTGAAAAGTGCTAAGCTGCAAAGTCTAAAAGGAAAATGGGAGAGCTTGAAGATGAGTGAAAATGAAGACATCTTTTCCTTCTCACAAAAGATAAATGAATTAGTGATTGATATTAGATGTGCTAGTGGAACTTTGGATGACGATGAAATTGTGGCTAAGATACTTAGATTCGTGCCCCCTTCCTAAAAGACAAAAGCTCATGCTATTGATGAACTTAGGACAATGACAAATATTACAAAAGATATGCTGATTGGAAAACTTGCTGCATTTGAATTGAATGAATTCGGTGAGTCTGCTACTAAGACTGAATCTACTTTCAACGCTACTGTATCTAGGAAAAACAAGCACAGATATGATTCAGGAGAAAGTTCCAAGAGAATATTCAGGTATGAAGATGATCTGAAGTGGATTGAGGATGAAGAAAAGGAATTGGAAGAACTAGAAGCATTGATTGTGAAAAGAGAATCAAGAGGTCATGGTAAGTACAAAGGAAAGTTACCTATTAAATGTTTTTCTTGTAGTAAAATAGGTCATTTTGCTTCTAGATATCCTAAGAGAGTTTCAAAGTATAAACCTAAGAACACTACATTTCAAAGAAAGTGTTATTATGTTGGAGAAGGTGTAACTGATGAAGAATCTGATAAAGAAACTATAAATTAAGATGAATGGGTATTTATTGCTATCAAAGAAAATGGTCATGTGTCCACTAAATCTGCTAGTAATATGAATGTTGAGAAAGCTCTTACAAACAAAGTTGAAGAGAAAGATGAGTGGGTGATTAACAGTGGATGATCACATCATATGAATGGTGACAAAAGTAAATTTGTAAGCTTGGAAAACTATGATGGCGGTGTTGTGAGGTTCAGAGAAAACACTTCGAGTGTGATTCATGGTAGAGGCACTATTTCTTTTGGTGGTAAGCACAATACTAATGATGTTCTTTATGTAGAAGGCTTAAAGCATAACTTGTTGAGTGTTGGACAAATGGTAGACAAAGGTTACTGTTATCAATCAAATATGCACCCTGTGTTAAATTTTCAGAAATCTAACTATATTGACACATGGAAACCTTCTTTAGATGTGGGTGATCTGAATGAAGAAGGAATCTTTAGAGCGAGCTATTTCTCCGAATGATAAATCTATTCTAAATGATTTTTTGTGGAAAAGAGTTAGAAGGATGAACTTGAATTAAACTTATGACTTAAGAACTTAATGATGATTTAAATGATGACTCTAGTTTTCTCACAAACAGCTTCTCAAAAACAACAATAATTCAGAATTTCTCATGAACACTTAACACCTCATTGCTTTGCATGAAGATCCAGATTTTGAATACAACATGAAACCTATATTTATGATCTTTCTACATCAAAATTACAACTTCAAAACATAACAAGGATAATGTAAATAGAAATCAAACTATTACATCAAACTAAAACTACAAGAGACACAAAAATTGAGAAATAGGAAAGTTGTTTCTATTAACTAAAGGAGTAACAAAGTCTGAGCACAAATTTTTGAGTTACAAGACTCTCTGTTTTTGCATGAGAGAAAGAATCAATAATCTAGACTAACAAAAAAACTCTAAGTTTTCTTCAAGATATATCACCAAAACCCTAATCTGAGCTCAAGAAAAGGCACCTAAAATTGCTCCAAAATGTGGCATAAAAGTGGAAAACTCACACTTTTGCTATTTTGAGAGATTCTGTGATCAGTTTTTTGCAAAAAAAAGCATGGTAAGCTTTTCTCTAACATAAAACTTCATTTTAGAAGCAAATATAGCTTCTTGGCCATGGCCAATGCATGTTATTATTATGATTTTTGTGTCCATTCTCTCCTTTGTTTTGTCTAAACTCTCCTTGGTTGCGCCATGAGTGAGCTCGAAACTTGTATCTGGAAGCTCTTAAAAGCTTGGTCGTGTCTAGTGTGTTCTCCTACAGCCGAAACATGGTAATATTTCCTTTTACTTTGTATTTTCCTATCGAATCAAAGCTCTTAGAAGCTTAAATGATTTAAAAAAATATTATTATTTTATCAAAAACAATGCAGACTCATATGTTGGCCACACCATGAATGCTTGATTCTGGTTTTTGTTTATTAAAAAACTGCATTTTAAATGTCAAAGTATGAAAACCAGAAGACTCTTGCTCCATTTTCTGCAAACTCCTTCATGAATGGGCTTGACCCATTATTTCTATATGTAACTGCATTTTTTTGTATTCAACCCCTACATGGGTATGTTGGAAATAATTAGAAACTTGTATTTTGATAAAAACCCTCGTATGGGTATTTGGTAATAAAGATAAATCTATATTTAAAAAATGAAGCCCCCATATGGGTATTTGGTATTTTGAAAGAATTTCCCTTATTTCTATGTTTTATGAAAATCCGCATGTGGCCTAGATGTAATAATGAGAAAATCTGTATTTTTGTCATGAAATCTTCATATGGGTTATTATGTATTAATGCAAGATCTGTTATGCCTATTGAAGGCTCTTTCAGTTTTTTCACTATCATAATATAATAAAATACTCACTTTCATACCATTGCTGCTACATTCATGCAATATGATAAAAAAAAATGATTATATCTTCATACAGAAGACCATATATGTCATTCACTGGCTAAGGCATACTCTTATACTCTTACGGTATTGGTTTCTTCATCCACTTGTAGTAGCATCTCATGACTTTTTCTTCTCTCACCACTCTACTTGTATGATTACCTTGATGCTTGTTACCTCCCATACAATGTACATGAAAGCTTCAAAAATAACATGCATTTTCAGCTCAGCACTCTATATGCTTCCATTATTTAACAGTGCTCCATTGACAAGGCATTATGTATGCCTGTTCACTATCACCATCATGACATGAAAACTTGCTGCTCCGAAATAGAATATTATGAAACAACATAAACAAATGTGAATAGAACCCAAGGCAGAAAAATTCCATTAATATGGCAACATTTAAAACTTTCCAAAATGAGATTGATAGATTTCAGCTGTATTGAATCTGTTAAGCCTATTGTTTATCTATAATTTTCATTTCATTGCTTCGATCTGACTATTATGAATGAACCATAGACTTAACCACTTGGATAACTAAAACCGTTTACTCCTTCATGATTGGCTTAGATAAGCATGACAATAGTACTTTCCTACCTATCCCACTTGTAAGCTTAAGGGGCAGCATGCCGAGCTCTACCCTTGTGGGAGCCCGTTTTACCCCACATGCTTTATGTCTTCATAAGATGATCAGCTACATGACTTTTCCTATACCTGCATAGGAAGCAAACAATGCTAGCCAAAAATAATATATTATTATGATGTTTCCACATTCAACTATGATTCTTGTACTTCTCTTGATTGTTTTAGTGTATTTTCAGCGGCATTCTACATTATTGTTGGTGGTTCATGTAGGTATGTTCATAGTCATAGCTCTAACAACCCTCTTTTTATCCTATAGGTCGATCAAAGCTCGAAGACGAAGGATGGTGCACCACTTCTCCATCGGCCAATAGCACAGGCAATGATGATTATGTCCATACTTATGTGTTTTCCTTTCTTGCATCTTCAATAGTGTAGAGTGTTTCTTGTAATGCATTGCAACAGTTAACTCCATGTCTTGTGTGGATTCTTTTAATTCTTCTTTTCTCTTTCATATTCCAAAAATAAAATGCATCAAAATGTAAATTTGTATAATTATTTGTACTCTTGCAATCAAATGAAATCTATAATGTAATAATATCATGAAATAAAATGAAAGCAAGGAATGCTTAATCATTTGTATATTCGGCTTTGTACTTTATTTGTTATGCAAATCATTGAGCAATGAATCTTTAACTTTGTTTACTGAAAGCACTTACATAACTGATACTTGATAAAAAATAGTGCAACCAACACTTACTGCACAAGAAGGAAATAACTGAACTTCCACTTTAAGATATAACAAAATTTAATCAGCTCTACCAATCAAGTTGTAGTGAAAATTGGTAATAGTCACAATCTGCAGCTCAAGAATGGTAAGTGCAGAATAATGGGAAGTTCGGGAAATATGATTACTTCAGGAACAGAGACAAAAGTTACATTTGAGTGATGCTAGTGAAATTTGTTTGATTGCGCAAATTGATGTAAGCTAGTTATGGCATAGGAGGTTGTATCATGTGAACTTTGATAACATTGTCAAGATAAGCTCTACTCAAGTAGTTAGAGATATGCCTTAAGTTATTGAAGCCTACTAACACTATGTGCAAGGAATGTCAAATGGGAAAGCAAACAAGAAATTATTTCCAGAGCAAACAGTATAGCTCTAATGGAGTACTGTATTTGATACATATTGATCTATGTGGTCCTTCCAGAATCATAAGCCTAAAAGGTGAAAGGTATTTTATGTTGCTCATTGATGATTATTCTAGAATGATATGGGTCACTTTCTTAAGATAAAAACATGAAGCATTAGAAAAGTTCAAAATTTTCAAAGCTATGGTAGAGAATGAGATAGGTCAAAGGATCAAATGTCTAAGGTCAGACAGAGGTGGTGAATTTACTTCACGAGAATTCAATTCTTTTTGTGAATAGCATGGAATCCAAAGATAGCTATCTGCTCCCTGAACCCCTCAATAGAATGGATTTGTTGAAAGAAAGAACATAACCATGATGCTAGAAGAAAATTTTCCTCATTTCTACTAGAGAGAAGCTATAAGTACTAATGTGTACATCATTAATAGGGTGAATTTCAAGAGTAATTCTGGTAAGACACCTTTTGAGTTATGGTTTGGTTATAAGCCTACTATCAAGTATTTCAAAAAATTTGGAAGCAAATGCTACATCAAGAGAAACGATGATATAGGTAAGTTTGATGCTAGAAGTGATGAAGGAATATTTTTAGGATACTCTACTAAAAGAAAAGCTTACCGGTGCTTTAATAAAAGGTTGAAGAAAATGGTTGAAAGTGTAAATGTTAGGGTTGATGAAGATATTGGTAAATCATCCAGATCTAGTGATTATGATTCAGATGATCAAAATGATAATACTAATGATGATGTTCAGAATCAACTTCAAATTGTTCCAGTGAACCAAGGGAATCAAGAAGAAGAAGTGCAGAAGAAAGAACACAAGAACAAGAGGTAAGAGAAAATTTCAAAACTCCTAAGTATGTAAGGATAAATCATTCTGATAGTCATATCATAGGAGACAAGAGCAAAGGTTTGCAAACTAGAAGAAGAATTTTGGAAGAGTATTGTCTAATCTCTAAAGTTGAGCCTATAAATATTAGTGAAGCATGTAAGGATGAAAATTTGGATGGAAGCCATGAAAGAAGAACTATTGCAGATACAAAAAAATGATACATGGGATCTTGTTCCTAGACCTCAGACTAAAAATGTGATAGGAATCAAGTGGGTGTTCTAAAATAAGCTGAATGAACAAGGTGATGTGGTTAGAAACAAAGCAAAATTGGTTTGCAAAGGATACTCACAGATGGAAGTTATAGACTTTGAAGAAAAAATTTCTCCTGTTGCTAGAATTGAAGTTGTAAGATTATTTCTTGCTTATGCTACTTTCAAGAATTACAAAGTTTATTAGATGGATGTAAAGACAACATTTCTAAATGGTGAACTAGAAGAAGAATTTTATGTTGAACAACCAGATGGATTTTAGTTGACTGATGAAAAGGACATGGTATGTCGATTGAAGAAAGCTCTATATGGACTTAAGCAAGATCCTAGAGCTTGGTATGCTAGATTGGATAAATACTAATTGAAACTTGGATCCAATAAAGGTACTGTTGATAGCAATCTGTATTTCAAGTTGGATCAAAACAAAGAACTGATCATTGAAGTCTTTGTTGATGATATTATTTTTGAAGGTGATGATGATTTGTGTATAAATTTTTCCAATGAAAGGAAAAGTGAATTTGAAATGTCAATGATAGGAGAGCTGAAATTATTTTTAGGATTGCAAATCACTCAGTTAGATGATGGAATCTTTGTATCTCAGTCTAAGTATGTGAAAGAGTTACTAAATTTTTTTGGCATGGAAGATTCAAAACCAGTTGGTAGACCTATGCTGACTGGATGCAAACTTGCACAGAAAGATGATTCTCCTAAAGCAAATCAAACAAGATATAGGTCAATGATTGGTGGATTACTCTATTTGACTCTGACTAGGCCAGATATAATGAATGTTGTGTGCATGGTTGCTAAATTTCAAGTTGATCCTAAAGAGTCCCATGTGACTACTATAAAAATAATTTTCAAATATCTAAAAGGGATAGTTGATCTTGGTCTTTGGTATCCTAAGGATGATGATCTTACTCTAAGTGCTTTTATTGATGCTGATTGGGTAGGAGATGTAGATGATAGGAAGAGTACCAATGGTTGTGCATTCTTCTTAGCAAAGAAGTTGGTATCTTGGTTAAGTAAAAAACACAACTCAATTTCATTATCTACTGTTGAGGCAGAATACATTGTTACTGCAAACAATTGTATCCAAGTATTATGGATGAAGTAAATATTGAGAGATGTCAGAATTGTATATAAAGAACCCATTGCCATATTCTGTGACAATTCAAGTGTCATTAACATTTCTAAGAATCCAGTGTTGCATTCAAAGACAAAGCATATATCCATCAAGTATCACTTCTTGAGAGACAAAGTAAGTGACAAAGGAGTTAGATTGGAATACATACCTACCAAAGAGAAAATTGCAGATATCTTTACCAAGCCAGTGCCTAAGGATTGATGTTGTGGTGGATGCTACTCAGGGGGACTAGTCAGATGATTCAAATTTGTGATTAGAGCATATGTACCTTTTCCATTGATGTCAAAGGGGGAGAGAAACAATGTGAAAAATTTGGGAAAGAAGAGCAATGAAGGAAAAAAGAAAGAGTGCACAATCTTAGGGGGAGATTTTTGAAGAAGAGTTAGTTGGGTTAATGGTATTATTTTTCACATCATGTGTTGCCATCAATGCCAAAGGGGGATATTTTTGGATGTTGTGGTTGTGTTTTTGATATGTGGTTGTCATTGATGTCAAAACTATTAGCATTAACTCTGCTTAAGGTTGTATATGTTGAGGATATTGAGAAAATTGTAAAAAATAGAGTATAGGCAACCAGTGGTACTGAGAAGGTCAGAATGTTGGAAATCTCAGTATGTTGAAGATCTAAAGGTGCGCTTCAAAGGGTTTATGTCTGAAGCTTTCTAGTATGTCTTCTGAAAGATTCAAGGGTTCACATCAAGTCTTGTGGAAGTTATGAAGATCTATGTGCCTACAGTTATTCAATTTTTGTAGATGGTGTTCTTGGTTCAAGCAGATGAAATTATGGCAATTTCATATGTTGTGCATGTACCTGTGATGTTCATGGATGAGTCTAGATCATGATCTATACTTGTTTTACATCCGCATTGATTGAATTTTTCGTGATCAGAGATCTTTCCGATGTGTGACCAAGTTTTCATGTTCTTGGCCGACATGATGGTTTTAGCATGTTGTAGATCCATAAGGATTAATATTTTATTGTTTGGTGTGTTTGGAGGTTTTTTTTGGGTCCTCACTATGTTGTGACTGACTTGTGTTGGTGTGCATTGTAATTTATTCATGTATCAAGGCCGACAGTTGTAATTTATTCTTTATTTGTGGCCGACTGAATAGTGGATTAAAATCCATGTAGTGGATATATATATAAGATTGTTTTCCTCATTTAGAAAAAGTGCTCAAGTGTACAAGTGATGTACATGTGCGAATAAAGGTCAAATCATTATGAGCAGAGTGTGGAAGATTTTGAGTACAGGATGGAAGAGTTTGAAGAATTTTTTGTGAGCCTAACCGAAATTGTAATTAGGCTTTTGTAGAAACTAATTTATCAATTCAACTTCATCGAATGGATTTAATCTGATTACTATATGTAAGGTAGTGAGCCTTCCCTTTGAGCAGTGTACTCTAGGAAGTGTGCCTAAATGAAAGTGCATTCCTTTTTATTTTTCATTATACTTCTAACGGGGTATAATCTTGTGGACTAACATCCACTGTGGTTTTTCCGCTAACAGGGTTTCCACGTATAAAATCTTGGTGCTCATGTGTCTCTAATGTGTTGTTGGTTTAATGCTTGCACTATTAATTATCAGATCTGTGATATAAGTTTGATTAAACTTGTATAGGTTTTATTTTGGTAACAACTAATTCACCCCCCTCTCAGTTGTCTATCCTTGTATTGCCAACAAAGAAGATGTGTGTGGTGGATTAGTATAAGAATATGTGGATGAAGGATTAAGATAGGAATATTGGGATGATGGATTAAGGTGGTGGGATTTGGATGATGGATTAGAGAGAGATGTAGATGAAGGATATGATGAATATGTGGATGGGGAAGATACTGGATATCCCTTGTCAATGGCATCATAAGGATTGTTATTACATGTGGATGAAGGCATGATGTGGTAGCTTGGATGAGTGATTGGATTTTGGAAGACGGTTGGGGAAAGATTACTAGAAATGATAGAATCAAAGGGATCTATTTCATACTCATCTTGATCAACAATACTTTCATTTTCATCGTCCATGTAATTGGGATTTCCCTTGACTACTATCTTTGGTTGCATTGATGAAGTATAAGGATTCATGATGGTGGATCAAATTGATATGGATTCAAAATATGGGAATAGATGATTAGAAGAAAATGAGAGATGATGAAAAGATAAATAGAATGGATTAGAAGAATGTGGAAGAAGGGGGCATAAGATGTTTTTTTATTTCAAAATATCTTGGATGTAGATGGACTAAAACTCGAATTGGGATGTATATTAAGCTCAAATTGGGGTTTTATTTAAACTCACATTAGGATTGGATTGAAGCTCAAATTTGGATTGGATTGAAGCTTATATTTGGATTAGATTGAAGCTTAGATTAGGATGGGATGATTTGATTTGATTGGTTGATTGATGGGGTCATATGATTGATAGGATTGGATGATTTGATTGGATTGAATTGATCAAATGAGATTGGATTGATGAAATCAACTCTAAACTAGGTTTAGGGGCTTAAATTGATGATAAGAGGATGATCACAGCATAGAATCTACCTCGCGATGATAGGAGATTGATAAGGCAATGGAGGATTACTAACTTAGGAAAAATAACAATCTTAAGTGAGCATGGATGATGATGATTAGGATTAGTTATCTAGTCCAATTGGATAAAAACCATTAAAACATAATCTAAAGGATTCATATTGATGAAATGATGATGGAAATGTGATCCAAGGATGTCCTAAGATGCACCTATGTGATCGGATTGAGGATTCGATGACCTTTGAAAAATGCAGATGGACGATGATAAAAAAATTCCAATTGCAAAATTAGACTCAAAAAATGACAACGTTTCAGTGGTTAAGAGGGTTAACTCTTGGGATTTTTGTATGAGAAGCACATACGCCTCTGTGTGTAGCGAGTTCACCCCTCCAAGTGAAAGGTTCACCTATCTAAAGGTCAGAAAAATTGCCTCTATGTTTGACAAGATCGCCTCTGTGTGTGACAAAATTGCCTCTTTCCAAGACTCAAATTCACCTATGTCTTGGGATGAAAAATAAACAAGTAGACACGGGATGTAGATTCTCCTATCAAGGTTTTAAATTTTCCTATCTCTATGAGAGGATCACCCTTCTAAGACACAGGATCACCTATATCTTTGGACACCTAAAGAGAGACGAATAGACTCGGGACACAAAATCACCTATTCAAGGATCAAATTTGCCTCTTTCTTGAGATGTACAGACACAAACAGGAACACCTCTCTAATGGTCCTTGGATTCACTTATGTATTTGGGTTTACAAATAGGACATGGATATGCCTATCGTGAGATCACCTATTGGTAAAGACTGTATCAACTATGCAGATAGATTGTATAGAGAGGTGTGGAGGATCACCCAAGAAAGAAGCAGAATTGCCTTACCAGGAAGATGTACAGGCAGGAGGATGCAGACTCAGATACAGGATCGCCCCTACAGATAATAGGTTCACCTATCTAGAGATATGTATGGATATACAATGGGTGAATTGGACATAGGATCGCTTGTTCGGGGAATGGGTGGACATGAGGGAGACTCAAATGAGAAACAAGATCACCCCTATGGGTAGCAAGATCGCCTATTCCAGGAATAGGTAGATGGAGATGAATCAAACTCGACACAAACTCACATATGGAGGAAGAAAGATCACTTTTTTAGTGAACACGCAGACACAGGATCACCTAACTAAGAGATCCATAGGAAAATTAACCCCCAATAAGGATGAGTTCACCCAAAAGGATGACTAGATTGGACTCGAGACACAAAATCGCCCCTATGAGGGATAAGATTGCTTGTCCACAAGGAAATATCGCCCCTGTGAGAACAAAAATTTCTACAAAGGGTAGGGGAAGACTATGGAAAAGGACATAATGCATGAAAAACAACAATCAAAGGGCTAGACTAACTCAGACTAGGGATAAGCACTAGTATCGCACAAGAAGACACACCAGGCAACACAATCCTAGAATTAGTGATAAGGTTTTAAAAACTTGATGTAGGCCCACTACCTTGAGGTGACACCCCAAGGTTAATACTCTATCATACTAGGGTGGTTCTCTAGATTACCCTTTCTCACGAAGGTGGATAGCTAGAGATCCAGTAGCACAGGTTCATCAAAAGATGCCATAGGCTCACCTTCTCTCTCTCACTCGAGGACTATAGTAGTCCACCATGATTATTTCTATCTCAACCCAAGGGAGTACATGGTGAGTAATTTTAGGGTATGGTGCATATCCCCTACACTACACCAAGCCATGGCTAAAACACAGGTCTCTATATAGGCTAAATAAGGCTATCTTGTGCATCCTCAATATACACTAGGTATGTGAGGAAAACCATGAACACCAACCCATCACAAGCATGATTTGGGAGCCCTAGTGAGGTACTGGAAACTTGAACCAACTCTCCACATATTATCTTGGTATCACCCTAGCTTCGACGCTTCGCCAAACAAGACATGACTTGATTGGGGTACAATTTTCATTCTCCCCCCTTTATATACCCCGTCGGTAACACATGGTTGGGATCATCCCCTAGGTGATCAAAATATCAAGCATGTCCCACCAAGTGAAGGAAATGCCAAAAATTTTGGCTAGTCCCCAAGCTCACATGTAGCTCAAGGGGAGAGCTTCAATGCACTAACATTCCCTAAGTAGATTGGACTAGACTAGACTAGAATGAGTTGTGATTTCTCATCACCCAGGATCATTGAAAGTTGCAAGGGCGGTAGATACATCAACAACTCACTCCCAAACATAGCAAATAAGGTTAATTGACCCTTCAATTAATCTATGTGTGCCTATATTAGTATAAAAAGAACACACACACATAATCTAATCTAGGGGTCTTTGAATAATCATCCTGTAGCAAATAAGTTAGTAGTTTCAATATTCGGTCTTGGACAAGCGAGGACAAGTTGCATAAGAAGATGATTAGATGCCAAATAAAATGACAAAAAATAGATGATTGTTAGCCCAAGGGGGTGGAACACCCAACCCAATGAAAAGGGGGGTGAGGGGGGACAATCCAATCCCTCACGAAGGGGTCCAGGGGCGAAGCCCCCAGAGAATGTTTTATTGAAAAGGAAACTATAAATCACTATGAAATTCTTGCTGAAAATTGGGATTTTTATACCTTCTATAAACCCTACAAATTTTCCCCTGTATGTGGAAAATTTTCCCAAGAAGGTTGCAGGTTCGCCCCTCTAGAATGCAGGTTCACCTCTGTGAGCAAGAGCGGATTCACCTTTGTATCTAGTGTAGTCACCTATTCAGGTTATAGGTTCGCCTATCTGCAAATTCACCTATACAAAAAGAGGCAAGAGTGAATTCGCTTGTTGGGTGAGTAGATTCGCCCATTTGAGAATAAAATTTACCTCTACGAAAAGGTCAAAGTCATAATTTCCTTTGTACATTAGTTGATGGACAACGCAAGTGTGCAATCACTTGTTGGGAGGAGGGGAGACTATGCAATTTCCCTTTTTGTGAGCAGAGTCATCTATGAAATTTTTGTTCTGGGTTGATGGATGCAAGCTCACCCTTTCTCAAGAAGGGTGGGAGCATGTTTGCCTGTGTTTACTATAGGTTCACCCCTATGTTAGGTGAACTCACCCATTGGGGGCTGATTCACACCTATGTGTGGAACCCGACCCTACAAAATGTGAAAGAACAAGAAAATATGAAAGAGACTCGTGACGTGGGTGCCACTGGGCATGCCAAAAATTTGTGCAATGATTTTACCCCATATAAAATGCAAGAAATAAACTCAAGCAAAATGATAAAAACCAAAGACAACACTCAAGATTGGGCTAAAGATGAAACTCAAATAAGAACATGAAAATAACATTGATTTCACCTCGTATGATCTTGATGGATTTGTTTTCCCTTGTTGATGGCTTAATATGTGTCCTCATAGATTGATTTCGACAACATAACAGCATGATTTTTCTTCATTAGGATGAAAATATGGTGGATTTCGGCTATGGATGCAAGATGGTGGTGTGAGCTTTGAATATAGTAGATTGCAGTTTCATATGGTTAGAATGGTTGAGAATGTGATAGCTTGCAAAAATAGCTAAGTGTTAGTCATTTAGCAAGGGAGATTGAAATGGATGGCCAAGATTGATTCTTGAAAGAGGATCAAGGGTTGAGATCAAGAGTTGACCAAAGGAATTAAAAATTAATTTTTAATGTGTATGGGAATGATAAAAGGAATTAAATATTCCTTGGGAAAGAGAAAAGGAATTTAATATTCCTTGGGGATGAGAGGAATTAAAAATTCCTTGGGGGGTGGGGAGAGTTGACTAATGATTTGATTAGGCCAATTGATGAATGATTGGAGAAGGTTACATGGCAAATGAGGATTAGGAGCCAATTTGCAAATTTTGGAGGATGTGACACATCCTAATCATGGATTAGGAATGTGCCCATTCCTAATGATGTGATTAGGAGGTGGATTAAGATTGGGCGTAGATTATGGGGGATGGGAGATAAAGGGAATTAAATAAATGGATTATTTATTTAATTTTTGGAGGAAAGGAATAAGGGGTAAATTATTTAATTATTTAATTAAGTACCTTGTGGATTTATTGGGTCCTTTAGGGATATTAATTAAATAATGTTAGTATTACTTAATTAATGTGAAAAAGAGGATATGTATATGAAAAGGGGTAAATTTGGTCAAATGTAATTTGGAAAATTTAGGTGTCTATAGACATAATGATTTTTTATGGTGACTTCAAGTTGTACTTTCCCCCTATCTATATGTGGGAGTCATCATTGAAGAAATTTTGGCTTCAAGATCAGTTGGATGATGTCGAGAGGTAGGTACTTCTAGACCTCAGATTATTCTATGTCACAGATATGTACTTTATTAGGGAAAATGGAGGTATGATGATAGCACTAGCAGAGTGGTGACACTTTGAGACATGCACATTCCATCTACTAACCAACGAGGCCATTGTTACTTTGGAGGAATTTTATAGGATTTTGCAGTTTTCAATTCACGGGGATCAGGTACAATATGATCCCCTTCGAGGTTTTCAGCCCATCTATGACTTTTATGATTATGAGGATGAGTTTGAGATTTGTATTTTGGGGTACAAGATTAGATGGGAGACACCATTCAAGATATATGATAGATTTGATTATGTTTTGTGTACATTGATTTTCAACATCTTGATTCCAGATCGTAGGGGACATAGGTTTCTAGCAGACTGGGGAGAGGTATTGGTCGGGATGGTATAGGATGAGATAGTGTATTCTTGGAGACCATTTCTATTGGGCATGCTTTATTTCTAGCTTCATGACATTGAATACAGAGGCGGTCAAAGCATGAGCTATGGGGTTACGCTACTTATGATATGGGTGTGGGAGCATATAATAGTGTTTTGATCACCAATGACATGACAATTGGGAGCTGGTTCTCTGTATGTATATCTATATCGGGGCGCCATCACACAAATGCATGTAAGAGATTTTGGATACTAAATACATGGCCTTGATACATTAGTGAGCTTCATCTAGAGGCCTTATAGGGACTATGATCTATGAGTAGGTGAGGATGAGCATCTGCCATGGTGTCGATAGCCTAGGTATCTAATTGGGAGGATATTATAGTCACACCATATCATAGAGATGTACTTTCTAGAGTGTGTTATTCAACAATTCAGAGAGAGGCAAGGTATTCTTGTAGCTACAATAGAGTTTGCACATTCCTCATGGGAGTTGCATTCATGGGGATAGTAGATACCAATGACTACTACTGAGTAGGAGATTAATGCTCTACATCTGATACAGTGTGGATGGAGAGGGGGTGTAGAATATGTAGGTACAACTCTCAAGTATGATGCATGGTGGCAGACCCATAGTCCATCTTTGTATACAGATCGAGATTAGCTAGTGCATGTAGAGTGTAGAGGTAGGGGGCCACAAGCCTATAGGGGTGATAGGGGATGGAGGGGTGGAGGCTGAGGAGATGATGAATAGGGGATGGAAGACAGGGAGATGGAGGTGGAGGAGATGGTGGAGGAGTTGGGAGGGGAGGTTGAGGAGGAGATCAAAATAGGAGGATGAGGGATGGGAGATGGTGGGTGGTGAGACCTTTGTCACTGATCAACAAGGAGGGTGAAGAGGATGAGCCAAAGGATAGGGTGGTGGAGGAGGGAGAGCAACATGCAAAGATGCCGACCCTAGAGGTAGGGAAACAAGAAGTAGAGATGATGGTGGTAGAGGAGGAGCATGTAGAGGAGCGATGAGGGGAGGAGCATGCAAATTATCCAATGATGGGAGAGGTAGAGAGAGTCCTCTAAGAGAGGATTTTTATGGGGGATATCGAGGAGGGGTTAGAGGAGGTCAGGGTCAAATTAAAGGATGGTACATTTGATCAGAGGATAGACACCCTATAGGCTTGGGTACAGGCCCTAGAGGTAGAAGTGAGGACTCTCACAACATAGCGAGATGGCCTAAAGGCTAAGAGAGACACCCTCCAGACTAAGAGGGACCTATAAATCATCAGCTAGTAGCAGATCGATTAGCGGATGCTAGATTTTGTAGAAACATGCAGTGGTTTAGTGGTTGATGTTGCATGATATTTTTCTAGGTCTAGCATGGGGATTCAGTATTATAGAGACCTATATGAGAGGGTAGTGTTGCTAGAGAGGAGAGATTCAAGCTTCTCACAAGTTTAGAGTGGATCATAGGGAAAGTCACATAATAGATCACACACCAGGAACTCGCATAGCAGATTATACAGTGGTGAGACATTGGGTCTGAGACAGGCCACTCCATATGATAGACCATCTACATCAAAGAATAGGGCCTTAGATTCAGCCTGATGAGAGGAAAGATATGCATCAGATTCAAGGGAGCAAGATAGCTTAGGCTAGGGGATAGTTTGAAATTATGGATGATGACAATATATTTTGATCATTGAGCTTGCAAGCTCCATTTTTAGATATGATACATCTTGACAATGTACTATGATACATTTTGAGTGATATATGATATGATATTTGGCAGTGATTTATGATATACAATTCAATGTGATTGTGCCTTATGATTGTGATTTTTTTATGAATTTTCATGTGTTTATGATGTGCATTTCTATATGATCATGTGATGGTTTGATATGATGCATGATTATGTATTTATAATTTGGTTCATGCATCTAATATATTATGAAATTATGTTATATATTTATGCAGTATGGATAACCTAATTCTATGAGGTAGTGTGATATGTGAATGCAATTAATGTTGATGTAATGTGAAGCCTATGGAATATGTATGCAATGATTAGAAATGTTTAATGTGAATAAAAAATGTGATGTATGATATGATATGAAATAATGTTATGATATGTCGATGTAATGTATATGAAATATGATAAATGGGAACGAATTATGATCATAATGTAAAATGAAATGGCATGCTTAATTATGTTACGATGCAACAAAATGATAATTCTATATCGATGCACTCTATGTTTTTATATTTTTCTCATGCAAATATATGTCGTTTATTATGATGATGCCTATGATGATAATGCTTTCTAACATGATCATGTATGCAAGGTATTTTTGTGTGTCACAAGACACTATCAAGATGCAGATAGAAGAAATTTTGGTGTGGAAAAGATAGATGTTAGTATGGAGAATGGAAATATAAGGTGAGATGTCAAATGGGAAATGACGAAGGATGGACTTTCATTCTTTTATGTTTATCATCATTGGGAATCAAAATTGTTGCAAATGGAGCACAAACACCATGGTATGACATAACCAAGGTGTGCAAGGTGACCGTTTTTGAGAGACAAGTAGTCAATAGATAATGTCAAAATACAAGGAATGCCTCAACTCATTCTAAGGACCCAATTGTCCCAGCCTTTTTGCCAAGACAAACCACATAAAAAAAAGTAAAGAAAAGAGATCATGATCCATCATCACCCCTCTAAATCCTTTTTGAAAATCCTCGAGGAAACTAGTAACATGATTGAAAAACCAATAAAAAAGATAAGACAAACTTAGACCAACAAAGTGTTTGCCAGAGAGATAATATTTTATGATAGGATTGACAAAATTTATTGAGTAGGTTGATTAGATGATTGAGATGATTGTGTTGGATTGATTGTTTGACTAAAGTAGATTGATAGGTTGACAAGTTTGGTTAATTTATTTGATTGATTATGCTTGGTTTTAGGAAAGACACATCCTATATAAGGCAACATTAATTGACCAAGATGACAAGTTTGATTGACCAAATGATTGACTTGAGTTGATTTGATAAGGATTGATTGACATAATTGGACGATGTGTTGGTGCCTAATTCAAGAAAGACATGTCCTATTTTAAGGCAAGGGACACATCTAATAAAGTTGACTGATTAACCATTTTGATAAACACCTAGTTACAAGAAAGGAATATCCTACTTAAGGCGTATGACAAGGTTGACCAATGATAAATTCTAATCTCAAGAAGGAAACATCTTGATAGAAGACTATTAATAGGACCGAAAGAGACAAATGGTCTAATGTCTCATTCTGATGTAAGAACAATGATCTCTGATAGTGAGTGATGATAAGACAATTGATTGATTTGAAGATTAAAGAGTTGTTGGATAAGTTTTCCTATTGATTCATGATTTGGTTTGAATAATGATTGCTTGATGAAAAGGGACACGACTAGACTTGACAAACCCTAAACGATTGACCTAGGGCCTCGGGGGACCATCGATTGATGGCCTTACCTACGTTATACATGTAGAGGCCTCATAGTTCGACATGACTTCACCTTATTGTACTTGAAAAAGGACTAAATGATTATTTGACCTTTATTCGAAAAAACCAAAAAGGACGAACAAAATATCTCAAGGTCCCATTGAGTGAGGGCCTTGCCTATGTAGAAAATGTACAGAGATAATGCAGTTCGACCATACTTGTGAACCCCTAAACCTGCAAATGCACAAAGAGGTCAAACATTGTTAGTGTTAGATCAAAATGCATGTAAAGATATGAAGGATTCCCCATGAAATCCACTTATTAAGCTAAAATTAGGAAAATGAAGAACATGAAGCAAGAAACTTGAATTAAATCCTAATTAAGCAAATAAGTTAAAGATCTTATGGGGGAATTGGTGCCAATGATATGTTGCAATTGGCCCTTACCCAATTCCTATGGTTGCAATGTGGATTGATGAAGAAATGGTCAAATCTCCAAAGAGATTTGAGCATAACCTTGGTGCAAATGTGAAAATGATAGGAATGTATGGATGAAAGTAGAAAAATCAATTCTCACTTGAAGAGAGTAACTTTGCATATGAGTTGTGGATGAAGATTGAGGAGAAGAGTCTCCAATTTATAGATTCAAATCTTGGAAGAGATAGTGGAAATAAGCAATGTGGGACAAAAGATAGTCCAATGGTATTGTGCCACTTGTCCAAATGTGATTGGATGAGGAATGTGCAAGTTTTGGCCAATGTGCCAATAAATGCAATTAGGTGGCATTTCAAACTTGAGAAATGACATGTTGAAGAGGGAAAAGGAATGAAGTTAATGTCACTTGGCTCAAGGTGAAGGACATGTAAGAGGATTTTAATGCCTTGTTGGAAGGACCAAGTCCACTTGGACTTTTTGAATTCAAATAAGGAATATTCCCTTTTTGATGCTTTGTGAGGGAAAATAGGAGAATTAATAAATCAAAGTAATTGATTTATTGTGCAAGTTGCATTCTCTAGAGAATTTTAGTGAGAAGGATTAACTTAATCAAAGATTTGATTAACTTAATGAAGAATTAGGTGATGTGACAATTTAGACTTAGATTTATGAATTGATTTAAGTCAGAAATTGAGAGGAAATGATTCATTAAATAAATGATTTGATTTATTTAATAAAGAAGGAATGTGTTAAATTAAATCAAATAAGGTTTAATTTATTTAATTTAATAGGAGGACTTTAGAGATTTTAATTAAATAAAATGATTTATTTAATTAAATAGCAGTGTAGGGTTAATTGAATTAAACTGATTAATTTAATCAAAGGAGGTGATAGACTTAATCCAATAAATAGTGATTTATTGAATTAAAGGATAGAAAGTGATGAAATGCTGAGAGGAAACACTATTAGTAATCGGGATCAAGTGTGCCAAAATGAATTTGTACATTTTCCATGTCTACATTTTGCCCCTCTTTGAAGCAATGTACTTGTTGCTTTGATTCAAAGAATAAACTACTATGACCGAAGGTCCGGGATTTTGAATTTTTTAGATACCCCACTACTGCCCCAGCGGAAAAATATTGCTGGATATTGCCCCCTTGAGAGATCGGATGAATTTTTTTTATTTTTTGGATGATCTCGCGAAAAAGATGACAAGGTGCCCGATAAGCCAGAAATGCCCCAAAATGCCAGAAAACTGCTTTAAAATGCCAGAAGGGATGCAAAATGACTCAGTTTGATGAAAATGGGGTCAGGGGACCAAAACCCAAGCTAGGAGGTCAAATTAGGTCAAAAAACCCTAATTTTCAGGCTTAAATAGACCGCGAGGGGTCATTTTCAATTCATTTTGTAATTTTGGCCTTTAGAAAACTTCAATTTTTAGCTCTGAGTTTGAGTGGAAATGGGGCAATGACAGCTTCCCAGGCACATGATGGAGAGGGTTCAGACACATCAGCGGCCAGTCGACGTAGGACCTGTGGTATGTACCCCTATCCATCTTTTAATTTTATCGTTTTACGTGCATTAAATAAGGTTAAGGTTCGGTTCAAACTGCGCGGTGCCATATGGCACCGCGGAAAGTGTCTTATTGCAACTACGCAGTGCTATATTGCATCGCATATGTGAAGTGCCCCGCGTGGGCCAATTTGTAATTTAGCATTTAGTTACCCAAAAGTCTGTCGCATGTCTTTACTCCACCGTGCGACGCATTTAGAAATTTAGGGTTTGCGTCAAACAGGACCGCATATGAAAAGTGAACTGCGCGGGTCACTTTGCGACTGCTAAAATGGTAAACTCCACCACGGCGGTGTAGTTTGGAACTTTCCAAACTGCGCCGCACCTACAAACAACGCCGCATTTGCCAATTTAGGGCAGATTTGAACTTTTAAACTTTATTTTTCTGACGCGACGGCCCTCCCTGTGTAGGAGGAGCCTGGTGTACTCTATTCACGGGAGCATCGATGGCCAGTGCTTAGTAGATTAGGGGCTATGCCTGAGCTAGTCCAAGAGCACCTTGGTGCCATTGGCCTTTGGTACATTGTGTATGCCCCTCCTGTTCGAGCTCACCTAGGCATGCTTATGGCTTTGGTAGAGCGATGGCACAGTGAGACTTCCTCCTTCCATCTTCCTACTGGCGAGGCCACTATCACACTCGAGGATGTATGGCGCATCCTTCGCTTGCCCATTCATGGGACCCGAGTTATTTATGATCTAGATGCCGGCAGAGAGGCCTGTTACGGGGTGATGCAGATGGATATCATTGAGTTCTGTGATGGTTAGATTGATCTAGAGTTATATCGTGATTGCATGCAAACATACCAATTGATCATTGCTACCATTATCTCAGACCTTGTGGTACCTGATCAGCAGGGCTGATATTTCAGTCCAGGATAGGGACTTGCATGGGATTAGATGGTTCATCAGAGGGAGTGCTTTGCTTGGGGGCCAGTACTACTGGCGTCCCTCTATAGGGATCTTCATGAGTTTATCTACTTAGATAGCAGGTCCATTGGGGAAGGGGGCACCTTACTACATGTGTGGGGATGGGAGAGGATCTCAGTGCTTTATCTAGACATGACACTAATTCCTTCAGAGACAAATGACCCCCTCATTTGGTGGTACAGCGGGGCATTGATGTATTTTTCATTTACTGGTGGTGAGTTCTTGATGAGATGAGAGAGTTCATTTGGAGACCATGGATGGATATTGGTCAGTGGGGAGACGATGTCCAGCAGCTCTTCTTCGCTCGACAAGATAGGCTAATGCAAGGCTGAGAGCATACCATTATTGAGAGGTACCTTCTAGATAGGGTTGCTCGTCAATTCAGGGAGGTACAGGATAAGCTCAATGACCAGTATGTGGCCATCTTTGCACGTACCACTAAGGAGAAAGAATGGGGCTAGCCCATCTTGGTAGCAGAGGTGGTGACCTATTTTAGGGAGTTAGTGGCCTGACCGTGGCCATATGATCAGGGGCTGGCAGATGGAGGAGTCACCGTAGCCTACAGGGCATGGTTCAGACCTCCCCCTAGATTGACAATTCCAGGCGCAGTTGTCGCATGGCGTAGACGTAGGGGCCGGGCAGGTGGCAGGGGGTGAGGCAGAGGATGAGTTGAGACACCTCCTCATCAGACACCTCCGAAGGACGGGGCCCTGCAGTCACCTATCTGAGTAGGAGATCAGGATGATTAGCCAAGGGTAGATCCTCAATAGTAGCCAATAAGGCAACCGATAGGGTAGCTAGCAGGACAACCCGATCATCGAGATGTGTTGATTCAACAGCTACAGGGGCAGATACAGGTTTTGACTACGGAGAGAGACCACGCACGATCTGAGAGGGCTCAGGAGATAGGCTGGGAGGGGCAGTTAGAGAGTGCAACGTCCTCATCTCGGGCCCATTCGATTGATATTCAGGATTATAGAGAGGCTATCAGAGAGGCCGAGTACTATCGTCATCATTATCAATAGGTAGTATCGTCAGACCACAGAGTGCTAGACTTTTCTCAGTAGATAGGGAGGCAACCAGCAGAGGCACATGGTGAGAGACAGGATGGGGGGGGTAGCAGTCAGTAAGGCCCACCCCCTTTTTGATCACAGGACAATTTTGCTTTATTTTTGATATATGGGCTGCAGTATTTAGCCTTATTGTACTATGTACCTGATGGACACCTGATCCAATTTTGTATTATAATAGTGATTTTTGATGATATATATGAGATGATTCGCCCTTTTATAATATACATGCAAATATGTGATGTTTATGAGATGTTTCTATCCTTATGGTTCATGTGTTGTAGTGTATGTAATGAATGCATTTCTTTTTGTATTTTCTATGCTTTAAATGATGTAATGCGTATTGATGATGGTAATGGTAATGGTTGCAGATGATAATGTATGATGTAATGATGTCTTAAGATGTTTAGAATAACGAATTTATCTTATTCCTCATAACTTAAGATATTGATATGATATAATGCTCTTCTGATGTTAACTATCCAGTGGATGCAGGATGTATGCATCGGCGATGTTTTGATTACTGTTATAATACCATGCTAGTGTGGAAAGAAGATAGAAGAAACGTAGAGTTAATGAGTTAGTGAGGATGATGATGGTGATTTTACATTTGCATATAGGAATTGAGATTTTCAAAGGGTCAATTGTGTTATGTTTGATAACACACATAGGTATGATGCATCAAGGTATTAAGTGTTAGAGTAATAAGTTATTATGCTTAATTAATTATATCATACTGGTTAATTAATTAAGTCACTTATTCCTCTAGTTGCTTCAGCTAAACTTAGGCACATTAATAATTGATTAATTATTAAGTGTGCACACTAGGGTTTCATTTAGGGTTTCCCTTTTAGGGTTTCTTGATCTCCTTCATAAGGATTGATCTCTTTGTAATACGAGATTCTAATAATGTGTTTTACACTTTGAGGTTTACAAAACTTCTTGTTTGTTTTGAATGTCTTTTGCATGTGACAGGTATCTATTTGCATGTAGGTGATCTTGAATCCTAACATGGTATCAGAGCTCTAGACCTGCCGCTGCCTGTTTGTGATATGAAGATATAGCTTCTCAGTGAGTTTCAAGTGCAAGGGTTTTCACAGGCATCTTTTCTGCAAGATTTGGGGGTAGCCAATTTTTTGGCATACTATAGGCTCAAATGGACATTGTCATCGCGTTCACAGCACCCCAAAACCCTAGAAATGCCTGTCAAATCATTGATTTTAGTGAAGTGTGTTTGGAAGGCAAAAAACATTTGCTAGGGAGGCCGTACGGCCTCCCTAGCATGCACTCCGAGGCAAAAAAAATCAACAAAAAAATGAAAAATGGATGTTTTTTCAAAATATTTTGCACTGCCAGTGAAAATGTTCGGTGCCACCCGCTCGCCACTTGGCAGCCACCCGGGCACCACCCACGCGCCACCACCGCCAATGGCTCCGCCACCTTGCACCGCCAGTCTAGGCCTCCAGCCCCTTCCACCAAGCCCGTGGTCGTGTGGAGAACCAGGTGCTAGATTTCAGCCCCCGCGGGCCCTCACTACGCTTGCCGAGGTCCTATGGACAACCAGACGCTATGCGCCAGATGCCCGACCCACTCCAACCCCCGCCCCGGTCACATGGGTGACCAGGGGCCGAAATTTTTTCTACAGGGGGTTTTTTTGCGGCGACGGCCTCCACGCCGTCAATTTTTTTCCCATGAAGTGCTAACATCAGCATGACGTCATTGGCCGTATGGCAGTTTGTCCCCTCCTAACCCTATTTTGCCCTAAAAGAGCAGTTGTTTTGTTTTTGGCATAACTTGGACATACGGTATCAAAATCGGGCAAACGAGATATTGCCGGAAAGCTGGTTCCGAGCACTTTCATTTGGTCTAGTTTATTTTTTATTATTTTCTTGTTTTATTGAATTTATTACTGGTTGAAGTCAGATGTACGTTTTATGCTTTTGAGCTCATAACTTTTTGCCACGATCTCCGATTTTTGCTATCTTTGCTACGTTGGAAAGGTATTGAGGAGCTTTATGTTGCTGTCCATGCAATTTTTTATGTATCTATCCCAGGTTTTTCATTAATCTAGATTTGGCCTGATGGGTGTTTTGGAGATTACCTGGATATTTTAGTAGTTGGGAGAGTGCCTATTGCATCTTTGCACTTCATTTTCAGTGATACATCGTTTAATAATCAACTATTGCTTCATAGATTCCAGCGTTGTTCCCGTTTGGAGTTTTTGAGTGTTCCATGGCATCAGGTCTACTATTGCATCATTATGATTCCAATATGGTTTCTTGTAGACATAAGTATCTTTCCTTGCTTGCCAGATTGCGGTTCCATTGTTACTCTAAAGTGTTCTTCCAGTGCTTCTTTGCAACATGTCATATCATTGTAGGGGGGTTTTGTCCCTTTGGGTATTCCTCCTCTTTCTCTTTCTTGCATTTGTAAATGGGTACCTGATCAGGCCTAGTTGCCAGGACCCATCTTTGCTTGCATGCATCTTCTTCTTGTGTTTTAGCTTCTTCCTAAGTTCATCTTAAGGGGGGGTGTTAGAGCAATAAGTTATTACGCTTAATTAATTATATCATACTGGTTAATTAATTAAGTCACTTATTCCTCTAGTTGCTTAAGCTAAACTTAGGCACATTAATAATTGATTAATTATTAAGTGTGCAAACTAGGGTTTCATTTAGGGTTTCCCTTTTAGGGTTTCTTGATCTCCTTCATAAGGATTGATCTCTTTGTAATACGAGATTCTAATAATGCATTTTACACTTTGAGGTTTATAGCACTTCTTGTTTGTTCTGAATGTCTTTTGCATGTGACAGGTATCCATTTGTATGCAGGTGATCTTGGATTCTAACATTAAGAACCAGGATGGCGTGGTACCTAGTGTGATGGTCTTTGACTTGGAAATCAGATAGGAGTATTCTTGTTCATACTTAGCATTCATACTTTATTCAGGATGTAGTTCAAACATTCTTAATATCTCGGACCAAAACTCAAAAAAGCAAGCTTTCCTATGTGGTCAACAAGATACTTTAAATATCCTCCCTACAAACCAAACAAAACATGCATAACTAAGTTATTTTACAAGTGTATCCCACAAGCATAGTAGATAAAAGATAATGATCATTGCCCCATTCCTTTCTCTCTAAACCTGTTTTGTTTAGACATCATCGAGAGGTCCTTGGAATGAGCGCAAAATAAGATAAGTCAAAAGAGACCAAAGTAAAGTAAACACACAAGCGAATGTTCTTCATACTGCTAGCCAAGACTAACTACTATGAGGGTTACCTGATGCTTATGTCCATCGCAGGAAAGCTTCATCCTAGGACATGTTGTGATCAGGGTTTTGATGGGTTCGATTGGGTGATAGGATATTCATACTCCGAGGTGACTAACTTGCTTGCTTACTACTCTAGACTTGAGACTTTGATGATTAAGGTGTTCACTTTTAGACCTGCTAAACTTGCTTCTGACTGATTCATCAAAGGATGAAAGCGACGATTGACTTTATTATGAGTGTGATGTTCACGAATGAAAGCGAGATGAAATGGATGCACCATTTTGGATTTTTTCAAATGTTTTGAGGTTGTTTTTGGTATTTTCAATATTTACGATGAACAGACTAACTTAAAGACCTATACTAGGGGTCTCAGGAGCTGATCCATAGATTAGCCTTGCCTACATTATATACGTAGAGACCACGTAGTTCGACTGACGACACACTTGATTTAATGAAAAGATGGATGGGCAAACGGATTGCCAATGCGACGGACGCCTAAAGGACTGACCTTAACTGTCTTGGGGGATGATCAAAGATCAACCTTGCCTACATTCAAGCTCAGAGATGACATAGTTCAACAAGGTGAAAAACTGACAAGACTCAATGATGAATTTTTGAAGATTTTCTGATATTTTGCCATGTTTTTGGATTTTTGATGGTTTTTTGAATGTTTTTGAATTTTTGATGACTTTTTGAATGTTTTTGGTTTTTTCTGATGAATTTCGAAGAAGATCACGAGAATGTACATGAATCTGATCTGATGTTGTGAGAGCGTACCCCCAGTGTGGTGCGATAGACTACTTCGATAAAGGTAGGACAGACTGACCTTAGAAATGCCAAGTAGTTCCATGGTGGAATATGGGGTAGACACCAACACAGGCCATGGTATTGATGCAAGCAGATGAGTGGATGAATGAGTGATGGAATGAGTCATGCAGATCCTAGTAGATGGGGAAGGTTCTTTATTTACACTTGGTGCCTGCTTGCTAGGTTTCACCAAGGTACTTGCCCAAAGCGCCACCGAAGTGGTTTTCACTAGATGACGAATTTTTTCTTTTTACTATTTTCTGATTTTTTTGTTGTCACCAAGACGCCTGTTTGCTAGGTTTTCATCAAGGTAACCATTTTTTCAGGACTTTTAATGATTATTTTTTTGTATTTTGGGTTCTATACCTTGCAAGATTTAGGCATAAAACTTTTTGAGGTGCGAACTGTTCATGGGCTCTTGCAGGGGCTCGCCTTTTGGTGTTGACAACTGATATGCCCCCGATTTGTAGCTTGCAGTGATGATAAAGGGTCCAAGCCAGTTGGGCTCAAACTTTCCCTTTGTATCTGGATTTGGCATGTTCTTTCAGTTTTCTTTCAGTACAAGATCACCAACTTGGAAAGTGTGTTGTCTGATCTTCTTGTTGTAGCTCCTTTTTAGGTGATTCTTGTACACTTGTAGATGATTTAGGGTGTCCATACGCCTTTCATCTAGTAATTCCAGCTCATTTAGTCTTGTGACCCTGTATTCCTCATCTGCGATGAGGTTTTGCAGTGATATCCTCAGTGACGGGAGCTCGATCTCAATAAGGAGGATGGCTTCTGATCCGTAGACTAGAGAGAATGGGGTGGCACCTGTTGGCATGTGGATGCTAGTGCAGTAGGCCCATAAGGTGGGATTTAGCTGCAGATACTAGTCACAACCAGAGTCATTGACTATTTTCTTGAGGATTTTCAAAATGGTTTTATTTGTAACTTCTGCTTGGCCATTGCCTTGTGGATAGTATGGAGTGGAAAAACGGTATTGGATTTTGAATTTTTCACACAAATCATGGACATCCTGATTTTTGAAGGGCGTCCCATTATCAAAGATAATGGATTGGGGGACACCATATCGACAAATCAGGTAATTCAGGATGAACTTAGATATTTGCTTTTGTTGGAGTTGAGAAGATACAACACCACAGAAGCCCAAATTATATTTGCAAGCAACTAACCTGTTACAAGGAGAAGCAAAGAGAAGCAACAAAGGAAATGCTCAAGAATGTGGAGCATTGTATTCACCTGGAAATGTAAAATGAATAATGATACAAAAGATAGTTTTCAACTACATATAGATGAAAACCCTAAAAAGGAAAACCCTAGGCTTGCACAATAATAATTAATAAAGTAATTAATTATTATGTACCTAATGTTAGCTTAAGTGAAAAGAGGTAAAAGGGAACTTTACATAATTAAACAAATATTGTTTAATTAATAAAGTAAATACCCAATTACTCTAACACCCCCCCTTAAGATAGACATAGGGAGAAGCTAAAACCTAGAAGAAGCTACTGAAAGCAAAAGCAATGGGTCCCGACAACAAGGCCAGATTAGGTACCCATGTACAAAATCAATGCAAACTAAATGAAATGGGGTAAAGGAGAAAACCCAATGGAACAAAACTCCTCCTCAAAATAGAATGCAAGGAAGGAATGCAATGCACTAATGAAAGAAGGATAGGAGGTGGATAACATGATACCCCCCATAGACAACTTCTATCATATAAGTACATGTACAATTATCTCCATAAGAGAGATAGAAAGAGAGAAGAAGGCCCCCCCACAATGAAGAAACTCATGTCACAATGGTAGATGCTTGATGTAGAATCCAAAAAGAGATCCTGAAGTGGCAAATGATATTCCTCCCCTTGGGAAGAAATGGATCCATGGACCTATATCAAAGAAACCCTATGAAGAATGATGAACCAATCTATCTCAAGATGTGTGCCATGATAGGATGCTGAAGAGTCTCACTGTCTGAATGGAAACAAATAATGCCAAATCCAAATTGATGTGGAGAATATTGAAATGCAACCTCTGAATGCATGGATAATGGTGGGCGAACAGTGATAACCTAACTGTCAAGGTAGAGGAGATGAATGTCCTCAAAGTAATCCTCCAAATCTGCAATATAGGACTCAACAAACAAGAAAGATGTGTCTACAACATAAGAGTCCAAAGTAGCTATGTCTGGAAGATGTATGATTCCCTACTGCACTGAATCAAGAACAACAAGAGATGCTGATGAAGTCTCAGTTTGAAGAGTAGGAACTGTGAGACAAACCTCTGATCCATCAGAATAAGTAAGGGTGTCTAAATACTCAAGCTCCTCTAAAGTATCATGATCAAAGGGTCTATTTTCTCTCCAAGCAATGGGTATGAGACAATCTAAAGCAGGATCCTCTAGGAATGGAGATAGAATAAGGTCTCCATAGATCTCCCAAAGATGTGTCCAAAGTGGGTGAGGACAATCAATGTTCGATATAACCAACACAATGTCATGATCAACACTAGACAATATAACTCCTGCAATGTGATTTCTAATAATATCCCATGTTAATTTGCCCTCTAAAGTTGTTGGTTCAGGTATGAGATCATACAAATAAGGAAAAATATTAAGCCACCTACAATGTGTAAGTATACCCTTTTCCCATGACTCATAATTACCCCCTTCCAAAAGAACAACTGAAGGGTGAGTAGAGAAACCCATGATAACTCTTCAAATGAAAAAATTCAGAGACTAATGATCTCAATAATGATAAAACATATCAAGATAACCCATCCAATGCAAATAAACCCCATGTACGAGCCAAGATGACCAAGTAATTGAGCAAAGTGTAAAAACACACAAAGCTGAATAAAAAATACCTAGTAAATATTCTGGTAAAATAGACTACAAATTTGGAAAGAGCACTATAATACCTTTCCAACTCCTATTCGTTTGCGCAAAACGGAATTCGGATGCAAAAGATATGCCCCTTGGAGTGAAAAAACCAAGTTCTAACTTTGACTGGCAAAAAAGACTACAAAACTAAAAAATCAGGAAAAATTACCAATACCACTGGAACGGCACCGGAACCAGCTTTCCGACAATATCTTGTTTTTGAAAATCCAAGAAAAAATTCCCATTCTATGCCCGATTTAGCGCAAGCTGCTCCAAAGGGAAAAAAAATGCCTCTCACAACCCTCAAGGGCTAAAAAAATTGGCCCCTAGCCATATGGACGACCAAGGAGCTGGTGGCTGGGCGGAGCCCGCGGTCACCCATGTGACTAGGCAGTGAGTGTTAGAAGCCTGTGGGTGCTGGAGGAGCTGACTTGGGTCGGCGAGCTCATGTCGATGGGCTCGGTCAGTCGGCGGGCTCAGAGGCAACCGAGCTGGCGGTGTCAGAGGTTGTAGGCCAAGCTGGGCGGGGTGGACCTGGCAGGTTCTGCGGAGTCGGCGAAAGCAGCCAAGCTGGGCAGCGGAGCCTGGCAAGCTTGGATGAGCAGGGTGGAGCTAGGTGGGGAGCGCGGCGAACATAGCCAGGCAAAGCGGCGAAGCGTGGTGGATGCCGACGATGGAGTGGGGCTGCAAACCGGAGTGGCGAGTGGAGCGCGGGCTGAGGCCGCTGTTGGTGGTGGCCGAGTGGTAGCTGCTAGGTGGCCAGGCGATGGCTGACAAATTTCCAACGGGCACCACAAAAAATTTAATAAAAACCTTCGGTTTTTATTATTTTTTTTTTATTTTTTTTTGTGAATTTTTTTACTACCAAACCCTAAATTTTTTTTTGAAACCCTGGTTGACTGTGGCCAAAATCGATGATTTGATAATCATTTTAGGGGTTTTTGGGCGCTACGAATCCAATGGCACTGTCCATTTGGGCCCAAAGTGAACCCAAAAAATAGGAGTATGCTGAATCCACCCAAAAAAAACTTAGAACCCTAGATTTGCTTCCAATGCAAAATCTCAAAACAAGAACAAGCAGCTGCAAATCTGAAGCTTTGATACCATGTTGGAGTTGAGAAGATACAACACCACAAAAGCCCAAAAGATCTTTGCAAGTAAATAACCTATTACAAGGAGAAGCAAAGAGACAACAAAGGAAATGCTCAAGAATGTGGAGCAATGTATTCACCTGGAAATGTAAAATGAATAATGATACAAAAGATAGTTTTCAACTACATATAGATGAAAACCCTAAAAAGGAAAACCCTAGGCTTGCACAATAATAATTAATAAAGTAATTAATTATTATGTACCTAATGTTAGCTTAAGTGAAAAGAGGTAAAAGGGAACTTTACGTAATTAAACAAATATTGTTTAATTAATAAAGTAAATACCCAATTACTCTAACAGTTTTCCCGTGATGTAGGTCATGGGAATTGCTTCGAACCACTTTGTGAAATATCCAATGGTAGTGATGATGAACTTATGGCGATTGGATGAGGTGGGCGATATTTTACCAATGAGATCGAGCCCCCATTATGAAAAGGGCCAAGATGTAACAATGGGATGCAGTTCTTGAGCTAGTGCATGAATAAGGTCTCCATGCTGTTGAAATTGTAGGCATTTTCTGACAAAGTTGTGTGCCTCTTTCTCCATCATTGGCTAGTAGTACTCTGTTCTCAGCAAATTTTTAGCCAAGGTCATACCACTTGAGTTTGACCCACATGTGCCATTGTGTACCTCGGTTAGAGCAATCAAGGCTTCCTTGGGTTTTAAACAACGTAGCAAGGTTTCGTTGGTACTTCTATGGAAGAGGGTCTCTCCTAGGATGACGAATCGTGAAGTCCTTTTGACAAAAGTGCATTTTAGGTTCGGAGTGATGTCAGTGGGGAGGATTCCTAGCTTTAGGTAGGTGTATATATCATGATACCAAAGATCATCGGGACCAACGATTTCACATGCGTATTCTGACTCTAGTACCTCGAATGTGGGTACGAGAAGCTATTCTACAAGGAATTCATGTTTGGAGACGTTGCGAGGAATGTCCAGTAAGGATCCAATTGTTGCCATTGCATCGGCAGCTCTGTAGTTTGTCCTTGGTATCTTCTCAAAGGTAATTTCGATGAAATATTCCTTGAGGCTTTCTACCACCTTCTTGTATGGTGCGAGTTTATCATCCTTTGTTTGGTATTCACCGTTGACTTGGTTGATGATAAGTTGTGAGTCCCCATAGACTTTTAATGCCATGATTCGCCATTATGCTGCAATTTTGAGGCCTATGGTCAAAGCCTCGTATTCTACAATATTGTTAGTACAAGGGAATGACAGCTTGTATGATCTAGGTATGCAGTCTCCTTGTGGTGTGATGAAGAACACACCAGCTCCTGATCCATGTTGCGTGTGAGAGCCATCAAAGTATAACTTCCAGTGGTCTATTGTACCAAGGTTAAAAAGGGACTCATCTAGGAATTCTGATATGAGTGGGTTATCTATGTAGAGGGGATCTTCTACCAGCTGATCCACAATGTCTTGTCCATTTATGGCTTTTCATTCTACATACTCGATATCATGTTTAGATAATATCATTACCCACTTAGCCATTCTACCTGTAAGCATTGCTTTTGACAATAGGTACTTTAGAGGGTCTATTTTGGCAATCAACTTGATTTGGTGCACTAGCATGTAGTGTCTGAATTTCTGAGCCGCAAATACCAGTGCTAGGCAAGCTTTTTCTATTGAGGTGTAATTGAGCTTGTGTCCCACCATTATTCTGCTAATGTAGTAGATAGCCCACTCGGTTCCCTTTTCATCATGTTGGGCTAAAAGGGCCCCCAGGGCGGCTATTGTTGCTGAGATGTATAGGATTAATGGTTTCCCCACAATTGGTGGCATCAACACAGGTGGTGTAAGTAGATATTATTTTATTTTGTTGAATGCTTGCTCACATTTGTCATCCCATCTGAAAGCTACTCCCTTGTGAAGTAGGTGTGAATAGGCAATCTGTTTGTTTGCTAGTTGTGCTATGAATCTCCAGATGGACTGGAGTCTACCTTGCAATCCTCTTAGTTGTTTTAACATTCTTGGTGCTTTCATTTCAAGGATTGCTTTTACCTTTGCAAGGTCCACCTCTATTCCTCTCATTGAAACTATGTATCCTAGCAGCTTTCTCGATTGTACCCCAAAGACACACTTCTTCAGGTTGAGTCTAACCTTATATTGTTTGAGCCTGTCAAAGATAGCACTTAGAGTTGCTATATGGTCTTGTCTCTTCTTTGATTTAGCCAGTATGTTGTCTACATAATCTTTGACTATTTTATGGATCATGTCGTGGAAGATTAATGTCATGGGTCTTTGGTATGTAGCTCTTGCATTTTTCAACCCAAATGGCATTATGTTCCAGCAGTAGGTGCCCCAAGGACATGTGAATGCTATCTTGTGTTGGTCTTCTTTTGCAATCATTATTTGATTGTACCCCGAGAATCCATCCATTAGGGAAAGCATCTCATGTCCGGCCGTCATATCCACTATCATGTCAATTTTGGGTAGTGGAAAGTCATCCTTGGGACATGCTTTGTTTAGATCTCTGAAATCAGTGCAGATGCAGATGCCTCCTTTCGGTTTTGAGACCGGTACAAGATTTGATACCCATTCTGGATAGTTGATTGAGCATATGAAGCCAACATCCAGAAGTATCTACAGCTCAATCTTTACAAGCAAGGCTATTTGTGGGTGCATCTTCCTTAGATTTTGTCTGACTGGTTTTGCTCCGGGGTAAAAAGCCAAATGATGAACTACTACTTCAGGGTCCAAGCCTAGCATGTCTACATAGGTCCAGGAAAAATTTACCTTTTTCTCTTTTAGGAATGCTGCCAATAGTTCTTGTTCCTCTGTTTGAAGTGTTTGGGTGTAGAATGTGATTTGTGGCTCTATTTCTATTCCCAGGTTGACAGGGTTGCACTATTCTACCATTACTATTGACTTCTCCTAGTGTAGAGCAGTATGGGGGAGATTGAATCCTTCATCCTCTAGCACCTCAGGGAGGTTTTCACCATCGGATGCATCTTTTATTTTTACTATTTTATGGTTAGAGAGTGCCACAGTGTGGTTTTCACTCAATAACTCTGACCTTATTCTCGATCTTTTTCTTTTGCGACTGAAGGACTCAATCGTCTCCCCATAGTATGCTTATGTGTCCAGTGTGATGTTAAATCCAGCCTTGTGGTCTTCACACAGGATTGTGTCCCTTAGTCCCATGAATTTTGAGAGAGCCTCATCATTTTCGAACAAGTCTAGAATTGGCGGTCCCCGTTGGTCATGATCGATGAGTTGGGGGTACACTAAGTGGATTTGGTGGGTTCGTTGGATTGGCTCAGCGGGTGAGGCACTATTCATTAACAAGGTGGACTCCTCAAAAAGCCTAGGGAGATTTGCTATGGTATCCTCATCATCACTACTAGCATAAACATCGGTAACGTCAAAGGTGTAATTGTTGAGTGGGATCCCTAAGCAAATGGGTGGTCTAGGGATTGTTGTTGTTACCTAAGGAGAGGACCGAATTACTCTTCTGGGCGTACCTCTGCTACATATGGTTATACTTGGAGGGGTATAGCTGAGGCCAATGTTTCACATCCTTCTTTCCACAATGATGGGCTCCAACCGTCCATCACTGTTTCTTCCTAGGATTTCATTCCTATTATAGCCCATGCCAAATATCATTTGTAACCCTTTGTTTGTTTCCTCCATGGGTAGGGTGGGATTGGGTCTTTCATCTTGGTACAAAGTGTTTGTGATGTCCTCCTTGTCCACATTCTCCTGACTGAGATCCCCCCAATGGTGGAATCCAGAGGGTTTCGTTCTAGTGCGAACAGGTGTTTGAATCAATTGTGGTTGCCCATGTGACCTAGGAGATTATGGTAACTCTCCTACAACAAAAGCATTTCTCTTCATTCTATAATCACCGCATCCATTGTCCTGTATCATGTTTTTGATCTCGGATATGTCGGGTGTCTTTGTCACAGAAGTGGAGGAAAGATTAACTAGGTCTATGTATGAAATGGATGGTCCTTCATCATTTTTAGGTACTTGAGGGATCTTGTAAAACTTGGCTTCCAAGTTTTTGCAATAGGCAAAAGGTTCGGGATCCCCATGTATGGTAACCTCCTCATTTTGATATGAGAACTTAATACACTGGTGATAGGTTGAGGCCACTGCCTTCATTCCATGTATCCATGGGCATCCTAGGAGGATGTTGTATGGTAGATCAAGGTCAAGAACTTGACAGGTCATTTCCATGGTTACTGGCCCCACTTGGATGGGGATTTTGATAGTGCCCTGAGACACTCTTTCCTGGTCATCATATGCTCTTATCGTGATGATTTTGTTCTTATTGATGGAATCTTTGGCGAATCCCAATTTTTTTATGAGTTTCAGTGAACAAATATTAAGACCTGCACCACCATCTACCAGGACTCATTTAACTTTCTTTTTATGGATTAGGACTTGGAGGTGGAGTGCCCGGTTATGAGATGGTTGCGGGGGGAAATCTTGGTTTGAAAATGTGATGAGATTTGGGGTAACAATGTTACCCACCATAGCCTAAAATTGCTCTGTGTCAAGGGTGGCAACAATGGTAGACGCAGCTAGTGCTTCATCCAGGATCTGTCTATGGGTGGCGGAGATTTTTAGTAATTCCGTTATGGAGATTTGTGCGGGTGTTCTTTTCAACTGGTCAATTACATTGTAATCATAGGGGTCTTAGTAGGTGCCCCAACAGTGGTAACCTTTCTACCTTGTGTGGTGACTCCATAGTCATTGTTGGTTCCCTTTATATTTATGATAGTTACCATCTCGTCGACACATCCGACTATCTCCTCGTATACTAGATTAGCACTAGCACACTTTTTCTTACCCTTATTATTCCCTTGGTTATGATTCAGCATTGGATTCGTGTAGATTTTTAGGTCTTGGTTTCCGGTCGGCTGCTCGATGTTGATGACCTTATCCTCGATGAGGTCTTGGATGATATTCTTGAGTCTCATGCAGTTGTCGGTGGTGTGTCCTTTGACTTTGTGAAAGTCACATAGGAGATTCTCATTGTACCACAACGGTTTGGTCATGGGCTCCGTGTATTGTTCAGAGTTAGAGATCTTGATTAGGTTCTCTTTGACCAGTTTCTTCATGACAAACTCAATCAATTTGCCAAGGGCTATGAACTTCCTCTTGGGGGCAAACTTGTTGTAGGGAGGTGGTCCTCCTTGATTACTCACATTGTTGACTTGAGGTGGAAGGTGGTTGTGCCACTACTGCATTAGTCTGCACATTATTGTGATTATGATTTTGCGGTTGATGATGGTTTTGGGTATTTTGCTTAGGAGCACTGATGACTACCTTAGCATCGACCATGCCATCATTTGTGATATTTTTGTTCCTCGACCATGTTCGAGGTTTATCATTGTTGTTATTAGATGGGTGGTTATCCTGCGGTGGAGTGAATGTTGGTGCGCCTTCTCACGCTGTAAGGGCTCTTTCAATGTTGAGCACCTTTGGAATGAGTTGATCGTATGATGTGATGCACTGCATTTTCAAGTAAAACACCAAGTTTTTATCAAGGTTGGCTATAATGGTGCAAACTTGTTGTACTTCTGGCATAGTCCACTTGCTCTGATTGGCCTTGGATCACCATCTTTGCAAGAAGGATGCGAATAACTCTCCTTTTTCTTGTTTGAGTGCAGATAGTTCTTTTAAACTGACATTCGCACCCATATTAAAAGCATAATTTTTAAGGAAAGCCTCCACTATTTCCTCAAATGTTTTAATGCCCGTGGGTAGGTGAGAAAACCACTCCATAGCTAGACCAGTTAGGCTTTAAGGGAAGAGCCACATTAGATACGTGTCATCATATGCGACTTCCATGCAATGCACCTGAAATTCCCTAATGTGGTTTTTAGGGTTGCCTGTTCCATTGTATTTATCAAATTTGGGGATCTCGAATCCCTTTGGGAATGGTACCATGGTGAGACTTCTATCAAACGGATAAGGGCACAAGTTTTCTGGTGTCCTTGTGGTTTTTCCTGCTTGCAAGTCCAACACCTGTTGTGAAAGCAATTTGATTTGTGTTGTGACATCTTTGCTTGGATCGGCGGGTGGGATGAATGAGTTATAAGGCATTTGGGGAGCACGCGTGGTGGGAGGAGTACTAGTGGGCATTTGCTACAAGCTTGGCTGTTCGTTTAAGGCTTGTTTGTAAGCCTACATTTGTGCCAACAACACCTATTGTTGATCTTGTTGTTGATGTTCCAATAGCGCTTATTGTTGGTCCATCTATTGTTGTTCCCATGAAGCTTGTTGTTGGTCAATCTGCTATTGAGCTAGTAACGCTTGTTGTTGGTCTAGCTGCTATTGTGCCAACAATGCTTGTTGTTGGTCGAGCTACTATTGTGCCAATAAAGCTTTTTGTTTAGCTTGGTGCTGCACCTAAAAGTCTTGCAGGGCTTGTTGGTAGGCTTGTAGGTGGATCTCTTGCAATTGCACTTGGTATTGAGCTTTTGCCTGTTGTTGGGCTTGCTCTTGAGCTTGAGCTTGTGCTTGGGCTTGAGCTTGCACTTGGGCTTGAGCTTGTGCTTGGACTACTCTTTGTTGGTTGGCCTTTTGGAGGGTTTGGATTAGAGTGGTGAATGAATTTGTTGTGTTGGCTTTCGATGGGATTGGTGGTGGAACAGGAATCATGCCAACTGTCATGGCGGGTGGAGGGATTGTGGTGGTGATTGTGATTTGGGTTTTCGGAGGGGTGTTTGACATGATTGGTCCTTAAGGAGGCATGCTTTGGGAGATTTGAGGACCAATAGATGCATTAACCGTGGTGACAAGAATAGTTGTGATTTTTTGTGAGGATACGGGCAAAAGAAGCGAGTTCAAAGTGGTGGTTGAACTGCTTGGATTGGAAAAAATTTTGATGGGTAAAGGTGGAAGACCTATTCCAAGAAGTGATGCGGATGCGAAAAGAAGCGGGGGAAGGGATGATGCTCCACTTTGGAAAGAGAAAGGATTGATAGCTTCCGTCATTCCAAACAAGCCAACTTTCTCATGCAGTGGGGTAGCTGGTATGTTCAATTGATAAGATCGTGTGGCATGAAATGGGGATGAACCAGTGGGATTATGAAATGTGAGTGGGACGTATGGGTGAGATGGGTTTTCCGAAATAGATGTAGCCAGTGTGGGGGTGATGATTGCTTCTTTATTAGCCACAAGGTGGTGTTTTTGCAATTCCTGGAACATAGCACTCCCCTTGTTCATATTCGGGGAGGTTGGTGTGATGACTGATGTGGTGCAAGGTACTTCTTGGTTGATGTTGGACAATGGGGATGCATTTGTACTAGTGCTTGTGTTAAGGTCGGGAGGGGGTATGACCCCTCCTCTTGCTATCATTTTTAGGTATTTGAACATAGCACTAAAAATTTTGTGGTTCTCTGGATTTTGAACCATTTCCATGATTTCATTTGGTGTCATCCCCATGTCTTCATTTGTGTTGTCCTCTTGATGACTCTCCTCTTGAGGATTTTGTGATGATAAGGGAGAGTTGCTTGGGGGATTGCTTGATCCTACTAGGTTCACTTTGGTGTTTAAATGACTCATGTCCATAGAAGCTAATATTTCTCTGATATTATCCATGTCCTTCTTGTATTGAGATCTTGTTTGGACCATAAAAAATAGGGATTTGTTCGATCCTAATCCTTTAGGTCCAAGAGACAAGAACTATGGAAGCTAAAAGATCAAAGATGGTGATAATGGTGATGGGTTAAAATGGATGGGATGAGTGAGTGAAACCTTTGGAGAACTTTTGAAGGTATGTGCTAAACTCGTAAGGGCTTTTGATTTGATTGATTGTGATAATTTGAGTAAATTCATTAAGTCAAACAAGATTGTCGTGAAGTTGTTTTCCCTAGGAAGTTGTGTTATCCTAAGGGAACTTGCACAAAATGGATGAATTGACAAAGTGTGTTATGCCAATGTGTTTGAGAACTAATAGACTTTAAGAAGTTGTGTTATTTCAAAGAAAATTTGTCCAATGGTGTAAGACTATGTTGGCTAAGTGTGTTAAGCCAAGGTATGATGATGTTGATTTAGCCCTCTAAGTTTAGCGTGATGATTAATTCTAGAGTTCTCAAAAGGTTTGATGATGAAATGAGATTTGATTGATGGAGGAATGGGTGGGAATGACAACTTTGATTTTGAACCTGAACCTAGATGCGACTCTCTCTCTACAAAACCTCGGTATTGAAGAACATGCTAGACTTCCTATGGGAGAAATGCAAACCTTTGAAAAAGTTCAGGATTTTGTTGACAATAAAATGCATACAATGCAGGATTGTTCCTTGAGGCCTTTTTGTAGAAATTGTATACAAGTCTCTCCCTTACTTCAAAGAGCATCTCAAGGCGTTGTTCACGGATTTTGAGACTCACTTTCTTGAACTTTGGCTTTGGGATTTTAATCTTGAGGGAAATCATTGGAAACAACACATGTGTAATTCAATTTGTCTCTTTATCTTGGTTAAATGAGGTTCTTTTTATCCAAGACACTTGCTTGCTTAGGTTTTCAAACTATATGTCTAGTGTCCTATTTTCTTTCTCATCCCACAAGGTCCTTTATGTGGAAATCGAGGAAAATAGGGAAAAATTTCCCTATGTTTATCCTTATTGAAAAAAACAAATGATGATAGAACTTGTACACTTAGAAACCTCTAGGAATGTCATTCCTAGGGAAAGCAAGAGTGGGCAAGTTCATCAATAGGTATTTGTTTCCCACAAGGTGTTTGAAATTTCAAGGTTTTTGTGTATATTCATTTTTCAAATGTTTTCAAGATCAAGCAATGTGTTCTTTCCAAGCACTTTTACACTCCTAGGTTGATGAGGCAATATCTTGTTGGGTTCCCACTTGGATAAATCCAGCTGTGCATATCTTGTGTGAATGGATAAATGCTTAACCACACTGGCTCTCCTCCACGGCACTCACTTATTCGGGTCAGCCAAGCATTAGTACCCATGAATCTCCCATGGCATACCTTCCATTTCCACAACAAGACCACATGTTACGTGGGGCGGCTTCAAAAGACATAACCTTTTGCACCAACAAGATAGACAAGGTTTTGGCCTTTTTCTAAACAAGGGGTTCTAATTCGGGCATTTCGTTCGTGGGGGATTATCCAACATCGACGAGAGTCCATTGTTGTCCATCTCATCAGAATAATCCTCATGATATTGGCCTTTGTTCCAATATCCACACTTATATCCTGGGTGGAATTCGCTTGGCTTTAGTGTGTTCCCAGTTGGGTCATTCCCTTGGGTGAGTACTTTTTTCCACAAGGTAGGCCCTCTAAGATAAACAATAGTGAACAAACATATCCTATCATTTACACAACCTTTGTTGAAAAACAAAGGGGAAAACCTCCACAATATGGCGTGCTCACACTCGCATGTCTTGTTCAATTTTAAGTGCCCAAATCAAAATGTGGAGGCAATCTTTTTGACAAGTTAATATCACTAAAATGCTTTTGATTCTCAAGATTGCTATAAAGTGCGAGAGAAGTGCATACACATTTTAGTGATGTTAATTTGTTAAAAAGTTTGCAAAACATAAAAGACATTTGTTTATTTTAACCTTCAAAGGAATGATGAATTCGTTTTAAAAGCTCCAAAATTGAAATGTGAATTTGCCTTGTTCAATTATTACCTTTCAAACCAACTCTAGTGTATTTCCCTAAAAATTCTTTTTAGCCCCTTGGAAACCTTAGAAAACAAAGTTTGTTTGTTCTTTTTAAATCCCAATGAAAATTTAGTATTCCTCGGTCAAAGATTTTAACAAGTTCTTTGAAAAGTGTTGAAGAACACTTAAGTGTTTAGAAACACTTTGCACAAAATGAACATGATATAAAAGAAAATTTGAACGTTTTTTAAAGCCCAAAGTAAAATTAGTTCTCCTAAGGCCAAAGATTTTAACAAATTTTCTCAAGAAGTGTTAAAGAAAACTTTTAGTGTTTAGAAACACTTTGGGTTTGTGAAGATAACATCATGGTGAACTTCTCCTTTTTCCTCCATTCTGCAAAATAACAGAAAACAGAAAGTAAAAAAGAAGAAATACAGCAAACCAGGTTAATACTAAAAACATTTATTTAAATTTTAAAAACCAGACTGATCCCGTGGTAGAGTTTAACAAGTGTGGTGCTGCTTAATGGGTGTGGTGCTGCTTAAAAACATAGGCAGTGCTATATAGCACCATGTGGTCGACTGTATGCGGTGATCTTTAGAAATAGAGACCGCGGATGTGGCGGAGTTTTACACGCGGTGGAGTTCGGAAGCGGCAGAGTCCGGCAAATTTTCAAATTTGGAGCGTGAGAAGTAGTTGCGGTGCTATATGGTGTTGTGGGCTTCGGGAGGTGCAGTGCAATATAGCACCGCGTGTCTAGTCCGTGGTGCAGTTTCCTATATATGAACAAAAAACGTGAAAAAAATGCAGAATTTTGAAAGAAAAACGTGTCAAATGTGATGCTGCCCTCCTTCTAGCGCCAAAATGTGAACCCCTAAACTTGCAAATGTACAAAGAGGTCAAACATTGTTAGTGTTAGATCAAAATGCATGTAAAGATATGAAGGATTCCCCATGAAATCCACTTATTAAGCTAAAATTAGGAAAATGAAGAACATGAAGCAAGAAACTTGAATTAAATCCTAATTAAGCAAATAAGTTAAAAATCTTATGGGGGAATTGGTGCCAATGATATGTTGCAATTGGCCCTTTCCCAATTCTTATGGTTGCAATGTGGATTGATGAAGAAATGGTCAAATCTCCAAAGAGATTTGAGCATAACCTTGGTGCAAATGTGAAAATGATAGGAATGTATGGATGAAAGTAGCAAAATCAATTCTCACTTGAAGAGAGTAACTTTGCATATGAGTTGTGGATGAAGATTGAGGAGAAGAGTCTCCAATTTATAGATTCAAATCTTGGAAGAGATAGTGGAAATAAGCAATGTGGGACAAAATATAATCCAATGGTATTGTGCCACTTGTCCAAATGTGATTGAATGAGGAATGTGCAAGTTTTGGCCAATGTGCCAATAAATAAAATTAGGTGGCATTTCAAACTTGAGAAATGACATGTTGAAGAGGGAAAAGGAATGAAGTTAATGTCACTTGGATCAAGGTGAAGGACATGTAAGAGGCTTTTAATGCCTTGTTGGAAGGACCAAGTCCACTTGGACTTTTTGAATTCAAATAAGGAATATTCCCTTTTTGATGCTTTGTGAGGGAAAATAGGAGAATTAATAAATCAAAGTAATTGATTTATTGTGCAAGTTGCATTCTCTAGAGAATTTTAGTGAGAAGGATTAACTTAATCAATGTTTTGATTAACTTAATGAAGAATTAGGTGATGTGACAATTTAGACTTAGATTTATGAATTGATTTAAGTCAAAAATTGAGAGGAAATGATTCATTAAATAAATGATTTGATTTATTTAATAAAGAAGGAATGTGTTAGATTAAATCAAATAAGGTTTAGTTTATTTAATTTAATAGGAGGACTTTAGAGATTTTAATTAAATAAAATGATTTATTTAATTAAACAGCAGTGTAGGGTTAATTGAATTAAACTGATTAATTTAATCAAAGGGGGTGATAGACTTAATCCAATAAATAGTGATTTATTGAATTAAAGGATAGAAAGTGATGAAATGCTGAGAATTTGATCTGAGAGGAAACATTGTTAGTAATCAGGATCAGGTGTGCCAAAATGAATTTGTACATTTTCTATGTCTACAATACTAACATAGACTAACTCGGACTTTGACTTTGTTTTGGGGAGTTTTGATGTTTTCTATTGTTTTTGGATTTTGATGGTTTTCTAATTTTTTTGGATTTTGATGTTTTATGATTTTTTTGGATTTTTATGTTTTAAAAGGATGATTCCATGTGTAGGGTTCCATGAAGATGTAATTCAAGTAATTTCCCCCAGTCAGGTATAAGACCAAGTAATTATGTGGAAGCAGATCGATGGATGCAAAGGATGGTCATGAAAGTGAAGGAAGCTAAATGTCAATGGATTTTAGGCCATGAGATGGATGATGAAGCTTGGATGGATGATAGGTGTGAATGGATGAGTGAAGGGTGAAAGACCAAGTAGAGTGATAGTAGATAGAGGAGCATATATTGACGATGCATATCGCCTATTTTCCAGGTTTTCACCATGGTACTTATCCAAAGCGCCACTGAAATGGTTTTCACTTTTATACGAATTATTTCTCTTAATTTTTTAATTTTTTTTGTATTTTTTTAATTTTTTTTGTTGTCACCAAGATACCTGTTTGTCAAGTTTTCATCAGGGTGATTTTTTTTTCTATTCATTTGAATTTTTGAAGCGATACTCTAAGTTAGGTGTAGTATCTACAAAGGTGCATGTTGTTAATGGGTTTAGGCAAGGGCTCACCTTCAATATTGGAGAGCTGATAAGTGTCAGTTTTGTATACTGTTGTGATGATATAAGGGCCCAACCAATTAGGTTCAAACTTTCCTAGCTTTTCTCAGTATGTCTAATTCTTTAGATTTTCTTTCAAGACTAAGTAACCAATTTCAAAGCTTCTAGATCAGATCTTCTTATTGTAGCTACACCAAAGGAGCTTTTGATATTCTTGCAAATGTGTTAAGGTATTCTATATCTTTTTATCCAATAACTATATCTCATGTAGATGGGATACGCAACATTCTTCTTGATCAATCAATCCTTGCATAGATACCATCAAGGATAGTAACTCAACCTCAATAGAAAGTATGGATTTAGATCCAAAGACAAGGGAATATGAGTGGCTCTTGTAGGAGTGTGAACACTAGTACAGTAGGCCCATAAAACAAGATTGAGTTGGAGATGCCAGTCACGATCAATGTCATCGACAAACTTCTTTATTATTTTAAGAATAGTCTTATTAAATGACTTAGCTGACCATTACCTTGGGGGTAATATGGGGTGGTGAAATGATGTTGAATATGATTTTTTTCACAAATCTCACGGACATCCTAATTTTGAAAGGGCAACAATTATTTGTAATGATGGATTGCAAAATACCATAGAGGCATATGATGTATTTAGGATTAATTTGGATATCTACTTACTAGTAATATAGGTCATCAAGATGGCTTCGATCCATTTGGTAAAGTATTTTGTAGCAACAAGGATAAGTTTATGTCCATTTATAGAGGCGGGATGGATCTTTCCTACTAGGTTGAGTCCCCATTGAGAGAATGGCCACGATGATGTAAGTGGTTGTAATTCCTGAGCCGGTACATGTATAAGATCTCCATGAATTTGGCATTGATGACATCTCTTCACAAAGTGATAGGCATCATGTTCCATTATAGGAAAATAATATCCCATCCTTATAATATTTTTAGCTAAGATAGGAATAGTAGAGTAAGCTCCACATATACCATGGTGAACCTCTTGTAAGGTCGTTTGTGCTTCGTTTGAGTCAAGACATCAGAGGAGGGTGCTATCTAGGATATAGCGATAAAGGGTATCTCCAATGATGACATATTTAGAGGCTTTTCAGATAAAGGTTTTGTGTTGGTTGGGAGACAAGTCAAGAGGGATAGTTTAGTCATGCAAGAAGTTGTAAATGTCTTTGTACCAAGGAGATTCAAGACCAACAAGTTCACATAAGAGTTCATTTTCGGGGACATCAAATGCAGGGACCAACAATTATTCCACCAAGAACTCATATTGTGATGCATTGTTAGGAATGTCCAAGAGAGATCCAATTGTTTCCATTGTGTCAGCTGCCTTGTTTTGGATTCTCGGTATTTGTTCAAGGGTAATAGCTTCAAAGTAAATTCTAAGACTATCAACCATGCACTTCTAGGGCATAAGATTTTTGTCCTTGGTATCATAATCGTCATTTACTTGCTTGATCACTAGCTAGGAATCACCATAAACTTGAAGATCCTTGATTTTCCATTTTATTACCATTTGGATTCTTGTCAGTAATGCTTCAAACTTAGCTATGTTATTGGTGCATGGAAATTCTATTCAAAATGACTTAGTAATGGAATCCCCTTGAGGTGTGATGAATAAAATTCCATCTCCCAATCCATGACTTGTGTAGGATCCATCGAAGTACAATTTCCATGTTTCTATGAAAAATATTGATTCATCTGGAAAGTCGGATATTAAAGGATGATCTGCTTTCACTAGTGCATCTACAAGTTGATCAACTATCACTTGTCCTTTTATTTATTTTCTCTCAAAAAATTCAATCTCATACTCACTTAAGATCATCACTCACTTAGCTAACCATCATTTCAGAGCTACTTTATTGAGAAGATACTTTAGAGGATCAATTTTGGCTATCAATTTTGTCTTGTGATTTAGCATATAATGTTTTAATTTTTGGGTTGCAAACACAATTGATAGGCATTCTTATTCAATAGGGTTTTATTTCAACTCATATCCAGCCAAGGTATGACTAATGTAGTACATTGCTTGTTATTTGCCATCATTATCATTTTGTTCCAATAATGCCCGCAATGTTGATGAAGTTGTTATTATATACAATATCAAGTATCTTTCATCAATTAGAGCCATAAGAAATGGTGGAGTCAAGAGATGATGTTTGATTTGATCAAATGCTTCTTGAAACTTTTCTATCCAAGTGAAGGGAATTCCTTTTTGTAAGAAATGTTGAAATGGGTGAATATTATCTACTAGTTGGGAGATGAATCTATGGATTGATTGTAGTCTTCCTTGTAAGATCCTTAACTAACTAATGTTGGTGGGCGGTGGCATGTCCAAGATAGATTTAATTTTCTAGGATCAATCTCTATTCCTCTATGGGAGACAATGTATCCTAAGAGTTTACTTGATTGGACCCTGAAAACATATTTCTTCAAATTTAACCTAAGTTTGTACTTTTCAAATTGTGTGAAAATCTTATCCAAGACTGCTAGGTGACCACTTATTTCTAGGGATTTTGAGAGAAGATCATCAACATAGTCCTTCATAACTACATCCATATAATCATGAAAAATGGTATTCATGGCTCTCTGATATGTAGCTCCAACATTCTTAAGTCCAAATGGAATAATATTCCAAGATAAAGTTCCCAAAGTGCATGTGAAGGTTGTATTTGGTTGATCTTTAGGAGCAATCCTTATCTGATTATAGCCTGAGAATATATCCATAAGTGATAGCATTTCATATCTAGCAGTGAGATCCATTATGATGTCAATATTTGGTAAGGGGAAATCGTCTTTAGGACAAGCCTTGTTAAGATCCCTAAAATCTATGCATACTCTAATTTTCCGATTTGGTTTTTTGATAGGAACAAGATTAGAAATCTAATTTGCATAATCAATAGAGAATATAAATCCAACACCCAAGATTTTATTTAGTTCAACCTTGACCAAGAGTGCAATATGTGGGTGCATTTCTCTTAGCTTTTGTTTATATGGTTTGGAATTTGGTACCAATGGTAAATGATGTAGAGCAAGCTTGAGGTCCAGGCATATCATCATATGGCCATAAAAATTTAACTTGTCTCTCTAAAAATAATATTGTAAACTCAGGTTTTTCCTTAGTGGTCAAAGATGCTTCAAGTTGTATGATTCTAGAATTGTCTTGTGTTCCAATTTTCACTTCTTTTGTCTCTTCTATGAGAAATGGTGATCTCTCTCAGTCTATAGGGAGACTGTTGAATCCTCCATCCTTATGAACCTCATAAATGTTTTCACCTTTAGATACATCCTTTATTTTTACTTTTTCATGATCATCAGGAGCCTTTTGATTTTCACCTGAAGACCTATTCTTTTTACTTTGACTTTTTTTATTTTCACTTTTGTGACTAGAGGAAAGGACAACCTCACCAAAGTATGTTGCACTATTGAATTCTATTAAAAATACAACCTTAGGATCCCCACTTGGTATTCCTTCACAAAGTCCCAAGAACTCATAAATTGCTCTATTGTTCTCAAATGTGTCTAAAATCGGTGGTTCCTATTGATCCCAATCTATTAGCTGTGGGTAAACAAGGGGTATGCCATCATCGATTTTGTCAAGGTTCATGGTGTAGGTAGATAAGGTAAAGATAGAGGTAGATTCATTAGGTTCCCAGAAGGTTTCAATGCAAGCTTCCTAGTGAAAAGTTTAATAGTTGGGTTTCCAAAAATCTTTGATCCAAGCTTTCCTTTACAAGGGAACCTTTTGGTGGGGATTTGATGAGTTTTGTGGGGTACCAATTTTAAATAGTTGATTAAATATTTCCTCAAAGGTAGGCTCACCAGGTTCTCTAAATATTTCCTCAAGATTATAATTACTAATGGATCTATTGGATTCCAAATTCCATTCCCATTCATTGGAATCAAAGTTGGTATAATAGTTCTCAAATGTCTCAATTTCATTTGAGGGTAACCCAATACCTTAGATAGTTTCTTTTACTAGTACAAACCCTAGCCCTTGATACTTTAATAATTTAGGAGGCAGTAAGGTTTCCAACATTCCTTGTTTGTTTAGACCAAGGCCACTGTTTCCATCATATCCTTGTTGCTTCATCAAGAGGAACCCTTTTGGATATTGTTCAACTAGTAACTGCTTAGGTTCTATGTCCTCCTCTTCTTTATATAACCATGTATAAATGTGTCCATCCAAAGATTATTTGGCTAAATCCCCCCATTTAGTGAAAGTGGTAGGGGGATTGTGGATGCTAACCATAGGATACATGAGATGTAGCTTGCCATAAGACTTTGGTGATTTAGGTAACTTTCCAATGCAAAATATACTCTTCATGTTGTATTCTCCACATATTTTGTCTTGAATCTGGATTTTAGGTTTGGATGGTGGGGTGAATGGAGTGGTTGATTTGATGAGGTCATATGGATCAATGTAGTGGGATGAGGTGAAAGATGGGGTCTCTCAATTTATGGGCACTTGGCACTCAATGGTTCCTTTCAGGTGAGTGAAATATTGAAAGGGATGAGGATCACTAGGAAGAGTAATTTTAGTGTAGTTATGTGGAAGCTTGAGGCATTGGTGGTATGTGGATGGTATAGCCCTCATGGAATGAATACATGGGCGACCAAGGATAAGGTTGTAGAGTAAATCTAGATACAAGACATGAAATGTTGTGTCCTGCATAACTAGACCAAATTTTATGGGAAGTGAAATTACTCCTTCGGACAAGTGTTCAACATCATCATAAGCACTGATAAAAAAATTCTTAGTTTGATTTATGTAATTCTCAAAATATCCCAAAGCTTTTACCAATTTTAGGGAAAAATGTTCAAACCTGCTCCATCGTCTACCAAGACTTGTTTGATCTTATGTTTATTAACATAAACTTCAAGGAGTAGGGAATCATTATGATCTAGCTTTTGTATGGAAAATTCTTATTCAGAGAATGTGACATGATCCGGCATAGCTAGGTATCCAACCATGGCTCAAAATTCATTGATGTCTAGAGTAGCAGGTATGGATACTTCCTATAAGGATTTTTCAAGAATAGCTCTATGTTGAGGGGACATGTGGAGGAGTTCTAGAATATAAATTTATGTGAGATTCTTCCCTAATTTCTCTAGGATATTGTAATGGCTTTTCAATTATGGATTAGAAGGAACCCCTAGTAGAGTCACCTTGTCTCGGTGAGTGGTGACAACACACTCTGATCTTTTCTTATTTATGGTAATAGTGGTGATGTGATCATCAAAGGGTTTTATGTTAGGGATAATAGTTCTATAATCATGTTCGAAGTTGGTATAATTGGCATTATTGTTATTCCCTGAACTAGAGGATTTTCCCTTGTCATGATCTTGCAAGGGAGTTTTAAATATGGTATGATCAACATTTGTCTTGCCTTGTGAATTGTCTATTAAAATTATTCCTTGTTTAATGATGTCTTGAATGAAATTTTTGAGTGTCCAACATCTAGATGTCATTTTCCACTATGATATTCACAATATTCATTTTCCTTCCACTAGTCGGGTTTGACCAATGAGGGTTCATAATTTTTTATGTCTAACAACTGGATGACATTAGATTGTAAGAGTGTCTTTAGGACTGATTCAATAGGTTCACCCAATTGTGTATATGATCTCTTAGCATGTGGAGGACCTTTGCATTGTTGGTTGTGTGAATACCAATCTACAATTAGCTAACAAGAGACAAATAAACAAGGTCAGTCATGTTAGAAAACACAAACAAAGCATTCCCTATGAGATTCTTGATCAAGAAAAGGTGAAAACATGAAATAAAAAGCATAAAAGAAAGCAAATAAGCACATGTAATCAACTAAATCAACCAAACCTCCATCCCATAGGGGGATTGGTACTACTTTGATGTGGAAATTAGCCCTGTCCCAATCTATTTGATAAGCTCAAAGATGTGAGTGATTCCAAGTGTATGTGATTGATGCAAAATGGTAATGAATTAGCTAAAATGTGATGAAAATGGTGTAAATTAGTAATTTCTATGAGAAAAATTCCTATACTAAAATTGCATGAGATTGTGGATCCAATGGATGTGAGAAATGTCAATTTCCCTCAAAAATAGTGATAGAAATTGGATGAATGATGGATGTAATAAGAATAATGACTTTGCATGAGATGATCGATCCATATTCAATAGAGAAGGCCTCTATTTATAGGAGAGAAATTTTGAAGAATGGATGAAATTGGTCAATATGGGATTAAAATGAGATTCAATGGCATCGTGATACTAGTCACAAGGCTAATGAAAGCCACAGAGATATGTGTGAGCACATCTTAGGAGAAGGGATGTGTAAGAAGAGTAAATGTTTGGGTGGGTTGTGTAAGAGAGGATGTAAGACAAATGAATGAGATGTAAGAGGGACAATATGGCTTGTAAGAGGCCATTTAAGGAAAAGATGGCTCTTGTAAGAGTATTGAAGACCTTTGTAAGAGGCTATTTAAATCCTTTGGAGGGAAATTCAAGTTGAAAGAATATTCCAAAGAATATGCAGGCCTCTGAGAGGAAAATATGCTAATTAGTTAATTAGAAGAAATTATTTTCATGTGCAACTTGGCTAGTTGACCATGGGTTGTGTTGGCCTCCTCTAATGGTTTAATAACTAATCCCTTAAAGCTATAACTTAGAGATTAGATATTTGCACAAAGTAGTTATCTTTCTCATCATGAAGGTTCATTTCATTATCAATCCAAGGACATGAACTTGAAATGGTTCAGCACTATCTATGCACTAGGACTCAATTATAGTCATCCTTATCCTATAACTAGAGAGAAAATAGTACTAAAAGTAAAATCCTTGAAAGGAACTAGCATAAGTACTAAGCATAAATTAACAACTAAACTGAAATGAAATGAAGTATAGAAACAAAATTCTTGGCAAATAGACAAGAAGTTACTTTTTCTACCTTATCTGCAAGAATAGACACAAAACAAAGTTCCAATGGTTGTAGGAAAATACAACTGCTAAGACTGTAACTAATTGTTGAACAGAAAAGTAACTACTAGACTGAACGGATGGAATTCTCACCAAGTGGGCCCCCTTGAATGAGTCTTCCCAAAACTAGCTCAAATGCAACAAATTAAAGTATCATTTTATTCATTGAAAACATTGTTACATAACAACAGTAACATGACTATATTCCTTGAAACTGAATATGAAAGTATAATATCAGAACATCCAGCCTTGTGAAGAGGAACATCAATCATTATTTATATAAGGAAAGATTCTAGTTAACTCTAACTAACTAGGCAATTGACTCCATAGACTAGGAAAATTCCATTTATTGAAAGCATGAAAAAGAGGAAGGAGGTTATGCATGCATAGGATTTATTCAAACTAGTCCTACCTCAACAATGATCCAACATAACAACACCTCCTAAATCTACTCAACTAATAGACATGGCATTTAAAGTTCAGTTATCACTTCCACATGAGCTAGAAGTTTCTAACCATTGACCTCTTCAATGTCCATCTCTATTTGACTTCTTCAGCAACCAGGAAACTAGCATGAACTTCTTCCACCTTGCAAGCTCCATTTATATCTGCATCTTAATTTAAACCTACATTATGACATCAGCATGCACAAGACAATTGTATATCCATAATCACCTTAGAATAACATTCATCCAATCACATGTAAAATTAATATAGATATATCACATAGTAGGTTAATATTATCAAAAGTTACAGGGATAAGTTCATGTCCAGAGTTCATAAGTTTAGGGAAATAACATAGAAAGTATTATTAACCAGGTGCTAAAACCCATAGTAATAATAACAAACATATGATAAATCCTAAAAAAAATGAGTCATTATTTGGACTCATCATCTCCCCCCAACCTAATGATCTGCTAGTCCTCCAGCAGAGGGAACTCAATTCCTCTATCTTAATAAAGCCCTAAAATCAGCATTTTTTGTCTGCCCTTGATTGATTTTTGAATTTGGATCCCAGTAGAACCCCTACTTGCTTTCTAGTCTACCCTAGCTTGGCCTCTCCACCTATATATCATACCAATAGGTTTTGTGGTCTAGTATTATCCATAAAAAATAGGTGGCTGAAATATTAATGGGAGCCAATATTTCTACTTTGTTCTCCCAAGATGTAAATACCTCATGCTTTGTTTGCAAGCTGCAGAATAATTTTGTAGGGAATGGGGTTCAACTTGTTTTAACTGATCTGGAAAGTCATTCCATCTTTGTAATAAATATCCCAATACTGTCCTTCCTGTAGTGGCAGCTACCTGTTCATATTTTGGGTATGCTTCTTCCCTAAATTGCATGATCCTTTACTTGTACGATGGTCTGTAAAGAAATGTGTGCCATGTGTAGAAGATTTCTTTAGGATTGCTTGATTTAGCTCTTAGATATAAGGGGGTATGGAGCTCTCTTTCTCTGTATAATTTGAATTTTTTCCCCCAGCTGATTTCATTTTGAATCCATGACATCAATTCCCCCAACTGAACATCCCCAATATATAGGAATGGATTCCATTCATGGTCATTGGGAACATCACAGTTGTGCAAATACAACTCACACAACAAATTCTTAACTTCAGGAGGAGAAGACTAGTAAACTTGGAAAAATTCCTATGGGGTTTCAATGGAAGAGCTTAGACCGGAAATAACCCTTAACAACTTAAAATTGAGATGATGCTCCCTTAAATGTAGTGCATACACCCTTGGGGGAGTCCTACATTCCATAATTTGTGGTACTAGAGTCACCACATTGTTTACCTTATCTTTTAATGCAGTAATCTCTACATTCTTCTCCTCAATTTCTTCATTTTTCTTACTGATCTCTTCATGTAGCCTGAGTTTTTCTCTTTTCCATTTTTCCTCTTTCTCCTGCATTAATTTCCATAAATCTAAAGCTACTGATGCCCATGAAAAAGTAGGAGATATGTTCTTTCCTACTATGATCTTCCCTTGCACCGGTTCTTGATATTCAATTATTTCAACTTTCTCTACAACAGCAGCAAGTTCTGCCAATCCTATATTTTCCTTCTCCTCATGAGTTTCCTCATTCATTTCATGTTTCTCTTTAAGTCTATGGCTCCTTCTTAGAGGCACAATAGTAGCATACTTAGTCAATTTTTATTTCCTTGGAGGAATTTTATTTTTCCTAGCGGCTACAGGATGCTCAGTTTCTTTTGTTTTCCACTTCCTACGGCTAGGGTTTACCTTTTCTGGTTTTTGCTTCTTAGCCTTCCCTTTGCTAATTTTTTTTTCTCATTTTTTCTTTCTCCTTTTGAATAGTAGCCCTAGTGCAAACTGTGGTTTTAGGGGAAACATCGATACTAGGTTCCAAAGATGAAATATCTTCATCCACATGCTCAGATTCAAAGGAAATAGTTTCTATTATAGGTTTTGTTGCAAGTTTTGCTACATGAGGTTTTGTTCTAGGAACTGCCCCAAAAGTTGAAGCTCCAAGCTCGTAAATTTAATAACCCCCTCCTTCCAACTAACCCTATGAGTTCGGGATTGATCTCTAGGACCCACATTTTCCAATCTGAACTTCTTAATGTTGAAAAATTCATCCCATGACATATTGGACACGTCTTGCAAAGATTTTTCTACCAGAAATTTAATCAAACAATGATGGGAAATAGAGTTTCTCCTACCTTTATGTGTCTCAGCAGCCATGATTGTAAGAATATTGTATAGGATTTTGGCACATTCATCCTCCTTCCATATCTAATGTGATTCAAAATCTTGAAATGCACATAATGGAGATAGGATTAGCAAACCTTGTAGGTAATGTATTTGACAATATAAACAAAAACTTGCTTCCATGTTTCCGACAAAGAAATTCTTCTCGTTCCTTGTTTATCTATAACAAGTGGAGGATCACTAGGCTCGATGAATTTTTCTTTTTTTGATCGAGCATCCTTAGAAATAGGGTAGGGTTCTCCCTTAACAGGCAAACCTATTACTTCAACAATCCTTTCTTCGGTGGCTATAATTTTTAATCCTTTCACCTTTTCCTCACCATTAGAAAATGTTTGTGCAAATTCTAAGGAAATGTCATTATTGAAACTATTTAGCTTTAGAAAGTAATCTAGCCATCCACAATTACTAAATTCAGGCTCACATAGTGCATCATGTAGGATTACCTGCTGAGTTGTTGGTTCACTTCTAATTAATTGACCTCCCATTGCCTCCAATCACACTCTGGAAAAGACCTCTACAAAGACTTCTTTCCTGTAATCCTTCAGCCGAAAACCCAATTTCTCTTATGTTTCCTACAATTCTCGCCACTACTAACACCAATGTTGTATGACCTCTCAATTTTACCTTTTCAATGGCATTATGATTTTGACTAAGGCAATAAAGAAGGTGTGAATGGTGAATCTATACCTACACAAACACAAGAGAACAAACATATAATTAGATCATTATGGAAGTTAGATCAACACTCCCCATGAAATTAGCTTGAAACGTGAAAATAGGAAATAAAATGAAGAACACAACAATAAAAGCTACCAAATCCTATTCTAATGAGAAAACTCTCAATCCCATGGGGGAATTGGTGCCATTTTGATGTGGAAAATGGCCATTTCCCAATTCGTTGCAAGCTTAATGATCAATAGTGATGACTTGATGCTCTTTGATGAAATTTCTTCATAACCTAGCTATGAAAACATGAAAATGGAAGAAGATGGATAGCAATTGCTCAAAAACTTAAAGATAATGTGTTGCATGAAGTTGTCCATCTAAAATTCAAATGAGAGTCTCCTATAAATAGAAGAGAATGATGGGAGAAGAGGAAAAATGGATGAATGTGGGACAAAATACCTACCAATAGGAAGAGGCCACTTGTCAACATGTTATTGGAGGAGGAATGAGCACATTTTGATGAATGTGCAGATAAATATGGTTAGGTGGAATTTTAAATTGTTGAAATGACAAGTTGGAGGGAGAAAGAAATGGAGTAAATGCCACTTGGATCAAGGAAAAGGACATGTAAGAGGCCTTTAATGCCTTGTTGGATGTACTCATCCCTTTTGGAGGGATTTTCAAATTTGAGGAATATTCCCTTATTGATTTCAAGTTGAGAGAAACTAGAGGAATTAATAAATCAAATAAATTGATTTATTGTGCAAGTTGCAAAATCTAGAGGATTTGATGGATGAAGATTAGGATTAATCAGGATTTGCTTAAATTAGATGAAGATTAGTTAATTTGATAATTTTGACTTAGATTTTGGATTTAAATAAATCAAAGTTGAGAGGAATAATGGATTTAGATTTAATTAAATAAAGATTGATTAATTAAAGAGGGTGATGTTAATTTTAAATCAAATAAAGATCAATTTATTTAATTTAAGGAGATGAATTTAGAGAGTGGTTAAATACAGTGAATTATTTAATTACAAGAGGGATTATAAGATTAATTAAATACATTGATTTATTTAACTAATAGGAGCAGGTGAGTTAATCAGATAAAATCGATTTATTTAATTAAGAGAGGAAATATGATGAATTTAATCAAATAAATATTATTCAATTAAATTTATTAGTAAAGGGGGTGATTCAGGAAGAAGTGATGTTAGTAAGATTAGGATCAGATGTGTAGGATCAATCTATATATTTTTCACATCTACAGAAGGCATAAAGGAGGGGTATTATAAAAAAAATGGTGGTGGTTTAATGTCAGATCATGCATGTAGAACATCAGTTCAACTTATTATTTCAAATTTACTACCATGTTGGCACATGAAATGGCTTAATGACATGTATGACATGTAGGTTCACACCCCCCAACCTAAATAAAAGCATGTGTTTGTACAGGCTGGAATAGAATGATGAAAATGAACAAGGCATACTAACTAGATTTGTTATGTGAAATATCAATATTAAAATACAATAATCAAACAAATTCATGTAAGGTAATTAATATACATTAAGTTTTTATGCACGTACCTGAAACAATGGAATGTCTTCTCCAAGAATTGTGGAAGGAAGTACTGGTCATCATAAAATTATGGTTGAGCTAATTAAATGAAGTGATGGTGGAGATGAATGGGAAGATAGTGATGATGGAGAAATTAATTCTCACAAGAAGTGGAAATTTTTATTATGATTGCATGTGTACCTTTGACTATCCAAAAGGTTGAACACTAGGTTTGCTTCCTTCGATTGCAAGAAATTTGGAGTTCTTGTATTCAATGAATTGTTGCACGAACTCTTTCCTATTTTGAGGAAGGCTTATGGTATATCCAAAGATGATGACCATTAACCAAGAGCTTGAACTTGACAGGATAAATTGTTTTAAGCTAAAAAAAACCATTGGGGAAGACCTCTACAATCTCATATGGTCCCAACCACTAGGTTTGAAGTTTTCCTAAATTGTTTTTATACCTAGAATCATAAAGAAGTGCCTAGTCACCTAGCTATAACTTCTTGTCTTTGATGTATTTATCATGCAATCTAACTCTCTAGTTCTACACCATCTCAGTATGGTGGAGAGTTGATTTCCTCATCTCATCTAAGGCATTTAGTTGCATAACCCTATTCTTTTGTGCATCAAATATATCTATTCCGGGGTCTAGTGTTGTTCTAAGATTTTTGTGTTCAAACTCTATAGGCATCATTATTGTTTTTCCATATAATAGTTCAAAGGGAGTAAAACCAATGGTGGTTTTCCAAGTGGTTATATAGGCCCAGAAAGCTTCTGGTAACCTATTTGTCCAATCCTTTTTATGGATTTCTATCGTTTTGGTCAGAATATTTTATTTCCCCATTTGTTACCTCAAACTGGCCATTGGCTTGAAGGTGATAGGGTGTAGATTTCCAGTGCTTGACATTATACTCATTCATTAATGTTGTGACAAGAGTGGATGTAAACTAAGCCCCTTGATTTGTGACTATCTCTCTAGGAACCCCATAATGTGTGAAGATTTCTTCATAGAGGAATTATGCAACTTTATTATCCCTAGCATGTTTCATGGCTTTAACCTCAACCCATTTTGTCACATGATCTATACAAACCAAGATGTAATATTTTTCATTTGATGGTGAATCAATTAGACCTATAAAATCAAGTCCCCATTTATCAAATGGTGTGATAACTACTTGAGGGTATAGAGGCATCTCATCTAATTTATATGGTCGGGCAGCCATCCTTTGACACCTATCACATTTCCTAGTGTACTTGCTTGCATCCTTATGAAGTGTAGGCTATAAATATCTTGTATTGAGAATCTTCATGGTTGTTCTCGTAGCTGCAAAGTGTTCCCCACAGGGTTCATCATGGAATGCATGCAATATATCATGAGTCTCATCCTCTCTTAGACATCTTCTCATCACATGATTTGGTTTAGTATAGAATAAATAATTTGTCATTCACAAGAATGGAATTTTTTTTTCAATAAGAACCCTTCTCTCTTTTGGAGAGAAATGAGGGGGAAATCTTCCTGTAACCAAATAATTAGCTATATCTGGATACCAAGGTGTGTGAACATTGATGGAGAACAAATTTTCATCAAGAAAGGAGCCATCAAAGAGTTGAGTGTCCTCAGATGTGATCAATCTAGAGAGAAAATCTGCCACAACATTTTTCTTGTCTGGCTTGTCTATAATGGTTATCAAATTCTTGCATTAAAAAACAACCACCTTGCTAATCTTCCTATAATCAATGGCTTGTTCATAAGATATTTTATGGTTGCATGGTCTGTATGGACAAAGATTCGGTATCATGATATAATGCCTGAATTTGTTGAGAGCATAAATGATTTCCAACATCTCCTTCTCTATCACTGTCTAGTTAAACTCGGCCCCTTGTAGGTTCTTGTTGACAAAGTAGATTGCATTCTTTATTGATCCCTCTTTCTTTCCTAAGACAGCCCCTATATCATAATCAGATGCATCTGTGTGAATGTGGAAAGGGATTTCCCAATTAGGGCCTTTGAGCACAGGTGCATGGGTTAATATTATTTTTAAATCAGAGACGGATTTATCACAATCCACTATCCATTGGAACTCAATATCTTTAGTCAAAAGATTATAAAGTGGTGATTCCATCTTACTAAAATATTTTATGAAGTGCCTATAGTATCCTACATGTCCCAGGAAGCTTCTAACATCTTTTTAATTGATAGGAATATAAATATTGGTATTTACCTCAATTTTGACCGGGTCCACTTGAATTCCCTTCTTAGAGATATAATGGCCAAAGATCACTCCTTCCTACATCATCATAAAGAATTTATCACTATTCAAGGAGAGGTTGTGGTCGTCATATATTTACAAAACCTTTTTGAAGTTTTCTAATGCTTCTACAAAATCAGCACCATAAGTAGTGAAATCATCCATATAGATCTCCATACAATCATGTGAAATATCTAAAAATATGCTAATAACTGCTCTTTGGAAGGTTGCAAGTGCATTGCATAGACCAAATGGGAGTACTAAATAGGCATAAGTACCCCAAGGATAGGTGAAAGTTGTCTTGTCCTGATCTTCAAGTGCAATCTGTATCTAATTATAACCACTGAACCCATCTAAGAAAGAAAAATACCACTTACCTGCAAGTGAATCCAATACTTGGTCTATAAAAGGAAGGGGAAAGTGATCCTTTTTGGTGGCAAAATGTAGTTATCTATAGTCAACACAAACTCTCTATTTACATCCCTTTTTAGGCACAATTACCAAAGGGGACACCCATTGGTTGTCTGAGATAGGGTAGATAAACCCTGCATCCAATAAATTCTATAATTCTCCTTTCACAATCTCCCTCAATGTAGGGTTGATTCTCCTTTGTGGTTGCCTTACTGGTGTGTAGTCATCTCTAATCTAGATCCTATGAGTATAGAGTTTTGGATCTAATCCTTTCATGTCATGGTAATCCCATGCAAATGCTTGTTCATGCATCTTTAACAGGTTTGTCAGAGACAACTGCTACTCTTGACTAAGCTTGTTATTAATATTGAAAAGTCTCCCCTCTGAAACTTGAACTTGTGTGATCAACTCAATCATGGTTTTTTCACCGATTCTTGGCACTTTTACTTCATGTGGTAGCAATGTATGAAGTATATATAATGCTATAGTAAATTCAAGTGTTGAAGAAGATGGAAAAAGTATTTGTAATGGACATGCAAAACTAGATTCATGAGTGGGTGTTTATTCATGCACTTCATAATGGTTTTAAATTATATGGGATAATATTGCATCCTCTTTCTAAAGCTCCATAAAAAGACTTATGCCTATCATCATGAGTTGCACCACTGAATTGACCTCCTCTACCTCTCCGCCAACATGTGGCCAGATGGGGTGGTCCATATCATGGGATGGTTGAGTAGGAGGATAAAGGACAAGATTTTTAGTGTTTTTCCCATCAGAAATAGTCATGTCCCTTGATTGACATCCAATGTAAGCATCTGATGTAACTAACCACAGACTTCCCATAATAATGGGATACCCTCCTAATGTAGCTTTAGGGGAAAGGATCATGAAGTCAACTAGATATTCAAAAGATTCTATAATAACAACAAGGTCTTTAACTATACCATCTAGTTTGATAGTGGAACTATTAGCAAGCTACAGGATAGTAGAAGTAGGTCTTAGATTTGTAACGTTTAGTTGTTGTAGGATATCCTTAGTCATCACATTGATAGAAGCTCCCAAGTCTATTAGAGCATTCTTTACATGGATTCCATTTATAATGACTTCAACTACAGGACTACCTGGGTCAGTATACTTAGGAATAGTTAGTTTTCCAAGCATGATATCTACCAACCGCCCCACCACATGAATGGTGGTGGGGTCCTTCTTTTTCCTCCTAGGCTTTTTGAGACATGCTTCCTTAATTTCCTTACCATATATGGGAACATATTTTATGGCCTGGAACAAAGGTATCTTGACACATATGTGTTTTAGCTGATCCAAAATATCAAAGTTTGTTTCTTCCTTTTGCTTAACAACTTCTAACCTTTGAGGAAATGGTGGGTCAGGATCAGATTGCCGAACTAGTTTAGGATTCTTGAGCACACTTGATTGAGCAGGGATATCAGATAAATTTTGATGCTCCTCTTCTTCCATAGGAAGATCTATTATAATAGGAGTGGAAGGAGATGACAAAGTGGTTCTTGGACATAGATGAATATCACCTAGACTCACAACATAGGCAAGAAATTGGTTTGGATCTACAGAGTAGACTGGCTATTGTTGTGGTTTGTTATTTGGGTTGGGTGTGGGTTGAGCTGATAACTGATTAGGTCTAGGTGTGCTAGAATTTGAGTTAGGAGGAGGCATTATGGCAGGATGTTGATGTTGTAGAGGTTGTTGCATGTAACCAGTTTCCTAGTTTGTCAATTGTTGTCCTCCCCTCCATTGGGATGTTTGTTGCCAATTTTCTTGAGGTTTTTGCCAATTCCCCTGGGGTTTCTATCACTAAGGTGGAGTGTTTTTGTAATTGGGCCAAGTATTTGGAGGGTTGTTCAAAGGCTGAGGTGAATAACCTCTAAATTTTGATAGATATGGGGGTTGCCATTGATTACCAGATGCATAAGAATTCATTTAAGGTCCACTAAAAGATAATGGGTCTAGTGGCATACCTTGTCTTGGAGCCCATGGCCTTCTTTGTGCAATGTAGAAAACCTTATCATCATCACCCTCAATTGGATTAGATTATGGTGGGATTTTCTTGTTGTCAATGTTGGCTACCATTTGACATTTGCAGTCCTTCTTTTTCCTACAACGAGGACAATATTTTACCAACATTGCCTCTACCTCATCATTTTTCTTCTTTTCTTGAAGTGTATCTAGTTGAGTTGCCATATTATTTATGATGTCTTGCTTGAAATATGAAAACAAATGAGTGATTTCCATCCTTGAAACTCCATTAGTGGAGGATTTACCCATAAAACATTGGTAACCTCCTCCTCTCTTTATAGCTTCTCTAGCGTAATTCTGACATATTTTCTTAATACCATCCCAAGGACCTTAGGTGATATCTCCTCCTCCTATCAAGACCATAGCATCAGAGAAACTTTCATTGATCCCTCTAATGAAGAGAAACTTTTGAGACTCTTCATTGAGTGGATGATGTGAAGATTTCTACAAACAAAACAGGAACCTTGACACATAGTCCTCCAAACTCTCATCCTCCTTCTGTTGCATCTTGAAGATATCATTTCCTCTCATATCACTGCCTCTACAGTATTATTGATACTTCTGAAGAGATGTTTCGTTCATAACATCCCAGGTATTCATATTGTTCCTACCTAAGTTGATAAACCATCTTAATGCAGCTTCTTTCAATGTAGTATGAAACATATTAAGCCTATGAGTATCAGTATTGTAATCTTAGCTTCTAAAAAGGATATCAAATTCAAACAAGAAAGTGTTTGGGTCCTCTATTACAATCCCATATAATTTAGGAAGAACTGAAGTAGGAATTTTCTTCAGGTTATCAACTTCATTTTGTTGAGGGATAGGGAATGGAAAGGTTGGTTGGTTAGGCCTATTTTGGGCAGCCATAGTTGCTTGATGGATTATCAAAGCAAATGGATTCTCAATCAGGTTTTGGGCAACTTTCTCTTCAAAGGAAGTTTCAAAACTGGTCAAGTTGGTAAATGCATCAGAAAGAGGATTTGCTTCTTCTTCTTCTTCGTCTCTTGGAAAATTTTGAAACTCAACTAGTTGGTTATCAGGATTAGGGTTGACAGGAAGGAATCTCCCTAGAGCATCTCTTCTCTTGCCCCTAAACATGTAGTATTAACTCAGTATCATCCAAATCACACAAAGAATTGGTGAAAGAATAGCGGATCACTAATTATAATGAAGAGTATGCTAAAAAAAAACTTTTGAGATACCAAAAACAAGAAAGAAACTAGAAATGACTCCGAAAAACTTCCCAATTTTACACCATCCCCAGCAACGACGCCAAAATTTTTGGCCCCCTCTAATGGTTTAATAACTAAGCCCTTAAAGCTATAACTTAGAGATTAGATATTTGCACCAATTAGTTATCTCACTCATCATGAAGTTTCATTTAATTATCAACCTAGGGATGTGAACTTGAAATAGGTCAGCACTGTCTATGCACTAGGACCCAATTATAGTCATCCTTTTCCTATAACTAGAGAGAAAATAGTATTGAAAGTAAAATGATTGAAAGGAACTAGCATAAGTACTGAGTATAAATCAACAACTAAACTGAAATGAAATGAATTATAGAAATAGAAGTCTTGGAAAATAGACAGGAAGTTAGTTTGTTTGCCTTGGCTACAAGAACAAAGACAGAACAAAGTTCCAATGGTTGTAGGAATAGACAATTGCTAAGACTATAACTAATTGTTGAACAAAAAATAAACTATTGAACTGAACAGATAGAATTCTCACCAAGTGGGGCCCCTTGAATGAGTCTTCCCAAAAATAACTCAGATGTAGCAAATTAAAGTATCATTGTATTCATTGAAAACATTGTTACATAACAACAACAACATGAATGTATTCCTTGTTACATAATAATTGCAACATAGAATTTTTGTTGTGGGCCAATTTTGATCAGTTGTGATTATTAGTGTTTATTTTCTAAATTTATGATTTTCTGATGGATTTTTGACTAGTTTTGATGAGATTTTATGAAATAAAATTTGGCAAACACAAAAAATAGTCAAAAAACACTTGTTTGGTCTAATTTTGATTGTGAAATTTTTTTCTTTCAATGTGAATAAAGAAACTCGTCGACAATACATAACCTAGGCTAGAAAAGATACTACTTGTTGGATCCCTACTTGGATTGCTCCAAACACCTAAACAAAATGGAAAACTAGATATCTTGGTAGCGTCGGCTCCCCCTTACACACCATGGGCTCACAAAAATATCTTACCCCCTAAGATCTGAAAATCTTGAGGGATTCCCTATCTTTACAATGAATGGTGGAACGCAGGGTGGTTTCAGAATGACTATTCCTACACTAGCAAGTAAATGGGTTTTTTTCCACTAAACAATGTTTCTTAATCTATGTTTCAGGGAAATACTAGTGGCTATACATGAGGAAAGATTAGCTTAGTTAAGAGGCCTCCCAGTCCCTTCCTAAGAAAGGTTTTTGATGTGTCATGTGGACACTAGGGGTGGCACTTGTTTGCATAGGACGTCCTCACCAGGTGATCAAAGACTTTCCCAATGATCACAATAATTTATATAACAGACTGAAATAGTGTTGCTTGGGTCTTTACCTCTTTCGAGGCATGCCCTCTAAGGGTAAACAAAATCAAGGAAATACATTGTTTTTTATCTCCCAAATCACACAAAGTGCAAGGAGAGAGCATACACGATGCCTTTTCCTCACACTTGCATGGGCTTCATTTTAAATCCAAATCAAAATGTATGGGTTATTATACAAGTTCCAAAGGAATAATTTCGATTCTCAAGATTGCCAAGTGGCATGAGAGAAGAGCATGCACACCCAATGGCGAAATGTAAACCATAAGACATGGAAAACAATCATTAATTTTAACCTTGCTTATGATGACAAATAAACACTTGTGTTCTTTTTAAACCAATGACATGTGATGCAAGTTAATTTTAGATCCAATGAGTGAAATATGCATTTTTTATTCATTTTAACCTTATGAGTGTGATGCAAGTTTGTAGTTATTGTGAGCAAACAAACAAAATTTACTAACTTTTAATGAAAATAGAATGAGCTCAATTATTTCTAAAGAAATAGTTTGTAGACTCCTCAAAACCAATGCCACATGCTAACTTGGCAGATGCATCGTTCGGGTTCACAATTGTGGCACTATGTTGTGGCCCATTCTAGATCAATTACATTGTTTCAATTGCATCTCAATATCTTTCAATTGTGTCATGATTTCAAATTTGAAACTCTCACCTTTAGATGTGTTGCTTTACATCATAGTTGCTTTGTTATTTCAAATATCATATTCTCGCCATCAAATCTGTCATTGCTTTTGTCAGTTGCATCATTTTTATTTAGTTGTGTCACTACGCATCTCAATTGTGGCTCATGCACTTGTTACATGGAAAAAACAAAAATAAACCACATGTTTTTTTGTAAAATCTATACGATTCACATCAGGTTCACCAATGTAAGATTAGAAAAACCAAGTAGCATAGATTAAGTGACAACCATAGCACTATCTAAGCTATAAATCCAATCTAAAAAAAGAGAATACAATAAAAAAAATGATTAAAATGAATTCAAACAATAGACTCCCCATGTTGGAGTTGAATCACTTCAATTGTCCGTCCTCAAACGGCCTTCACAAGTTTCCCTTAGATCAGTCTAATTGTGTGCAAATACCTACAAACAATAAGCATGAAAGTAAAAGATAAGTGGTTGTTAAATCAAAAATGGAGGAAGGATTCTTTTATAGTTAGCCATTTGAATGGATGGTCAAGATTAAGATTCTAGAAAGATTCCAAGATTGACGGTTGAGAAGACATGCAACACAGAAAAGTGGGGTTATGAAATGAATGATCAAGATCGAGAAGAGACCAAAGTAAATCAAGGGCTAAGATTCAAAAATGAGAAAGTGGAGGAAGATAATGGAGGAAATAAATAATAAAATTATTTATTTCATGAAAAAGGAATCTTTGAACAAGTGGAGGCATAAATTATTTATTTTAGGAAGAAGAAAGTGGGTGTTTAATTAAAATGATTTATGTAACCTATGACCGATGGATTAGTATGGGCTGACTACACTTGAGCCATGAGGATACAAAGTATAGCTATGCCACTAAATGTCAATTCCAATAGAGATCATCCAATACAAAGACTAAACTAAGAATCCATTAAAACTAGCATATTAAATCATGAAAGCTTCAAAGACATGTATTCTAATCCATTGAAACTTATCCTATTGGGGGAGTGGTGTCACATTGATGTGGAATGGCAACCCTTTCCCAATATTGTGGATAAATAAGCTTGTTTCAATCAATTTTATTGAAGAAAATTGATGAAACCATTGTGAGATATCGATGAAAACATGATTTAAAGCTAAATGAACATGATGTGGGCTATTTTAACATGATTTATGCTAATATGATTGATATGGATGTATGCAAAGCTAATCTAAATGTAATTTTAAGCTAAAAATATTGAAACCCTAATTACCAAATAAGCTAAATAGATGCATCTATGTTACCATGGAAGCCATTAATGGAAGCTGAGAAATATGCAATTAAAATGATTCTAAATAGGTGCTAAATATGGTGCAAGTGCAGGTGATTTCAACAACATATTTTTTATGTTAAGAGACGGATCCATTTGTCTCCAAATAGTGACCTATTTATAGGAGAGCAAATGAGAAATGAAGGGTTGAGATTAAAAAGGTTAATCAATGGTCAAAAAGGAAGGAAAATGGAGGCGTGGATCATGGATTCCCATCAAGGGTTGAAAATGCAAGATGATATTTAAGCAAGGGCTCACATTAATCCAAACAAACACACTTTCAAGACTTGCACAAGAAGTCTTGTAAGTTAACTTGCACATGAAATCTTGTAAGTTTGTTAAATGGAAGAATATTCCTTAGAATATCCTCATGGGTGAGGAAAATTATATATTTAGCAAATTAAAACAAAGTTTTAATGTGCAAAAGGGGAAGGAATATTTTATGGGAATATTCCTTTTTGGAGGAACTGTCAAAGGAGGAATTAGATTTATTACAAATTTGATAATTAAATAAAGTTTAAATTATGCAAATTAGGGGAATTAAATGATATTCATAATGAAAAGGGGGAAAGTATTATTATATTTAATTAAACAACTTAGGGTTATTTAATTAAATAAGAAGACTTAGGGACTTAATCTAAATAGTTAAAGATTTATTCAATATAATGGGACAAAATGTTAGCATGAAAGGGGATGAGTTAACCTGATTAAATTAATTAGGTTAATAGATGAAAATGATGTGATTAATTAAATGGCTAGGATAATTTAATCAATTAAGCAAAAAAAAGGATGGGTTTTAGGATGAAATGATGTTAGTATACATAATTCGAGACATTTTTAAGTGTCTACATTTTGCCCCTCTTTGAAGTAATGTACTTGTTATGTTGGTTCAAAGACTGACACTTTTCGGATTAAAAACTATTGCTTAAATCAAAATGTATATATATTTTTTGGATACCCCACTATTGCCCCAGTAGAAGGAATAAGTTGGTTCCCTACCCCCTTGAGAAATTGAGCAAAAAAATTGAATTTTGGGTTGATTTCTCGATAAAGGTGAAATATAGGTTTAGGTGCTAAAATAGGCCCCAAGATGTCAAAAATGGCCTCATAAGTGCAAAAAAAGGCTCAAAATAGGTTGCACAAGGTGGAAATAGATAAAACAGGGAAAAACCTTAGCTTTTGGTTGAAATTAGCACAAAAAACCCTAATTTTTAGGCTTAAATAGGTGAAGAAGGGCCACTTTCAATTCATTTATGCATTCAAACATTAGAGAATTCTTGATGTTTGAGCTTTGATACCTCAAAAAAATGGCTCACTGTGCACTTCCTCTTCACCTTTCGGAGCGAGTTCGAGAGTACCAATGGCGAGCAGCTGCAAGACCCTAGGTATGTGATTTGAAGCCCCTCTCGATTTTCACTTTTAGGTGCATTTAATAGGGCATCAAAGCTAGGTCGATAAGCACATCGTAGTGATGAGTTTGAAATGTTGGAAACATCACTATTGATTTTTTAGCAACACATGCTCTTTTTAGCAACACACCCTCGTTTTTTGATTTAGCGATGCATATGATTATAGGGTCACGGGGTAATGTAGTGATGCATGGGCTTTGTTAGTTCAGCAATACTAGAAAGTGATGGGTGACACATGTAGCAAATAGCGACACACCCACATTTTTTGATTCAGTGATGCACCCAAATCTTGACTCGCTATTGAGCATAGCGACATGTGTCGCCAAATTGGTGATGCACCCCTAAAATTAATATAGTAACGCACCCAAAAATCAGCGACACTATTGATGTTTTGGATTCAAAGTCTTAAATATTGATCAGTTTTTCAAATTTTTTGATAAATTGACAATGTGTGTGTGATGCGTGCAGGAGGATCCACCACCATTGATATCGTGGGAGCATTGATCTGCCCTTTTAGCAGCTACAAGATATTTCAACGACTTAGAGGTGGAGGGCTAGGGAGACTAGGATTGGGGTTTGTTGCTTTCCTTCCTTAAGTCAGGACCCATCTTTCCATGATGAACTTACTAGTCGAGAGATGGCACAATGAGACCTCATCCTTCCACTTGCCTATTGGGGAGGCAACCATCACACTTGATGATGTGTGGAAAATTTTGTGATTTCCCATTCATGGAGAGTACGTGATTTATGACCCAGATGCCAAGAGAGATGCATGTCTCTCCCTTCTACGCAGATGGTTGGTTGTTTTGATTAGCTCCCAGCTTGATCTGGATTTTTACTAGGGTTAGGGGGACACATTCAGATTGTTCGTTGCAGCTTTGATTTGTGGTTTCATTTCTCTAGACCAACAAGATAGAGATTTCAGTCCCAGATGGGGCTTGGCATGAGAGGGGATGATTCAAAGAGACATTATGTATGCCTAGGGTTTAGTTCTCCTTGCCTCTTTATGTCATGATATGCACAAGGTCGTCTATCATGAGGGCAAGAGCATCAGAGTAGGGGTGACTTTGCTTCACATATGGGCATATGAGCACATTGCAATGCTAAGGCCATTGGTCTTTCTAGTCGATATCCAAGAGGATGATCCCATTGTTTTCTAGTATAGGGTTTCGATGACATTACAACACATGGGCCCCATAGGTTTACCATATTGGCATCATGTTATTGATGATATGATAGTGTTCAGATGGAGGTCATGGCTACAACATCCACAATGGTATTATGATCACAAGCAGTTGGATTTTTCTAGACAAAATTGGTACATGCAAGGTTGAGAGCATACGATTATTGAGCGATACCTCCCAGACCGCATTGCTCGGCAGTTTTGGGAGGTATAGGATGTATCAGCACATGATTATACTATTATGTTTTCCAGATCATAGAGAGAGGTACAATGGGGAGCCATCATTGATCTCGTTGTGGTGATCAATGATTTTAGATAGCTTCTCCCATAGCTGTGGGAATTTGATTAGGGAATTCTAGATGTAGGCACCACTCCAACCTATGATGTGTGGTTTATGCCACTGACACGCCTAATAGATCTAGTGGGGGATATCCCAGAGGAAAAGGCAGAGGCAGAGGATGGGGTAGAGATGGATGTAGGGATGATGGCAAGGATGGTGATAGGGATGGTGGTCAACATGGAGGCCAGGACAAGGTGTAGGACAGGGGCCAGGTGTCAGGTGATGGGCACCATTAGCAGCTAGATCAAGCACAGGCTCCAGGGTAGCTAGGTGGGCATAATGGACAGGTTCTAGGGGCACCACCACCTCCTCCACCTCTAGAGTAGCTAGATCCATGAGATGGAAAAATTGCAACCCTTAGAGAAGAGAGGGATCAACTACAAGTTGAGTGGGATCAGCTATAGTAGTAGCTACAAGAAATGACTACACAGAGGTACCAGGAGGTGTAGTCGTGTCAGCAACTGGACATGCAACTAGCCTAGGATATTGGGTGGAAACAACAGTTGGAGGCAGTGACCGCAACATCATAGGGTAGGACCATATATGTGAGGCTGTACAGAGAGGTAGCCATAGAGGTATTCTATTATTGCATGCACTATCACTGTGATGTTCTTTAGGGGATGCGACAACCATATTTTTTAAAGTGAAGAAGAGCACCACCTAGAGTTGAGGATCAACCATCAATTAATGGTGAGACGAGTGGCCACCACAACTAGCCTACCTATGTAGACACTTTTTTTATTATTGCTTGATTCTTTATACAGATATATATTCATGGGCTCATTTTTTATAGCCTCGTGTATATTATATGATTGATATACAAACAATGATTCAGATATTGTATTATGATAGTCACCATTTTTTATATGTATATGAAATGATTCAGATTCAATGTGATGTGATGTTCCCTTTATTTCATGCTCATGAATGTATGGATGCATATGATGTGATATGGTGTGATGCATTATGATTATGTATGGATGCAATGTGATTTATGTAATTCTTTTATTTATGTGTTATGTGATATGCGATGATGATCTATGATTTGATGTGTTATGAGGTGGATGGATGCACTTCTTTTTCGGTATCTTTTTATGGCATGTTATGGGATGGATGCTATGATATGCAGATGTTATGCTTATGTACATGATATGGATGCATTTATTTTTTTGTGCACTTTTCTATGCAATTTATGAGATGATAATGTATGCATGTGGATGTTATGAATGTTTAGGATATGTATGCTATGGATGATTCATGATGTGGTACAATGAATGATAATAAAATGGACTAAGATGCTTAGAATAACAAATATATGTTAATTAAAACAACTTAAATGATAATGATGATGCAATGAAATATGTTTGCCTTATTATGACATGCTATGATAATGGAAGATGTATGCATGCTAACGATCTATGGATACAAGATGGATGCACATTAAGGTGTTTTTGTTGACTGTCATGATACCAAGTTAGTGTGGAAAGAAGATAGAAGAAATAAGAATGAATGATTTGACCATTGATTTTGAAGCTTGATTCAGTAACTCCAACAATTCTTTGATCCACCGAGACTTTATTAGATATGATGATGAGAGATGCATGATGATGATGATTTTCTCATATCTTGGGATTGGGATTTTTCATCATTCCTTATTTTTGATATAGCACATAGACACGATGCATCAAGGTATTGATAACCAAGATGACATTGTATCTAGTGTAATGGACTTTGACTCTACAAATAGATAGGATAGTTCTTGTTCACACCTTGACATATAGAAACCTCGTCAAAATATAGTTTAGTAGTTCATAATATCTCAGACCAAAGCATGTGTAATAGTCAATAATCTACTCCAAACAACCTCCCTACACACAAACAAGCAAGTATGCACCAAGATTATTTTACAAGAATACCGACAAGAACAACAAAAAAAAGATAATGATTCATGCCCCATTCCTTTCTCTCTAAACCATTTTGACATCATCGAGAGGTCCTTAGAATGGGTAAATAAGATAAATCATAAGAAAATATCAAAGATGAACAATCAGTGTTATCTATATCTCTTGCTAGTTTAATATAGCTAAGGTGATTTCTGATACTAACGCCCATCGAAGGAAGGATACATCTTAGGACATGTTGATTAAATGATTTGATTATGATGAGGTGTGTGATAAGCCATTGATACAAACTCCACTGACTCATTTACCTCTGATTTAGAATCTATATTTTGACACTTAGGTTCTCACTTTATGACTTGTGATACTTGTTTTCTATTTGTTTTGCCAAAGGTTGAAGGTGATGATCGATTTTGTTGGTGTAAATAAGTATTTTACTAATTACACTTTACTTAAGCTTACTTAGGGAATGCATATCATTATATTTTACACTTGTGACACCTAGTTATTTGCACCATACATCTAGGTTTGTGCATGCATAGAGAGATATGAGTCGGACACCTAGGGAACTGTGTGTTGGAGAAATTTCACTCTTTGTGGTGTGATCTAGTTATCACCTTTTCATCTCCACCTTTCGTGGCATGATAATTCCACTTTAGGTGGTTGATCCACCTTTCATGGAATTATCTATTATTTCTCTTCACCTACCCTACACATGATTGTGCCACTTGTCTCATTCATGGCCCTTCATTGTGTCCTAGCTTACCTTTATAAGCAAGCCTTATACATACATGTTTTGTCAACTATTTTCATGCATATTGGGAATACTATCATCATATTCTCTCATTCTTTCTCTCTCTCTTTTGTGCTATCTCTGATCTCTAGATCCTATTGTTTCATTTCATAAGTTCTTACATTGTATCAGAGCAGTTGGAGGTTCTTTGCATAGCCATTGTTGGGAGATCTTCATTCGTGTGAAGGTGGTCAAGAGGCAAATCTGAGCAGCGTCATTTTGGTGCATCCTAGACTAGATCTAACCTCAAATTTAGATTCAAAATGTCATTTCCAGTCAGGGTAGCCTTTTGTTTCGTCGAGAGCAGACATCAAGAGCTTTAGATCGAAAAAAATCACCTACTTGGATATTTTTTTAATTTTTCTATAATTTGGAAAAAAATTATTTTCAGTTGAAATTTTTTGAAAAGTTTCTCTCCAAAATTCATTGAAAAAATTTCTCAATTTTTTTCTAAAACAAAATCCAAAAATTATATTTATTTTAAGATTTTAAAAATAAATAAAAAATTGTAAAATTTTGATAAATAAAAAAAAAAGACATTCAAAATTTAAAAAAACAAATAAACAAATAAAAATATTTAAGCATAGTGTAAACCTGTGCAGACCTGCAAAGATGCAGAGTACCGCCTGCCATGTGGTGGCCTCGCCAACCGTGGCCCTTGCCACCTCCCTCACCGGTAATAAAGAAGAATCATCAACGTCCAAGAAAATACTGGCACAAAAGGATTCTCCGAAAAAAGAATATTCTGCCAACCGAAATAATTTCCCGGCACAAGGGGCGACGATGACTATGACGGCCAGACGGCCGTCAAATTTAACCATCTGGATTGATGACATCAGCACTTTTTTTGAAAATTTTGGACCCCCTCACTGATGAGCAGTTTCATTTTTTAGTCCAACTTCGGAGGCTAATATCTTGCTCATTTTTGCTCCTTTTTTCGAGCAATTTTTTTTATTTGGGCTAATTTTTTGTGTTCTTCATAGTGGTGCAATCGGTTTCTGATTTTGGTGGACATATTTTTCATAATTTTCATTTTTTCATCACTATACCTATCCAATCCTCATTTCTACAACTTCCGGGGCTCCGTACATGCACATAGGAACTCCTTTTCAGGTGCCATTTTTTTTGAAAGTGCATTATTTTTCATCTACTTATTGGATTTCCAATTAGTTTGAAGCAATCTTGAGTGGATTTTGTACTTTCAACATATGGTCTTTTTTTGGCCTACTTAGCACTTGTATTGCTTAGATCTGGATTTAGGTCTTTGCTTCATTGTTCTAGTCTTTTATCAGCCTATTTGTGGAAATTTCTAAAATCAGAAATCATAATTCTACTTAGCCAAGTTGCAAGTGGCCTATTGTACACACTAATTTATAAAGTGCCAAAATCATCATTTTAGGGGGGGTGGGGGGCATACTTTGATTGAGTGAATTTGGTGGGAAGGGGAGGTGTTCTCTTGTGTGATTGTGTCTATTTTCTCTCTTTTTCTCTTGCATTCCATCTTGGGTTCATCTAAAGTTCCACTCTTAACTACACATAATTATACTACAATAATTGCATCTATGGATCCTAAGGCAGATCCAATTGCATATATGGATTGGCTCACTAAAACTTCTATGGCATTGGGTACACTAAGAAAGTTCATTTCAGATGATCTCATTTTCCATGTTGATAAATGTACTACAGCCAAGGAAGCTTGGGATAAGCTTACTACTTTGTATGGAAAGGTTGATACGTTTAAGGGATACAAACTTTAAAATGATCTCCTAAGCCTTGATCCTAAGAATTTTGACAATATTCAATATTATGCCACTAAAGTAAATGAGCTAAGAGCACAACTAAAATATTGTGGTATTGAGAAAGAGGATGATCAATTGGTCTTTAACTTATTTGACAAGCTTCCAGCTGAGATTGCAGCCTTTGTTTCAAGTTTTTAGACTCAACGATTGATGATTAACAACTTCACATCACCACCTTTTGAGGCTCTCACAGATCTTTTGATTCTTGAGCAAAATAAGTTGATGAAAATGGGCTCTCTCAAGTCTTCAACTTCAAAAGCATTGGTGGTCAATCATGGAAACAAAAAGTAATGGAAAGGGAAAGGCCAAAAGCAATCTTCACCAAAGCCACAAGGAGAGAACAAATAATCCACTCAACCACAACAAGTCTCATCATCTTCTTCAAAGAAGAACAATTCAAGCACAAAGGAGAAACCAACTTGTGCATATTGTAAAAAGATTGGTCATGAGGAGCATCGCTGTCATGCCAAGAAAATTGATGAGTTGACCAACATCATCAAGAAGAACAACATCAATTCTCCTAATGCCTATAAAAAGGACTCATCTTCTTCCACCTCTACTTCATCTCAGTCTAAGGGGAAAGGGCAAGCTTTCATGGCAACAACAGGTTCATCACAACAATGGATTCTTGATTCAGGGGCTACTCAACATATGTGTTCTTCAAAGGGGTGATTTTCTTCGTTGGAGTCCTCTACAGTGCCTCACATCTTCATTGGTGATAATACACAAGTGGAAGTTGAAGGGAAAGGTGCAATTGAGATGGATGATGGTACATTTGAGGATGTGCTCTATGTTCCAAACTTGAGCACCAATCTTCTCTCCATCTACCAAATCACACATCATGGAGATGGTAAGAAAGTTGAATTCACTCCCGACACAGTTGTGGTAAAGGAACTTGCAAATGATGCTTTGGTTGCAATGGGTCGAGCTAATCACAATGCAAGGCTTTACTCATTCTCCCATTGGGTACCTCATGCTCCTTCTAAAACATTGAACACTCATTCAAACTCACAAAGAAAGATATGGCATGAGTGGTTTGGTCATCTCAACTACCACTATCTACAATAGCTTCACACCAAGGACATGGTCAAAGGGCTTCCTCAACTTAGTTTTTTTGAGGGTGTATGTTCTGGATGTTCCATGGGAAAGCATCCTGAAGAGAATTTTGATAGAGGGAACTCTTGGAGAGCCTTGGATCTTCTTCAACTTGTTCATAGTGATGTAGTAGGCCCATTTCCAGTGCCATCCTTTGGAAAAGCTCGTTATGTCCTCACTTTCATTGATGATCTTTCATGATACACTTGGGTCAACTTCCTTTGTCACAAAAGTGAAGTATTTGACAAGTTTCTCAACTTCAAAGCACATGTTGAGAAGTTATTCGGGAAGCAAGTCAAGATCCTTCTTATAGACAATGGTAGAGAGTATGTGAACAATAGACTTGAGGATTTTTGCACACTTGAGGGAATTGACTTACAACATTTTGTTGCCTACACACCCCAGTAGAATGGTGTGGTAGAAAGGAAAAATAGAAACTTCAAGGAAATGGCAGGCTGTATGATACATGCTAGGTCTCTTGGTCCAGCTTTTTGGGCAGAAGCAATCAATTGTGCCACCTGCATCTAGAATCGAGTTCCTCACAAAGCTTTGAAGGGTATCACTCCTTTTGAAGCTTGGTTTGCTAGGAAACCTGTTATGAAACACTTCAGAGTGTTTGGGAGTCCAGCATGGGCTCATATTCCTCTACAAAAGTGTAGGGCATTGGAGCCACAAAGCAGGCCTTGTATCTTTGCGGGATATGTAGATGGTGTTAAGGCATACAAACTGATGGATCCTGAGACTCATGAGATTTTCTATGAGAGAAGTGTACATGTTGAGGAAAGCTCACCTAGCCTTGACTCTTCTACTCCTCCTTCCTCCATAGTTGACAGTGATTCAGATGATGATGGCTCTCCTTCCTCACCGACTTGCAAGGTTCAACCTTCGCAGGGTCCAATTTGAGTTGAGGAACCTCGTCCTTCTACCCCTACTAGACCTCGTTAGGCTCGTTGGACTCTTGAGGTAGGAGGCCCACTTGTTGGGGATGCTTTGGATACTCGAAGGACTAGGTCACAGCATGAGCATGAGCCTCTTCCACATGCTCTCATTGCATCAACTTCAGATCCACAATCCTTTAAGGAAGCCTTTGGGGTTCCTAAATGGGATGCAACTATGGAGGAAGAGTATAGTTCTTTGATGAGAAACAACACTTGGGTGTTAGTCCATCTCCCTAAGGGGAGAAATATGGTTCGATGCAAGTGGATCTATTAGACCAAATATGCAGCAGATGGTAGTGTTGATAAGTATAAGGAATGACTTGTTGCAAAGGGTTTTTCACAAGTTGTAGGAGTTAACTACACTGAGACCTTTTCCCCTGTTGTAAAGATGACTTCCATTCGGCTAACACTTGCAATTTACGCTTCACATGGTTGGGCCATACTCAGATGGATGTTAAGAGTGCTTTTCTACATGGGGATCTTGATGAGGAGATCTATATGGAGCAGCCATAGGGTTTCATCCAAGATACTTCATTAGTTTGTAGGTTGAGGAAGTCCCTCTTTGGCCTTAAGCAGGCCCCTCAGGCTTGGTATGCCAAGATGGATTCCTTCCTTCTCTCCACAAGATTCACCAGGTGTCATTCAAATCATAATGTCTACATCTTGAGGCAGGATGATGCACATTTGATACGTGTGCTCTATGTTGTTTACTTGATCATTATAGGGAGCACCTCATCCATCATTGGCAATATCAAATCTGCTTTGCAAGACAGATTTTCCATGATTGACTTAGGCCTTCTTCACTACTTTCCTGGCATTGAGATTTTGCAGTCTTCATCTGGGATTACATTGTCATAGCCCAAGTATGCTCTTGATCTTCTTTCACGGTTCTACATGATTGATTTTAAGCCTACTCTGACTCTCTTTCTTTCAAGAGTCAAGCTTGAGGCTAAGTGCTCCACTCCACTTTTTGATGCCACTTTGTATTGTCAGCTTGTTGGAAGTCTCATCTATTTGACTCATACACACCCTGACATCTCTTATGCGGTTGGCATGGTCTCCTGCTTTATGTAGGAACCACATGAGCTTCATTGGAAAGCCGCCAAACGTATTTTACACTACATCCAGGGTACTCATAGGCATGGGATTCATTATGCAGCAGGTGCAAAAGTTGACTTAGTAGGATATATTGACTCAGATTGGGCTGGTGATTCTGATGATGGCAAGTCCACCTTAGACTACAACTTCCATCTTGGTTCAGGACCTATTTTATGGAAAAGCAAGAAGAAACATGCTACTGCTCTTTCATCAACAGAGGCTGAGTATAGGGGGTTGTTAATGTCGCCACTGAGGCCATTTGGTTTCAACACATTGTTTCTAAGTTTTGTTTTTCCATTCCACATCCGACAGTCATTCAGTGTGACAATCAGAGTGCTATTGCGATCTCCAAGAATTTGGTCCAGCATAAGAGGACCAAGCACATTGAGATTCATATGCACTTCATCGGGGAGTTGATTTAGGATTAGTTCATTGGCTTATGCTATTTTCCGATAGCAAAGTAGGTAGCTGACATATTCACCAAACCTTTCACTGGGAGTAAGTACCATCAGTTGCGAGCTCTCTTAGGGGTGCGCGATGTGACAAGGGGAGTCACTTGACTTCTCCATTCTCTTTCATGGGGGGACTTTTTCCTCATCTTGGGGTTTTGTCCTTCTTCATACGTACATTCATTTGTTTTCTTCTCTTTTGAGGGGAATTTTTCCCATGAGATTTTCTCCCTGTCCTCGCTTGTGAGAGATTGCACTACATTTGTACATGGGTACCTTACATGGCCCAATTTCCGAGACCCATCTTGCATGGTTTTCTTGAGCCTTCATTCCCCTAGTTGCACTTAAGGGGGGGTGGCGTAAATAAGTATTTTACTTATTACACTTTACTTAAGCTTACTTAGGGAATGCATATCATTGTAGTTTGCACTTGTGACACCTAGTTATTTGCATCATGCATCTAGGTTTTTGCATGCATAGAGAGATATGAGTTGGACACCTCTGGAAGTGTGTGTTGGAGAAGTTCCACTCTTTGTGATGTGATCTAGTTATTACCTTTTCATCTCCACCTTTCGTGGCATGATAATTCCACTTTAGATGGGTGATCCACCTTTCATGGAATTATCTATTATTTCTCTCCACCTACCCTACACATGATTGTGCCACTTGTCTCATTCATGGCCCTTCATTGTGTCCTAGATTGCCTTTATAAGCAATCCTTGTACATACATGTTTTTTCAACTATCTTCATGCATATTGAGAATACTATCATCATATTATCTCATTATTTCTCTCTCTATTTTTTGCTATCTTTGATCTCTAGATCCTATTGTTGCTTTTAATAAGTTCTTACAGATTTATTATGGGTGAAGGTTTATTGCAAGTGAAAGTGAAATTGGATGGATGGTATTGGGTTTTCTAGAATATTTCAATGTTTTTGGTATTTTGAAAATGTTTGGAGGATGTTTTTGTTCTTTTGAGAGTTTATGTGAATGTTTTGGTTTTCATTTATTTGAGGGTGTTTAGGGTTTTTCAAAGGTTTTTTCAAATGTTTTGGATTTTTCATTTTTTTTGAATGTTTAGGGGTTTTTTGATATTTTGCAAATGTTTAGGGATTTTACAATATTTGAATGTTTTTTTGTTTTCCAATATTTTGCAAATGTTTAGGGATTTTTCAAATTTTGACCAAGGACCTAACCTAAAATACTATCCTAGGGGCCTCGGGGGCTGATCAAAGATTAGCCTTGCCTACATTATACACAAAGAGACCACATAGTTTGTTTGACTTGACTTATTGACGATGAGATATGAACAGTTGAGGGGTGTCAGTTTATTATGACAGTCTCCTAAACAATAACCTAGGTTGTGTTGAGGGCACATCAATGATGGCCTTGCCTACATTCAAGCTCAGAGACTCATAGTTCAACAAGGCAACATTTTTTATTATTGATATTTTAACCTTTTTAGGGGTTTTGATGTGTTTTGGATGTTTTGGAATTTTTTGCATGATGTTGATGAGTGTATGGATATGTGACAATTTCAATGATCTATTTTGAGATTTTTTTGAAAACCAAGTTAAGTTCAATTGATTTGATTGATGGATTGATTATGATAACATTGTTGAGGATACAAAACAATGAAAGGATAGTGTTAAGCAACACAAGGATTGGGAAGGATATCCCAAAATGATGATGGATTGATTGGATAAGATTGATCAAGATTTTGAAGCTTGGTTTGGAACAAAGTTTGTTGGAATGATTTGATGTGGTGTTGAGGTGTAAGGTAGATGTGACTGATATTGATTGTTTGGATTGATGTTTGATAAAGATAAAGCTTGACAAAGAACACCTTCTCATCAAAATGTGCCATGTGCCATGGGCTAGTGATTTTGATTTTTTTCTTACAAATGATTTTACCTATTTGATTTTGTGTTAGAAAATGTTTTAGATCACTACATAAGTAATAGGATATAGCTCAAGATTTATTCCTGAAGCAATATGTAAGTATCTATCCTCAGTGTCTAGCAATGTATGGAATGATATGGATAGATGTATGGATAAATAAATGGATGGATGGGTATGTGAAGGATGCCAAGGATTATCTTGTGATAGGATAACATGTTTGGATAAAGTATGCCTATTTGGACAATGCCTCATAGCTCAGATAATGTTGGTTAGGATAGGACCAATGATAGTGACCCATGTTAAGATGTTTTTCATAAGAAAGTGTGAAGTAAATACCAAACCTTTGCAAAGATAAAGATAAGATAGATGCGATGAAAATGGATTAGATAATCAATCATGGATTTATTATCGACAAGATGGATGGAATGAAATATTTATTATGGATGGGATGAGATGCTTCCACCTGAAATGGTGCACATAGATTCCCAATTCTACTCATGATTTCTGTTTACTAGGTTTTCATCATGGTACTTGTCCAAAGCACCACCAAAGTGGTTTTCACTAGAGGACAATTTTTCCCTTGACTATTTTCTTGATTTTTTAAATTTTTGAAAGTTTATGCTCATGTTGAACCACCTGGTGGTGTTGATGTACACTGTTGGTGCTGATATAAATTTTGTTGTCATGATGTACCAACAATATTTTTCTTGGAGGATTTGCTTCAATGTTAGGATACAGGTGCTTGAATGTAACCACTAGATTCTTTTTTTTTTTTTTCGATATTGGAGTTAACCTTACCTATATGTGCACATCACAATAGAGTGTCCATAGAGTCCTTATGAAAAATATTTACTACCAATACACATTCAATACAATAATTGGATACCATGGATGTTGAAGTGGATGGTGGAATGTATAGAGCAATATGAGATGCAAATAGATTGATCGACAGTTTAGAATCTTTGATTCTCCAAACTTGGGATGATGAGCAATGATGGGTGGATATGGAGATTCAATTGGGACCAAATTTTTGATATACCTTGTAGGTCACTCTTGAAGGTTTCTTTTGCAGTAATGGACAATTTTGATGGATATGTTTCCCTTTTTAAATTTCCCCCATAGTTTCTTTGACTAATGGAGTTTGATAGGAATGAGTTTCTTTATTTTGTTTTGGTTTCCATTTGAATTTTTCTTGTCCATTTTTCTTTGCTGATTCTTTTGCTTCAATAATTTTCTCTTTTCTTTGATATAGACCTCTTTCTTATGGTTGGTCCCAATTAGCTGGTGGAAAGATGTATGGATGATGAATCATGATATGAATGTTTGGAGTTTTGGTAGCTATTTCATCATCAGGACTCTTCGTGCTCCCCATTTTTGGTATTTGCGCTAGATAAAGTTGCCCCAAATATTATGAGATTATTATTGACATGCTTTGATTCTGCTACTAACAAACCATTTCCTTGTTCAATATTGATTAACCTTATTGATTTTTGATAATGATTTATATCCTCATACTCACTTTCTTCAATCTTTATGTAGGATGTGTCTAATTTTGATGCTTTACAATCCATATAGGAGTCTTCCTCATGATCCATTTCTACTTGCTCTTCAAAGCATGTTTTTGATTCACCATCCATGTAGATGTCTTCTTCATGATTGATTTTGGATATTTCTATGGATTCTTCTATTTCTTGATCATGTGTAAAGATATTAAGATTAGGAGACACTTGTTCCTTGATAATGATATCAAGAGTATGAGATTCTTGTTTTGGATGAATATCATCTACATGTCCATTAGGAGTAAGCATCTCATGGGTAGATGGAAGAGTATGTGATATATGGATATGATCATTATTTGCGACATATTGTATGGATTCAAGAATATCCATTAGATCATGGTAGTATCTTGGATATATGGATCCTTTATCTTGACTCAATGTGGTGTTATCTTTAATATGCTTTAGTTCATGTTCTTGACATCGATCAGTTTCAAAGGATGGATTATTTGCAAAGTGTTCTTGAATGTCTTCATTAGGAATGGGAAATGGCTCAATATTTTCTTGATCTTTGAGTGGATTTGATCAAGTGTTGAGTTGAAGATTCCCTCAATATCTGAAAGGACCATTGCTAGACTTTTGTGAAAGATGTTGATCATGCTTTGAAATAAATTCTTGAGATATGTCCTCTAACTCGCTAGGTGATGTAGAGACATTGTCAACATGATCATTGGAAAATGAATCTTGAATTTTTTCCTCAAACATGGTGGTGGGGATATTGTCAATGTTTTCAATCATAGGATCAAATAATGTTAATGCTTCTTGAAATGGATCATTTTTGGATATTGTTGATGGGTCTTGATCATGATTAAAAAATGACTCTTGATGTACATGTTGATTTGATCATTGGATGTGGTAGAAACATCTTCAAGGTGCTCATTGATGGATAGATCTTGGTCATTGTTTTAAATAATTGTTGTAGAGAGATTGTCATTGTCATCATTAATGGTTGAATCTTGATCATTGTCTTCAACAATTATTTTTTCTTGATCAAGGTCTTGAATGAGATCTTTGAGTTTGATACAATATGATGTGTCATGAAATTTTATGCTATGGTATTCAAAATAAGCATTATCATCATCCCAAGGGAACTTGATGCTAATTCCACCCCCATTTAATGATTTTGGAAGTTTGATAAGTTTAGCATGGACTAACGTGTTTAATTTTGATTTAATTGGCTCCCCTAAAGGAGTGTATTCACATTTTTCATCTTGTGAGATTTGTGCTTGTTGAGATTTATCTAGTTCCGATTCATCTTGATGTGGTGATTGATCTTCTTGTTGATTTTGATATCCAACTTCTTGATATTGAAGATTTTGTTCTTGATGTGGTTGTGGACACAACTCAATATTTGCATGGTGCCAGCTTGGTTTGGATTAATACATTGAGTTGCCAGTGTATTTTTTGGATTTTTAACAACATTGGTGTGATTTGCAAACATATATATCCCATAGCTCACCAAGTGTGGATTTGATATGTTCATGTTTGGTAAGTTTTTATTTGGTATATTCACATTTGACATGCATTGATTTGATGAGATAATGGTGTTTTGTTGAAGACTCATGTATTGATTGTTTGGTTGATAGATTTGTGGGTTTTGAATTTGTTTTAGATCTACCATAGGGAAAGGTGTTCCAAAATTTAGATTGGTTATACTCACATTTGTAGTAGCATTGAGGTTTGTAGGATATAATGATCCCATGTGTGGATTGTATAAATGCAAGTTATGATAATCAATTGCCATTGTAAGGCTTTGATAGTTTGGTTGATTTAGATCACTCATGATGTATGAATCAAGTTTATATTCCATAATTTTATTTTGTTTTGACCTTGTTTAAAAAGTGAACCTCTAAGGTGTTTTGGACCAATGGTGACAATGGGAGATGAAAAAGGTGAATAATATGGAGAGTGATCTTTGAAAAAAAATTTGGGATAACACTTTTGACTAAAAGTTTGATGTTTTGATGATTGGATAAAGGATCTTAATGGAAGAAATCTATAAGGTAGAATTGTGACCAAGATAAACTGGTTCAAAGATGATAACTAACTTAACTAAGTTCATGGAAAAGTATTTATTTCACATACAAATTAGCTAAGTTAGGGTTCAGGTTGATTAATTTCTAAGTCCAAAGTGTTAGTGTGCTCTAAAGTTTGCAAAGTTTGGTGAAGTGAAGGATGAAATATGATGAGGGATGGATGAAATGTTTGACCCAATGTTGACCTAGAGTGAGCCTTTGTTTTGCAAGACCAAGGTAGTGAGAAACATGTTATACCTCTAAAGTGATCAAACCCTAAGGACTTAATTATTTTGGTAAAATATAACTCAAATGATTTTGGAAATAGGACCCAATGATTCTAACAATAGAATTTGGACTCAATGTTTTATAATGTTTTCCTTGTATGGTAGCAAGCATAAATTTTGGTTGTTCCACCTGAGTGATCGGACGCCAAATGGTCATGGTCATGTGTGGTTCAATTTTTAAATTTATCTTGTTTAAATGAGTTTATTTTTACCACAAAAACCTGTCTTGATTAAGTTTCAAACTAAATGTCTATGTCAAAAACATCATAAATTTCACAAAGTCCATTTTTTGAAAAGGATGAAGTTAGGGGCATAGTTACCTAGGTTAACTCTGGGAAGTATGGATTGAGATGTAAGCCAAGATATTTAGAAATATCTAAGGATAGAAATCCTTAGGAAAATCATTAGTATCAAGGCTATTTCAAAGGGTATCCATCCTTAGACCAAAGGGTTTGAAATTTTGAGGAAGATTGTGAATGTTTGTTTGCAATGTTTTGGAACCAAGCAAAGTATTAAACTCATTCACAAGCATTTATCACCCTAGGTTCAAAAGATACTACTTGTTGAATCCCCACTTGGATTTCTCCAAATACTAAGACAATGTGAATAGCTAGATATTTGGTGACACTGGCTCCCCTTACATTGCACACACTTCTCGGGACATCAAAACTCAAATCTTGAAGATCTGAAGATCCTAAGGATTTTCCCGTTTCAATAATGAATAGTAAAATGTGGGGTAGCTTCAAAATGACCATTCCTACACCAACAAGCATAAAGGATTTTTGGCTTCTAAAATAATGGTTCTTAGTAAGGGCTTTCGTTCAAGGTGGTCTTACATGAGGCAGGATTAGCTCAAGATTATTTCATTCAAGAGGCCTCTCAGTCCCTTCCTAAGAAAGGACTTTGACATGTCACATGAACACTAGGGTTGCGCTTGTTGGTATGACACATCCACACCTATTACTTATGTCTTCCATCACAAACACATTTTTTATATAGTGGTTTGAAAGAGCTTAGCTTTAGCTCATTACTACTTGGGTCATTCCCACCTTTCTAAGTGGGGTGACAGGCCCTCTAGAGGTATACAAAAGCAAAGAAGTACATTGTTTTTGATCTCCTAAATCACATGAAGTGAAAGGAGAGAGCATACACAATGCCTTTTCCTCACACTCACATGGGGTTCATTTTAAATCTAAATTGAAATATGTGGGTGGTTATACAAAATATCAAAGGAATATTTTAGATTCTCAAGATCATCGACTGGCATGAGAGAAGAGCATATACATTTAATGGCGAAAATGAAAACCATAATAAATGGAAAACACTTGTTAATTTTAACCCTCAATTCAAAAGTATGTTCATTTTAAGCACCAATCTAAGTGTGAATTTTCCTTGTTCAATTTTAATCCAACAAGAACAATGATGTGAGGATTCAATTTTAACCAATTTGAACATTCATTTTAAAATCCAATTGAAAGCTAGTGTGGTCCTAAACTGTGAAATAAAAAGCATCATAAATGGGTTATAATTTCCTTAAAAGTGTCGAAACACTTGTTATAATTATAAGATTTAAAGACAAGAATGCTTCTGCACTTTGAATTTTATCATCCAACCTACAAAACCTAGTTAGCCTAAAAACCAGAATAAAAAGTTAGAGACATGTTAGAGGTCAGATAAAGCAAAAAAAATTCAAAAACATGTCAAAAATTCAGGTTCAATTTTATTTACTAGTAATTCATGACATTGAAATCAATTGCATCATTGAAATCAATAGCATCACTATATTGGATGTGCTTCATTGTATTAAAAAATCAATAGTGTAATTGAAATCAATAGTGTCACTGTATTGGATGTGTGTCATAGTATTGAAAAATCAATAGGTTCACTAAAATCAATAGCATCACTGTATTTAAAAACACGAGGAAAATAGAGACTTGACAAGAAAGTCATCAGATTAGTTAGTTCAAGCCCTCCTTCTAATGCCAAAATGTGACTAATGGATTAGTATGGGCTGAATACACTTGATCCATGAGGATACAAAGTATAGTTATTCCACTAAAAATTAATCCCAATAGAGATCATCCAATACAAAGACTAAATTAAGAATCCATTGAAACTAGCATATTAAATCATCAATGATTCAAAGAAACCTATTCTAATTCATTGAAACTTATCCTATTGGGGGAGTGGTGTTGCATTGATGTGGAATGGTGACCCTTTCCCAATCCTGTGGATAAATAATCTTGTTTCAATCAATTTTATTGAAAAAAACTGATGAAACCATTATGAGATGTGGATGAAAACATGATTTAAAGCTAAATGAACATGATGCGAGCTATTTTAACATGATTTATGCTAAGATGATCAATATGGATGCATGCAAAGCTAATCTAAATGAAGTTTTGAGCTAAAAATATTGAAATCCTAATTACCAAATAAGCTAAATGGATGCCTATATGTTACCATGGAAGGAATTAATAGAAGCTAAGCTAATATGCAATTAAAATGATTATAAATGAGTGCTAAATATGGGTGCAAGTGCAAGTGATTTCAACAACATAAGTTTGATGTTAAAATATGGATCCATTTGTCTCTAAATATTGACCTATTTATAGGAGAGCAAATGAGAAATGAAGGGTTGAGATCAAAAAGGTTAATCAATGGTCAAAAAGGAAGGAAGATGGAGGCATGGATCATGGACTCCCATCAAAGGTTGAAAATGCAAGATGATATTTAATCAAGGGCTCACATTAATCCAAATAAACACACTTTCAAGACTTGCACAAGAAGTCTTGTAAGTTAACTTGCACATGAAGTCTTGTAAGTTTGTTAAAAGGAAGAATATTCCTTAGAATATCCTCATGGGTGAGAAAAATTAGATATTTAGCAAATTAAAATAAATTTTAATGTGCAAAAGGGGAAGGAATAATCTATGGGAATATTCCCTTTTGGAGGAATGTGCAAAGGAGGAATATTCCCTTGCAAGTGGGGGGATTATATTTATTAGTAATTTGTTAATTAAATAAAATTTCAATCATACAAATTAGGGGAATTAAATGATATTCATTAAATTAAGTGATTTAATGAAAAGGGGGAAAGTATTATGATATTTAATTAAATAACTTAGGGTTATTTAATTAAATAAGAAGACTTAGGGACTTAGATTAAATAATTATATTTATTCAATTTAATAGGATGAAATAGTAGCATGAAAGGGGATGAATTAATTCATTTAAATTAATTAGGTTAATAGATGAAAATGATGTGATTAATTAAATAGCTAGGCTAATTTAATCAATTAAGTGAAAAGAGGATGGGTTTTAGAATGAAATGATGTTAGTATACCTGATTCGAGTGCACGATATAATTCAAGACATTTTTAAGTCTCTACACAACCAATTTAATTAAATAAGAGGAAATAAAGAATGAGATTTAAATAATTAATTTAGATTAATTATTTAATAGGGGAGAAATGGCAAGAGATAGTTAAATAATCTAAACAATTATTTAACTATAGAAGAATCAAAAATATTAATGAATAGACAAATAATTAATAATTATTATTATTTGACTATAGATGAATAATGAAAAGGTAAATAATTAAATAATGATTAAAATTATTTAATTATGGAGGGAAGAAGATCAAGACGATGGAAAAAATGATGCTCGTAGACCAAGACATTTTTAGTGTCTACAGTTCCAACCACATGACATGAGATAATAGCAAGTTCATAAAACTTGTGAAGTGGAATGGTGGCATAGTCAAGCTTGGAGATGATAGTAGTGTAGATTTGTTGAAAAGGTTCTATAAGTATTAATGGAAAGCATAAGACAAAATGTGTTCTTTATGGACCAAATTTCTTCGGGACAATCTTCTTAGTGTGAGTCAGATGTGCAAAAATGGATACAATCTTATATTCAATGAAATTGGATGTGAAATCAAAAAAGGAAAGACTATATAATAGGTTGTTAAAGGATCTAGGACAAGTGGTGACATACACAGTCTAAGTTATGTCAATGGAAGAATTTGTTTTCTAGGGCAAGCAAGTGAATGTTGGATTTGGTATATTATAATGGGACACATTAACTTTGATAATCTTGTGAAGATAGACTCATTGCATGTAGTAAGAGATATGCTTAATATAATCAAGCATGCATGTATTATGTGTAAGGAATGTCACGTTGGAAATTAGAAAATGATAACTTTCAAGTCCAAAGAGTATTCTTCCTCTAGACCATTGGAGCTGGTACATACTAATTTGTGTGTACCTACCAGAATAAAAAGTATGAAAGGAGAAAGGTATTTCATTATTTTTATTGATTATTTCTCTAGGATGACATGGGTTACTTTCTTGAAGGATAAATCTGATGTTTTTAGTAGATTCAATATTTTAAAATCAATGGTTGAGAATGAAATGAATGCAAAAATCAAATGTTTGAGGTCTGATAGAGGAGGTGAGTTCACTTCAAATGAGTTCAGTAATTTTTGTGTAAAACAAGGAATAAGGAGGCATCTATCTACTACTAGAAATCCTCAGTAGAATGGGGTAGTGGAAAGGAAAAATAGGAGTGTTCAAGAGATGCCAAGGACCATGTTGATGGAAGCAAATCTTCTTGATGTTTATTGGAGAGAAGCAGTTCATATTGTAGTCTATATTCTTAATATAGGATTTTTAAGGTTGAACAAAACTAAGATCTCTTATGAGTTGTGGTATGGAACACCTGCAACTGTCAGGTATTTTAGAGTCCTTGTAAGAAAATTATACATTAGAAGAGATGAAGATGTGTTGGATAAGTTTGATTCAAGAGCTGATGAAGGTATATTTCTTGGATATTCATCTTAGAGTAAAGCATACAGGTACTACAACAAAAAATTGGGAATAATAGTTGAAAGCACAAATTTCAAGGTTGATGAAGATCTACATTAGAGTATGTATGAAATTGAGGACTAGGGATCCGATGCACCTCCCTTCTTAGAAAAAGAAGAAGAAGAATAAATTGAAGAGAAAGAAGAAATAGAAGAAAAAAATATTAAGAACCCTATAAAGTATGTTCAAAGGAATAATTTAGAGGATCATATTATCGGATATAAGAGTGAAGGAGTGTTGACTAGAAGAAGGATAGCAAAGAAAAATAAAGAAGTAAACTATTTTTTGTTATCAAATATAGAACCAAAATATTTTGTTTATTCTAGAAAAGATGAGGGTTGGGTACAAGAAATGGAAGAAGAATTGAATTAGATTGAGAAGAATCAAACTTGGTAACTGGTTCCAATGCTTGTGGATAAGAATGTGATAGGATCAAGGTTGGTTTTTCAGGAATAAGTTGAATGAAAAAGGAGAAGTTCTCAAAAATAAAGAAAGACTAGTATGTAAAGGCTATTCATGGGTAGAAGGAATTGATTTTGAGGAGACTTTTGCTCAAGTAGCAAGAATGGAAGTGTAAACATGCAAATAATCCCAACTGACATAGTTCATCCAATTTTGATCAAATTCCTCTATTAATCAAATAAATCAGTTTATTGGATTAATTCACTAATGTTCATCTAATATAATTAAATAAATCAATTTATCCCCAAAGGCCTCTTATTTTATAAAATAAATCAAATTTATTTAAATCAAATTCACTAACCCACCCAATTTAATTAAATTCAGAATTAATTAACTTTAATCATCTCCTAACCCTCATTATCCATTCTCTAGGTTTTGACTCAACCTTGGTCAAACCCAACCCCTAATTAACCAACCCACTTGCAAATGAAAATAGTTTCTTTTAATTAACTAATTACCTCATTTATCCTCTCAAAAGCATATTCTAAGGAATATTCCTTCATTAACTCCCTTTATTTGACTTTCTTACCCAAACAATTCCCCTCCAAAACATCTCAACCATATCCATTAAATCCTCTTAAATCCCATTTTATTCTTTTTACATCCTCTCACATCTTTCAACCATATGCATTTATTTCTCTTCCATCCTCCTTTCCTCTTGCACATTTCCAAAAATGTGCTCCACCTTCATCCAATAGATTTGTGACAAGTGTCACAATCTCATTAGCTCTCTTTTAATCCCACATTCCTCCCATCTCTCCATTCTTCAATCCTTCAACCTATAAATAGAAGCCACTTCTACTTCAAATCCATCCACAATATTATGTGTTTGCACTATAGGAACTTTTCATCTCCATTTCATCATATTTTGAAGGCTTGGTCATTGCCATTTAGCTTATCAAGGGAGTGGGAAAGGGCATCCTTTTCACATCAAAGGATCACCACTTCCACTATGGGATAGGTTTACACATTCTTTTATATGTTTTTATTTAACTTCTTTGGTATTTTTAGTGTTTTGTTTGGCATATATAACATGATTGGATATCTCATAGGAGTACTTAGTTTTCTTTGTTTAACTTGAATTATATGGTAATGTTTGTCAAATTTTAACATATGCAGGTTAAGTGCTTACAAAATAGTGCTAGGAGGGCTTTATGTTATATGCTTCTGATTTATATGAATCTTTTAATCGTGTCAATTTTCTTCTTTTAATCGTGGGTTTCAATAGAAGCCCCTTATTTGTGAATGTTCATGAATCATTTCATAGTAGATTTACACATTTGAGCTTGATTTTTTGAACATGTAATCTCTTAGGTGTAGCTTGTATGCTTTATGCATTTGAGCTTATGCACTTTTAATATAAATTTATCCACATTTTATTGCCTTTGCATGTTAAAAATGCCTAATCAAGATAAATGATTGAATGTAGAACCTTGAATTGACTATAACATTATGCTCGGATATTAGATTTTAATATGATTTTAATCCTAGGATGAATGGAACACCTTTCTTAAATTTACATTTAATCTCAATGATTGCTTTCTTTTGTAACTTGTCTCTTGAGAGTCTGCAGGGACAAACCTCTCCTCTTCACTCATAACCTTCAAATCATGTTTGTTTACCCAAGAATGCACTCCTCTTATTCCTGTCATCTTCTTGCTTCTAATCAAGAAGAGATCTTGAAGAAGCTCATTCATATATGGTCACTTCTTCACATCCTCATTTAGACAAGCTTCTACTAAATTAGCCACACTTTTCATGGCATACATGTGATCATTTTCCACCAACTAAGTGCCAAATAATGGCCCTTTACTTTTCTAGAATTTAATGTGCTTCTCATCTAGTTCAATGGTTCTAATTTTGAAGTCAAGACCAATAGTAGTTATAAAACTTGAGGTAAAGGAGTCATCCAAAAACCTGAGAAGGAGACAACTTTTTTCCAACCCCACTATCACCAATGAGAAAAATCTTTATGACATAATCATAATCAGACCAACCCCTCACCCTTGTGGTAACCATTATAATGCACTTGCTCTTCTTTTACGTGTAGATGGGCTTGAGATCCTTCTTAAAACCAAATGAATTTTTAGTTAAGGAACTTGGAAGAGTCCCAAGTTTGATCAACAAAGTGATCTAGACAAAACAAGAGCATAGAAGGCACCAAATCATAGGAGCAAAGTGCAACCATATGGCCATGAGACCACATCTTTGAGGCATTCAGTCAAACAGTTTGTGTTCCATCTCTATGCTTCCATTTTAGCATAGGAAGAAAGGTCGCGATCAAAAGTGGTGGAATTTGGTTTTACATCTGCCAATTACCTAGCTTGAAAGTGTCTAAAGCCTTTTCAACAAGTCCTTTTTGAGCAAATCTTGTAATTATTGCTATTATCATTGTTGTTGTCAGATTGTGTGAATCTTATCATTATTACTTTTACTGATTTTTCATGACACAATCGACCTCTTTCCACTTGCACCCTCTTTACATTTAGCTGATTTATTTGATTTATTTAGAGGTAGTAAAGACACATCATTCACTCAATTCGAATAATTCAAAAATTCCCTATGGCCCATTCTAGAGGAAGCAACATGTGCATTTACCACTCCTAGATTTGTGCATTTATCACATGCGTATGTTGCTTGTGTAATCTTGTGGCACAAGTTGTCTACTTTATTCATTAAAAACCAAAACCAAGGAGATAGCATACCCAATCTGTTTGAGGCATATCTTGTGAATTTGACTAGGTGGGTAGGATTCGATACTTGTTGAAGATGTGCAATTATTGAGTAGGATTTTGTTTGTTTTCCAAATATATATTTGTCTCACAAGATTTTGTTATGTGACAAGAACCTGAGCAACATTTATGAGGAGAGAAATCTATCTTTTTGAGTTTAGTGGAAAATAATAAAGCAATATTAAATCTTATTTGAATAACTTTATTTTCAGGTTGAAAGTGGGTTTAGGAGGAAAATATTAACAAGTTATTTTTGCAAAACTGTTACACTAAATTTTTATCTCTCAAACACTTGTTTCTAAGGATTGTTTTCTTGTTTTGACAAGTTTATAAATTCATTATGTTTGAAACTGTATTCATTATGTTAAGTTATAATTAAATCCTTGAAATATCATACTTCTTATTTGTGATAACTTTGTACTATTTGTAGGTTGGCATTGGAATTGGGAATTGGAATTAAGCAAAAGCCATTAGATTTGAGTTGAAAAATTAAACTTGAACTTAACAAAATCATTTTTAAATGCTTATTGTAATAGCTTGAAGCACCCATTTTCCTCTTTTATTTTCTATTTTAGGCCACCTAGATCAACTTGGGTTTAAAAATAACCATTGATTTGATTTCTCCAAGTTGGGATAAAATTAAACATTAGAAACCCACTAGAATTTGATTTTTGGACTAAAATTGAACAAGCAACTTCACACTTGGTTTTTAGTTCTGTAAAAAGAACTCATCATTGCTTTGAGGATTAAAAAAAACTTTTGTTTTCTTTGTCTTGTAATCTTTTTTTCAACTTGTGTCATTTGAATGCGTATGCATTTCTCACGCTTCACGAAAATCTTGAGAATCAAAAGCTTTCTGGTGACATTGGTTATCTAAAAAATTACCTACACATTTCAAGTTTGGGTTTAAAATTGAAAAAATCATGCTAGAGTGAGAAAGATACATTGTGTGTGCTCCCTCACGCTTTACTTGAACTGGGCAATCGAACTACAAGTGTACTCCCTATCTTATGTTTACCTAGTAGAGGGCCTTCCTTGGTCGGAAAATGCAATCACCCCAAGGGAACAACCCAACCTATAACAAGTTAAATCCAAGCTACTCCCAATCATGATATATAAATTTGAATGATGTAGGAATTCTTAGCATTACAAGTGCTCCTACAGACAAGAAATTGATTCTTGCCTCTTGTGTGGCCACCTGAATAGGTGCCTTGATTAAGAACTAATTTTTGTAAAAGAAAAAATTCCTACTATTTTTCGGAGCAAGAATGGTCATTCTCAAGCCGCTCCACATTTGTACTATTCAAAGTAGAAATAGAATAAATCCTTTTGATCTCTGGATTTTAAGGATTTTGAGATTAAGTGGTCCTGAGAAGTGAGTGTTGTGAAGGGGAGCTAGTGTCGCCAAATCTCTAGCTGTTTGCTTTGTCTCGGTGTTTGGAGAAATCCAAGTGGAGACTCAACACATATTGTCTTTTCTATCCTAGGGTTGTGCAATCTATGGGTCATTCAAAATACTTTGCTTGGATCTCAAACTCTAAAACAAACATTTAACAAAGTCCTCAAAAACTTCAAACTCTTTGTAAAGAACAAATATCTTTCAAAGAGTCCACATATTATTGCTTGTCCCTATGGAATCTATCCTTAGAGGCTTCTAATTATTTGGGCCCACATCTCAATTTGTTCTCTCCAAAGTCAACATAGGAAAACTATTCCTTTGATTCCTTGATTTTCACATAATGGACCTTGTAGAATGAAAAGGAGTTGAGACATAGAAATTCAGTTTGAAAAGCTAAGAAAGAAAGTGTGGATGTGGTAAAAAGAATCCATTAATCAAAGATAAAATAAAATTGAACCCCACACATGTGCTTGTTCAAATGATTTTCTGCAAAATAAAAATCCCAAAACCAAAGTCTATCCATCATCATAAGTGTCTTAGTCCAAGAGCTCTCAAGAAAACTCTTTAAACATTTTACCAAGTCAGAGATAGATTTCTCTATAACTTCTACAAACATGCTTCAAAGGAAAATCCAAACTTGTACTCATCCTATTATTGTCAAAATCTAGCTCTCTTCCAACTTTTTCAGTATATCACTTTGTAGGGTTGAAAGTTTCAGAGGTATAGCATGTTCTTCAATACCTAGGTCATGTAAAAAAAAGTCTCTCTAGGTTCATCTAGGATCAAAATAAACACCTTCACTTGTAATACCATCAATCAAATCCCATCTCACAAACAACTTTTAGAATCTTGGAAAAATCATTCATACTAGACTTTTGGTAAATCCTTCAAACCAAAATCAAAATCACCTTGTTTGGCTAAGTCTGTGTGGATGAATCCTTCCTCATACATCTAGTTAAATTGTCATCCTTTTGGACAAGTTTATTCCAAGATAACATCCAATATCTTGGGGTTTACAAGTTCATTATCCAAATCAAATCAAATCCAATCCAAAGAATCCTAAAGTCTAGTATTCCTCCAAGGGTCTTAAAAGTTCAAACATCCACATCATTCATCCTTCATTTATCCCATTACCATCGTTTGATCCTTAACATACTATATTTTCTTTTGTGTACCTAAATTTTAGAACAACCTAAGGAGTTAGAGGTTTACCTCCCGTTTTCATAAAATTTGATCCTTATTTTATGGTCCAAACTAGATCTCAACACAAGAAGATCATGGAACAAAACAAAGAAACATCCACTTCGAGTGATTTGAGTCAAAATGACACATAATTCAACCCTAGGATATCCATCAACCTTCCACTTAATCCTCCTCAAATACCTCAAAATCCTCAAGAGGGGGGTTTCGAAGTGGAGAATGTCACAAAAAATTTCTAAGGAATGACCCAAGATGAAATCTTGGAGCTAGTCCAAAATACTGAAAACCACAAGATTATCAACATAATGATGAGTTCAATCCTTCACAATACATGTTAGCATTTGCAAAGGAAGGGGCTAAACTCCCTTTTGATTATGATGTGAGCACTATTGTGGAAAACCTCTTGGGAATATGCCACCAGTATCATTCACACTTTCCTTTCAAAATATCATCCAACCTATCCCACAACCAACATCATCTCATGCTCCAAGTCAACCCATGATTACCAAGGGGAGTTAGTTGATCCATTCTCTTCAAACACATTCGCTTGTAAATAATCAAAACTTGGACACAAACACCATCTTAGTTCTACCAAAAATTGTCCCTCAAGACCCAAAGCATCCATATGTCCTACTCATTTTCCATGACACCAATAATCCATCCACCTTCAGCATATCACCGACATATTCTATTGATACACAAGTCTCTCTCCCTATGGTATCACATAGACAAATAGATTCATTTGGAAAAATGGGAACTTTCAATGCATCATCATCAATTTTTCAAGGAAACACACCACCAATATTCCCACCATTCCCCCCTCCAACATCAACATAAACCACTTTTACCCAACATACCAATCCAAAATCAATCAAGTTAAAACAATCCCCCAAGCATGCCTTTGATATTGCAACACTAGGTGGCATCAATTCAAGCAATCCAATCAATCACTACACCATCTATAACACCCCAAAGCGTGTTCTCCCAAGGACCTAGCATATCAATCGCGCCATCTACCACACAACCCCTTATGATCACTCCACAACCACCTCAATAAAATATCATCACACCATTCCACACTATTCCAGATCCTCCACCAAATCCAAACATGGAAAATCAATACAACATCACACTACAAGTAGCCCAACAATCCTATCAAAAGGAACCTCAACAATTCCAAGCTCAACAAGCCACACAACAAGCATGATAGGCTTCCCAAGTGCAAGTGCAAGCTTTAATGCAACAATAGCAAGCTACACAAGCTGCACAAGCCACTCAACAAGCTCAATACCAAGCATAGCAAGCTCAAGCACAAACCTTGTTATAGCAATAGGCTTATCAACAAGCTTTGCAACAATACCAAGCACAACAACAAGCAACTCAACTACAAGGCCAACAACAAGCATTGTTGGCACAATAGTAGCAAGATGAACTACAAGCATACTAGCAAGTGTTGTTGACACAAAAAGAATTGCAACAGCCTCCCACAAACACACAAACCACCCCACCCATCACTCAAGCAACCATGCCACCCCAAAACACATACATCCCACCACCTGATCCGCAAAATGATTTTTCCGCACAGATTAAATTGCTCTAACAACAAGTGCTAGACATAAATTAGGAAAGACAATGAAATCACAAGGGAATTTGTGTTCTTATCCATTTGACACAAGCATTGCAATGGTTCCCTTCCCACAATGATTCAAGATACAAAAAATTGACAAATATCATGGGACTGGCAATCCTGAAGACCACATCAGGGAATTCCATGTACACTGTATGGAAGTTGCATATGATAATTATTATCTAATGTGACTCTTCCCTCAGAGTTGGTCCAGCAATGGAATGGTTTTCCTGCCTTCCCCTCGAAATTAAAAAGTTTCAAAAAATTATGGAATTATTCATACAAAATTATTCATTTAACATAGGAATGGACATAAGCTTGGAAGAATTGTCTAGCCTAAAGCAAGCTAAAGGGGGAACATTTGCATCCTTCTTCAAACAATGGTGATCCAAGGTGACCAAGAGAAAATGGGTTATGCCAGAAGAACAACAAACCAGGACTATCATCTCCAACCTTGAAGGGACCTTGTATTTTCATTTGAAAATGCAATGCATAACAACCTATGACCAATTGATCCCCAAGGCGCTCAACATCGAAAGAGCCCTTATAGCACAAGGGGGCACACCCACGTACTAAGACAATCGACCATCAACAAGTTACAATGAAAAACCTCGTATGTGGGCAAAGAACAAAAATTTCACCAATGATGGTGTCGTTGACGCAATATTTGTTATCAATGCTCCAAGACCAAATGTGCAACAAAAAATGTACGAGAACCAATACATCACAACAACAACCCACCAATAAAACTATCAACAACCTAAATGTTCAAGGGGGACCACCCCCAAGGAACAAATATCCCCATAAAAAAAAATACACACCACTTGGGGAACCAATCAAATCTATCATGCAATAGCTGGTACAAGAAAATCTCATTAAAATCCCTGTTTATGAAAATTATCAAGAGCCTCAAGTTATACCACCATGGTATATCGAGAAGCACCTTTGTGACTTCCATAAAAGAAAGGGACACATGACAACCAGCTACATGAGAATCAACAATCAGATTGAAGATATCATTGATGACAAGACCATAACCATTGAACAACCATCCAGGAATCAAGATCTTATTGGAAACATGTGCCTCATTCTTCTGACCTAAACCTCCTAAAGAGAAAAATCGGTGAGACATGTGGTATGTCTTGCCGACAAGAAGTTTAGTTCTAAAGGCTCAAAGTGGTCAAATCGGTGTGACTAGTGACTGGTCTTGCCAACGGTAGCTATCAGTGCGACCCAAACTAGGTGCGAGTGTTCTAACTATCATCAATGATATAAGTTTGGCCGAAGAGTTCAGATCAGGGAGACTCTTACCAACAAAAGTCGTTGTTATGACCTAAATTTCTGGAGTGAGTTTCCAAACTCAGGACAATGTTGTGGGTCTGGCTAAGAAGTTACATCGGGGAGACTTGCTGATCTCAAAGGTGTCAGGGTGAAATTGGTCTTCGGTTAGACTTGAGAATTTTGTATCGACTTCGGTGGTCTTGTCGATGAGTCTATTTTATTTGGACATCGAAGGGACTCTTATCGATCTCGGAGGCATCGAGTTGACATGCAACTTTGGTGCAACATTTTGAACTTGTTTCGAAGCACACTGTCTTGCTGAGAGTTGGTGATCGGTGTGACTCTTGCTAATGTGTTGGCACAAAATGCAGTTGGACTTGAGGTCATCGAGATGAATTGGGAATTCGGTCGGACATTTTGGACTAGCTTCGATGCTTTTTTTCCTACCAATAAGGTTGTTCATTCAACATCGAAGAGACTCTTGGCTATGTCATGGTCTTGATGTTCTTTTCAAACATCGAGGAGAGATGGGTTATCATTCTGACATTCTAGTTGGTCACTGATAGTATTGGTCATGCCAATGGACTTGAAGGTGGACCGTGGTTGGATGAACGTTGACCTACTGATTTTTTCGATGATTGTTGGAGGACTTTGTTGAGTTGGTGGTGACCGTTTGCAGGCTGGTGAGATTGATAGTTGGTCTATAGAGGAAACTGAACCAAACCATTTGTACAAAGATTGAATCAACCATGGCTGTTGGACATATATTGTAATGTGTTGTAACAGTAAAAAGGTTTGAGCAATTAGATAGTTGATGTTCTTCATTGTATGTTGTATAAGCATTGTAATAGTGAGTGATAAGAATTGTAATCAGGATTTGATTTGTACAAGGTTGATAAGGGAAATGTTGTTGCTATGAAATTAACATCTGAAAGTGATGTTTGAATCTCTGTATGTAATTTGTTTACTGTAATAAAAAAGAGACTTTACTTGGTGTGGTGGGTTTTTCTCCCATAAGGGTTTTCCCACATTAAATACTGGTGTCCAATTTTTTGTATGCTTTAATTGTCTATTATGTTTCTAGTAGTGTGAAATTTTAATGAACTGTAATTGTTTTTGAACCTATAGTCTATACTATTCCTCTTAGAATTAGCATTAGGAAGGAATTTCCACACCTTTGCTTTCTTTTCAAGTGTTATCAGAGCCTGACCAATTGTGTTATCCTTGTGGGAAGGGTTGGTTTTTTGTGTCAATTATGAAGTGGGAGTCTTGTAGAGGTCTAGTAATTTGAAATTGTAGATTAAAATGGAAAGCACATTTGGAAGAGTAGAAATCAAAAAGTTTAATGGCAACAATTTTGAGTTATGGAAACTCAAAATGGAAGACCTATTGGTGGATAGAGATTTCTAGATTATTATGTTTGGAATGAAACCTTCAGACATGAAGTAAGAGGAATGGGACCTCATAGAAATAAAGGCCAAAGGGTTGATTAGACTTTGTTTTGTAGACTCTATGATTCTAAACGTTCATGAAGAGAAGACTATAGCCTCTTGGTGGAAGAAACTTGCTCATATTTATCAAGGCAAGTCCTTGGTGAATAAGCTATTATTGAGGAAGAAGTTGCACTCTTTGAAAATGGAGGAAGGAGCATCAATGGCTGATCATCTGAGTGTGTTCCATATGATCCTTGCTCAGTTAACATCTGTTGACATAAAGATTGACGACAAAGATCGATGTATCCTCTTTTTATGTTCTTTTCCTGACTCTTGGGATAATTTAGTAATGGCTATTGGGAGTACGACAACCACTTTCAATATGGATGATGTGGTTTCTTCCTTTTTATCAAAAGAGATGAGAAGAAAATATTGTAAGATGGCGAAGGAGGCTCTTGTTGTTCATGGCAGATCAAAATAAAAAGGCAGGAAGAAGGATAAGAAGTCCAAATAAAAATCAAAAGGGAGATCAAAGTCCCCTCGAAAGAAGTCCAAGGTGAAGTGATGGAACTGTGGGTAGCTTGGTCATGTATGAAAGGATTGTAAAGAGGAGAAAAAGAATAATAACAATAACTCTTCAGATAATGGTTTTTCTCAGAGCGATGCAGATGCCTTCATTACAACCTTGGAAACTCGGGCATCAGATGATGTATGGTTGATTGATTATGGAGCATCTTTCTACATGAAATCTCATAGAGACTGGCTCACAAAGTATGAAAAATACAATGGTGGAAAGGTGTATTTGGAAAGCGATTCATCTCTAGAAATAGTTGGTCGTGGAAGAGTCAAAATTCAATTCCCTCATGAAAGAATAAAAGGAATTGATGGTGTAATGCATATACCAGGTCTAGCTCATAATTTACTTTTTGTAAGAAAGTTGAATGATGTTGGAGTACATGTTTCTTTTTCAAATCGTGGTTGTAAAATGACATGAGGCTAAATGGTGTTGGCTACAGGTGCTCAAATTAGTAATTTTTACAAGCTAGACGCACATGTTGTTCAATGTAATAGTGTCTCTGGAAAGTCAAGCATGGATGCTCATGAAGAGAAGGAGACTAAAGTTCCTCTAGGTGCAAAATCTTTGGAAGTTAAACTTCCAGCAGAAAAGACCATGCTCTGGCATCAAAGGCTCAGTCATATTGGTGAGAAAGGCTTAAAAGCCTTGAAAAATAAAAACCTAGTTGAGGGGCTTGATGATTGAACCCAAAATTTGAATTTTGTGAACATTGTATATATGGAAAACATCATCGTGTTTATTTTTATTCTATTCCTCATAAATCTTTTGGTGTTTTTGAATATATTCACTATAATGTTTTTGGTCCAATAAATGTTTCTTTGTTGTCGAAGTCAAAACACTATGTATCTTTCATTGATGATTATTCGAGAAGGGCATTTGTATATTTAAAAAAAAAAATCAAAAGTTTTTAGTTGGTTTAAAGAGTTTAAGAACTTGGTTGAAAATCAGACTGGAAGAAAAATTAATTGCTTGAGGACAGATAATGATGGTGAATTGTGTTCTAATTTTTTTGAAAGGTATTGTAAAGACCATGGAATTAAATGACATAAAACTATACCTTACACTTTGTGGTAAAATGTAGTTGTTGAAAGGTTGAACATGATGTTGATGGAGAAGGCAAGAAGTATGTTGAGCAGTGCTAGTCTAGAACAAAAGTTCTGGGATGAGGTTGTGGCTACAACATGTTACTTATTGAATTGATCTCCTTCGTCAACACTTGTTGATAAAAATCCTTTGGAAGTAAGGTCTGGTCATAAGCCCTCTCTGAGACATGTTCATGTCTTTGGCTATGAAGCATATGTTTATGTTCCAAATGAGAAAATATCTAAGTTGGAAAACAAAGCTGTAAAATGTATCTTCACTGGGTATGACATTGGTGTGAAAGGTTACAAGCTTTAGAATCCTATTATTGAGAAGGTAATGTATAGAAAAAGTGTAATCTTTCATGAGCTAAAACCTTCTATAGTGGATCTGTAGTCAGAGAGAAAGAACAAGAGGAAAATGATGTAGTTGAAATTACTCTAACTCTAGATAAAGAGGAACTACAAATTCAAAGTGTACTTGAATCTGAGGAGAGTTCAAGCAGCTCTGAGAGTTTTGAAGAAGAACCACAACCTTAGCCTCAACTTGTGAGGAGGTCTACACATGAGAAGAAGCAACCTGATAGGTATGGATTCTTTATGTTAGATTCTACATGTGCCTATGCTTTAATTACTATCACTGATGAGCTTAGGACAATAAAAGAGGCAATTAGAATGCCTGACTCAAACTCTTGGTTGGAAGCCATGAAGGAAGAAATGGCATCATTAGAGAATAATGAAACTTGGAGTTTGGTACCCTTGCCTAAAGGCAGAAAATCTGTTGGTTGTAAATGGTTATTTAAAAAGAAAATCGATCTGGATGGCAGTGTTGAAAAATATAAAGCAAGGTTGGTTGCAAAGGGATATTCCCAGGTAGAGGGAATTCATTATGGAGAAATATGTTATCCTATAGCCAAGCTGACATCTATCAGATTTCTTGTCACTTGCAGCAATATATGACATGAAGATTGAGTAGATGGATGTGAAGATAGATTTTCTTCATGGTGATCTTTAAGAAGAAATTTATATGTCCCATCCTAAGCACTTTGTGGAAAAAGGTAAAGAAAATCTGGTTTGCAAGTCAATGAAATCTCTGTATGGTTTGAAACAGTCGCCTAGAATGTGGTACCAGAAATTTGACACATTTGTTTTATCTTTGGGATTTGTAAGAGTGCATTTTTCAAAACTGAAAATTATTGTATTCTTATTATTTCCCTTTATGTTGACGATATGTTGTTCATAGGGAATAGTAAGTTTATGATTTCTGATCTAAAATATTAGTTGTTTGTAAAGTTCAAAATGAAGGATCTTGGTGTAGCAAGGTATATTCTGGGGATGGAAATAGCTAGGGACAAAAAAAGTAGAAAGCTTTGGCTCAGCCAGAGTAAGTATATTAACACTATTCTTGAGAGATTTGGAATGAACAATTGCAAGCAGCTAGTTGTTCCAGTTTTGTAGGGAATGAAGCTATCTGTTGAAGATTGTCCAAAATCTCCTACTGAGATGGAGGACATGACCAGAGTGCCTTATGCAAGTGCAATTGGAAGTTTAATGTATGCAATGGTCTGTACAAGGCCAAACATTTCCCAAGTAGTAGGAGTACTTAGCCGACTTATGGAGAATCTAGGAAGGCCACATTGGGTTGTTGTGAAAAGAGTATTTAGATATTTAAAAGGTACATCATAATATGCTTTGTGCTATCATGGAAATTTGATTAGTTCATAGAGATCACTCAACATTTGAGGTTATGTGGATTATGATTGGGCAGGGGACATTGTCAGTTGAAGGTCCACCAATGGATATAGTTTCAAGTTAAATGGTGGTGTAGTTAGTTGGATGAGCAAGTGGCAAGCTGTAGTCACTTTATCCACTATTGAAGCAGAGTACACGGTAGCAACACGTTCCTGCAAAGAATTTTTTTGGCTTAGACGTTTGTGTTATGATATTGGGTTCAATGCAAGAAAATTTATAATTTGTTGTGATAGTCAGAGTGCTATTTGTTTGGTGAAAAATCAAACTTTCCATGCCAGGACAAAACATATTAATGTACAGTATCACTTTGTAGGAGATATGGTGGAGGATGGAAAGGTTTATTTATAAAAAGTGGATACTTTGGAAAATGTTGCAGATGCATTGACAAAACCAGTAAGCACAAACAAGTATAGGTGGTGTGCTAGGCTGATGGGCCTTGGTGCCCATGAATCTCAGTAGTTCCTAAATTCTCTAGAGGTGTTAAAAGATCTTCATCAAGTGGGAGTTTTTTGGAAACATGTGCCTCAATCTTCTTACTTGAACCTCCTGAAAGAGAAAAATTGGTGAGACATATGGTCTATCTCGCCGACAGGAAGTTTAGTTCTAAAGGCTCAAAGTGGTCAGATCGGTGTGACTAGTGACTGGTCTTGTCGATGACAGCTATCGATGTGACCCGAAATATCCATGTGAGTGTTCTAACTCTCATCGATGATAGAAGTCTGGTCGAAGACTTCAGATTGGGAAAATCTTGCTGATGGAAGCCGATGGTATGATTTGAACTATTGGAGTGAGTTTCCAAACTTAGGATGATGCTATGGGTCTAGCTGAGAAATTACGTCAGGGAGACTCTTGTTGATCCCAAAGGCGTCAGGGTGACATTGGTCTTTAGTTAGACCTGATAATGTTGTACCAAATTCGGTGGTCTTGTCAATGAGTCTATTCTATTTGGACATCAGTGGGACTCTTACCAATCTCAGAGGTGTCAGGGTGACATGCAACTTCGGTGCAACATTTTGAACTTGTTCTGAAGCACACTACCTTGCTGAGAGTTGGTCATCGGTGTGACTCTTGTCGATGAGTTGGCGTAGAATGCAGTTGGACTTGAGGTCATCGAGATGACTTGGGAATTCGGTGGGAAATTTTGAACTAGCTCCAATGCTTGTTGTCCTGCTAATAAGGTTGTTCATTCGATGTCGGGGAGACTTTTGGCGATGCACATGGTCTTGATGTTATTTTGGGACATTGGGGAGACATGGGTTGTCATTGTGACATTTTAGTTGGTCATCGATAGTGTTGGTCATGTCAATGGACTTGAAGGCAGACCGTGGTTGGATGAACGTCGACCTGTTGACCTTCTGAGTTGTTTGATGATCATTGGAGGAGTATGTTGAGTTGGTGGTGACCATTCACAAGCTGGTAAGATCGATAGTTGGTCTGTAGAGGAAACTGAACCGAACCATTTGTACAAAGATCGCATCAACCATGGTTGTTGGAGATATATTGTAATGTGTTGTAATAGTAAAAAGGTTTGAGAAATTCAATAGTTGATGTTCTTCATTATATGTTGTATAAGCATTGTAATAGTGAGTGATAAGAACTGTAATTAGGATTTTATTTGTACAAGATTGATCAGGGAAATGTTGCTGCTATGAAATTGACATCTGAGAGTGAAGTTTGAATCTTTATATGTAATTCGTTTACTATAATACAAAGAGACTTTACTTGGTCTGGTGGTTTTTTCTCCCGTAAGGGTTTTCCCACGTTAAATACTGGTGTCTAATTTTTTGTATGCTTTAATTTTCTATTATGTTTCTAGTAGTGTGCAATTTTAATGAACTATAATTATTTTTGAACCTGTAGTCTACACTATTCCTCTTAAAATTAGCATTAGGAAGGCATTTCCGCCCCTTTTCTTTCCTTATAGATCTTAAAGTATACAAAAATCTGATGCCCGATCATAATAAAGGAAACAACAATGGTAAGGGAAAGTACAATAATGTGAACCATATTTATGACCATGTTGTTGCATCCTTAGATGAGTGGGTAACATTTGTCAATATCAAAGGGTCTAGAGCTGAGTGTGGAGCCACCACATTTAGCAGTAGAATTACCATTTTGGGACCTTCACGACAACCCAAAGCACCTGTCACAAATTTGAAGTCTCTCCCTAATGGTTATAATGTCCTAGATCAACTAAAAGAGACTCCCACCTAGATCTTCATCATGGAGTTGCTAAAAATCTTGCCCGCACATAGGGAAATACTAGAAAAGGCTTTGGCTACATCCCTCATCCCCACATATCTTGATGCAAAGTAGTTCCAAGCTATGGTCGAACATATCACTACACCACATCTCTTCACATTCTCTTAATAAGATCTTCCAACCCAGCCATCTCACAACTATGCACTCCATCTTGAAGTCCTAGTACACAAGAACAAAGTCAAAAGAGTGTTGGTGGATGGAGGTGCAGGTTTAAATATTTGTACCTTAAAGTTGATAAATAATTTGGGATTCTCAGAAGATGTTATTGAAAAGGGAAAATGTATCACAATACGAGCCTATGATGATCAAGAATGGGTGTCACAAGGCACCATTCAACTCCCCATTCAAGTGTGGCCAATAATCATGGAAACAAATTTCCAAGTTATTGACCTTGAACTTCCCTATAATATTCTCCTAGGATGCCCATGGGTCCATGGGATGTAGGTTGTGGCATCCACATTCCATCAATATGTCAAATTCCCCTATGAAAACCAAGAAGTCACAATCCATGGTGATCCTAAGCCTTTTTATTATTGCAAAAAACTAGGAGCCAAGTATTATAAGATCCCCCAAGTCCCTAAAAATGATGAGGGACCCACATCTGCTTATATTGACCCATCCATCTTAGCCTCCACTTCTGAGAGAAATACACCTTCCATCCCATAAATCTCATATATTAAGGTTATTATCCAAGATAATGGATGTGGAGATTATAAAATGAAAAAGAGTGTCTTTATGGTAGGAAAGTTACCTTGATCTCCTAGATCCCATGGAAAACCACATCCAATTGAACCAACATCTCTGACCTTCACAACAACACCCTCCACTTTAAAAAGGTGGGGAGACCTAAGTAAAGAGGTGGTAGATGAGAAAGATATATCAAGTTTTTTATATCAAGATGAAAGGCCCTTGCCAAATATCCCCATGGAAGAAATCAACAAAGGTTTCCAACTAATGCTTGGCATGAGCTACAACAAAAATGAAAAGCTTGGGAAAAATGATAATGGTCAGTTTGAACCTATCATTATTGAGAAGTGTCTTAAGAATCTTGGCCTTGAATGTATCCCTTAGAAGATAACCATACTTGGTAAAGGTGTTAAGGTTAAAACAGTCAAATCTCCCCCTCGGTTACCGGTATCCATTGGTCTTCCCCTAGAAAATTATACTTTCGATATAACCGATGTATGTGACAAAGATCCCATCTCTGACCTACCCATGTTATTTGAGGACTCCTCCCTTTTTATGATCACAACCATGTCTTTTGACTCAAGTAATTGAACCATTGAACTAAAGCTTGCTTAACCCCAACTAACAGACTATGCCCAATGAGGACCATCGATTTTAGACACATTCAAAAATGATGAGGCTCTCTTGAAATTCATGGGACTCAAGGATACACTATCATGTGGAGATCACAAAGTAGGGTTTGATATTGAGTTGGACACACATGCATACTATAGGGAAATGATTGAATCTCTTAGTCACAAAATAGAAAAATTAAGAATAGCATGTAGATCTTTAAGTGAAAACCACACTGTGACACTTTCTAATCCAAAAATAGTAAAAATAAAGGGTGTATCCAATGGTTAAAACCTCTCTAAGGAACCAAAGGATGAGGGATTCAATATTCCCCTTAGTGTTATCCATCAAGAAAAATTGGTAGTAATGGCAGAAAAATGCAACCTAATCAACCTAGGAACTGAAGAGACACCACACATCACTTTCTATGCAGAATCACTTCTAACAAAGGAACAAGGGATTCTAGCTACATTTTAGAAAGAAAGGAAAGTAAATTTTGCATGGACCTATGCTGATATGCTAGGTCTTGATCCCGAGGTGGTGGTCCATCATCTAGCAGTCTATCTAGAGGAAAAACCAGTAAGACAAAAATTAAGAAAGATACATCCACATATCGCCTTATTGGTCAAACTTGAGCTACAGAAACTCCTTGATGTTGGTTTCATACAACCCAATGATTATCTTGAATGGTTTTCCAACCTTGTACCTATTTCTAAGCCCACTAAGGGCATCCAAATCTACACCGACTTTAGGGACCTAAACAAAAAATTCCCTAAGGATGATTTCCCTCTTCCCAACATAGACATGATTGTAGATTTAATAGCAGGACACAAAATTCTATCATTAATGGATGGGTTTTCAAGGTACAATCACATTATGATATAAAAATATGATCAACATAAGACAAACTTCACTTATCCATGGGTCATCTACTATTGGAACATGATACTATTTGGGTTAAAGAACACAAGAGCTACCTACCAAAGGCAATGACTTTGATTTTTCATGACATGATCCATAAATCTGTAGAATATTACGTGGATGATATACTAGCTAAATCAAGAAAGCATCAAAACCACATAGCAACACTAAGCTCTATCTTTGATAGAATAGAAGAGTACAAGGTAAGACTAAATCCAAAGACATGTGTATTTGGTATCATATCAGGAAAACTCCTAGGGTATATGTATTAATGAAGGGAATCAAGATAGACCTTATAAAGTTCAAAGAAATCCTTGAAATGGAGGCACTATAGACATTGAATCAGGTAAGGGGCTTGTAAGGAAGAATCCAATCCATTTATAGATTCATAGCATAGTTATCAGACAAAGCTATCCCATATTCTCATCTACTCCACAAGGGGGTATCATACAAATGGGATGAGAAATGCAATCATGCATTCAATAAAATAAAATAATACTTGCTGACACTACCAGTCCTCATGCCACCAATCCTGAGAAAACCATTGATCCTATACATATCAACAAAAATAGCCGCCCTTGGTGCTCTTCTAGCACAACACGATGAAATGGGAAAAGAGACAACCATTTACTATATCAATAGAACCTTGGCAGGGAACGAACTCAACTACACATTCATCGAGAAAGATTTTCTAGAAGTGTTGTTTGCCTCACATAAATTCAGACACTACATGCTTGCTCATCAAATAAAGTTCGTCGCCAAAATAGACCCTCTCAAGTATCTACTCTTCAAAGCAACACTCACAAGACAAATGAAAAAATGGGTTATGATCTTAACAAAATATGATATTAAATATCTAGAGGATAGGTAATTGTGGATCAATTTTCTAAGACACCAATATATGAAGAGAATCCATTGGTGTCAGAGTTCCCTGATGAGTCAATTTTCAATCTTAGTGTAGAAGATCATTGGAAGGTGTATTTCGATGGATCATATACTCAGCATGGGTCAAGAGTTGGAATCTTCTTCATCACACCACAAGGAGATTGCATCCCCAAATCATATATATTATCTTTTCCTTTCACTAACAACATCATCGAGAATGAGGCCCTTGTCATAGGACTCTGAATTGCAGTTCAGTGGAAAATCATGGCACTTAATGTCTATGGAGATTTCCAACTGATCATCAACCAGGTCAATGATGAATACCAAATGAAGGATGACAAAATTACCCCATACAAGAAACTGGTGGAGGATCTCAAGGAATTCTTCATCGACATCACATTTGAGTAGATACTAAGGGTAAAAAACAAAGCAGTGGATGACATGGCTACAATCAGATCATTTTTGGATATCCCATGCAACATCCGTAGACAAGAATTCTTAGTAGAGAAGCTTCTTGTACCAGCTTTCAAGGTACCAAATTATGAGTTCGTGTGTGAAATAGTTGGTCTCAATGACCCTTGGTACCATGACATATACACCTACCTGAAAATAGGAGTCCTCCCTACTGACATCACCAGAAGCCTCAAACAAACCTCTATGAAAAATTCATCTCATTTTGTGTTCTTAGGTGATACCTTATACCGTAGAAGTATCGAAGGAACCCTTTTGAAATTCCTTAACCTTGAAAAAGCTCTAACTGCTTTAACCGAGGTACACATTGGCATTTGTGGTTCATATTCTAGTGGTATGACCTTAGCTAAGAAATTTTTGAGGACTAGGTATTATTGGCCTACAATGGAGAAAGAAGATCATGAATATGTCTAAAGATGTGTGCAATGTCAACAACATGAGGACCTCATCCATGCACCATCTTAGGAGCTCCAACTGATTATAACACCTTGGGCCTTTTCACAATGGGGGCTCAATCTCATTAGAAAAATCTCTTCCACCTCATCTAATGGACACAAGTTCATTATCATCGCCATGGAGTACTTCATGAAGTGGGTAGAGGCCATTCCCATGACCTATATCATAGGAAAGTATATTACCAAGTTCATCCTAAACTACCTTATCTGTTGTTATGGTGCTCCTCAAGACCTTATCTTAGATAATGGAACACCTTTCAAAAACCAGGATTTCTCAGAGGTATACCAAAAATGAAATATCCAACATTACTTTTCCACCCCATACTACCCTCAGGGTAACAACCAAGTTGAGGCTACAAATAAAAACATCTTGAAAATCTTAAAGAAAAGAGTCAATGAAGTTGGTTGTGACTGGCACCTATAGCTAAATCTCACCTTATAGGCCTACTGAACAAGTATTCACATGCCTATAGGTGCAACACCCTTCTCCCTAGTCTACGAATCAGAATTCATCCTTCCTATCGATATTGAGCTCTCATCCTTAAGAATATCATTACAAAATTTTATTACTGATGAAGAATATTGGGTGTCACGGTTGAACGAGCTAGAACTACTAGATGAGCGACACATAGATGATTTGAATCACCTATAGGTTTATCAGAACTACCTCAAAATGAGGTACAATAAGAAGATAAAAATCAATCATTTAAAGTAGGAGAGCTCGTGTTGAAAGAAAATTAGAAAAATGTGCCATATCCAGATAGCAAGGGAAAGTTTGAACCGAACTAGTTGGGGCCCTTCATCATCATGACAAGTTACAAGTCGGGAGCATATCAACTATCCACACCTAAATGTGAGCCTTTGTTCCCATCAACAACTCCAATCTCAAAAAATTTTATGTCTAAGCTTACAAGTTATAAATCCAAAAATACAAAAAAATCCAAAAAAACCAGAAAAAGGATTGAAAACAGCAAAGAAAAAAATCATCCTCTAGTGAAAACCACTTCGGTGGTGCTTTGGGAAAGTACCTTAGTCAAAACTTGGCAAATAGGAACCTTGTGTAAATAATCACTTTCCATCCACCATGGATTCTTCAACTTGTTCTGCATCACCTACCATCACCTTCCATCACCATTCATCGCATTCCATTGATCCTTCCATTCACCAATCCATGTTTGCATCATAGCTTGATCTTGTGTTGGTATCATGTTCCCTCTTACTACTACTTGGCACATTCCCGAGGTCAGTTTTTCCTACCTATATTGAGGTAGTCTATCACATCATGTTGGGGGAATGTTCTTAAAAACCTGCATTAGATCGGATTCGTGTATATTCTCAAAACCTTCCTTAATATCAAAAAATCAAAAAATATTCATAAAATCCTTGAGAAATCCAAAAACATTCATAAAATCCTTGAAAAAACCAAAAAGATTCATAAAATCATGTGAAAATCCAAAAAATAGGTCAAAAATAGAGTTTTCAAGTCAAACTACATCGTCTCTGAGCTTGAACGTAGGCAAGGCTAATCATTGACCAGCCCTCAAGACATTAGGTCAATCCTTAAGAGTCTATCATAATAAACTGGCAATCCATTTGTTCATATCTCATCAATAAATAAGTTTGTGTCAATCAAACTACATGGTCTCTGTGTTTATAATGTAGGAAAGGATAATCTTTTATCAACCCTTGAGGCCCCTAGGATAGGTCTTTAGGTTAGGTTCTTGGTTAAAATCTCGGAAAATACCAAAAACATTAGAAATTTTGATAATCAAAAAATTTGTAAAACATTCAAAAAGTTCAAAAAAATAGCCTCAAAATATTTTAAAATATCAAAAACATTCAAAAAACCCAAAATCATCCATCCCATTTCAACATTCACCCACAATAAGCATCCACTAATAATAAATCAATCATCACTTTCATCCTTTGGCAAGACAATTGGAAACAAGCTTAGTAGTTAAAAGTGAAAACTCAAGTGTCAAGATCTCAAGTCTAGGTCAGTAGGTAAACAAGTTGGTCAACTCTTTGCATCAATAGTCTATCATACAGTTAGTTCCAAAATCATCTGATAACATCATGTCTTAGGATGCATCCTTCCTGCAATGGACATCAACATCAGGCATCACTATAGTTTAGACTTGGCTAGAGGTATGAAGAACATTGGCTTGTTTGTTTACTTGATCTTTTGTTTTGATTTATCTTATTGTGCTCATTCCAATGACCTCTCGATGATGTCTAATCAAAATGATTTAGAGAGAAAGGAATGGGGCATTGATCATTATCTTTTGTTTGTTGTGTTTGTTGGATATTCTTGTAATATAACCTTGGTCATGCTATTTTTTTTGGTTTGTAGGGAGGATTTTTTGGATGCCTTGTTGACTATTACATTAGGAGGTTTTACCTTTCTATGTTTTGGTCCGAGATGTTCAAAATGTCTAAAGTACATCCTAATAAGGTTTTGTATGTCAAGTGTGAACAAAAATACTCCTATTTGTTTGTCGAGTCAAAATCTATCTCACTAGATACCATGTCATCCTATTTGTCTATACATTGATGCATTGTATCTATGTGTCTTATCAAAAATAAGGAAAGTTATGCTCTTTACATCCCCAATCCCAAGATAAGAAATACATCATCCTCAATCATCATCATATCTAATAAAGTCTCGACAAATCATAGACTTGTTGGACTTCTGCATCATCTCAGATTCAAGGGTTGATCCTTCTCATTCTTCTATTCCTCTTTCATGCTAACATATTATCATGAAATTCACCAAAACATCAATGCATCCATCCTACATTCATAAAATATTAGCATACACATCTTGCATACTCATACATATCATCATTATAGGAAACACCATCCATCTCACATGCACTGCATCATCATTTAAGTTGTTTAGGATAATATAGATTTTTTATTTTAAGCATCTTAAAACATCTCATTTGCATCATCATTATAGATCTATTAGTCTAACCATCCATACATCCATCTTGAAGATTTTTTTCCTTAGATCGACCCTAAAATTGAACTTTTCGCCCGATCTCTCGAGGGGGCAATGTACTAGCATACTTCTTTCCATTCGGGCATCCAAAAAAATCAAAAAAAAATTGAACTTTGAACTCAGCAAGGTTATTCTTTGAACCAATGCAACAGGTACATTTCTTGAAAGAGTGGTAAAATGTAGACATGCAAATAATCCTAACTAGCATAATGCATCCAACTCCGATCAAATTCCTCTATTAATCAAATAAAGTAGTTTATTGGATTAATTCACTAATGTTCATCTAATTTAATTAAATGAATCAATTTATCCCCAAATGCCTCTTATTCGATTAAATAAATCAATTGATTTAACTCAAATTCACTAACCCACCCAAAGTTAATTAAATTTTGAATCAATAAACTCTAATCACCTCCTAACCCTCATTAACCATTCTCTAGGTTTTGAATCAACCTTGGTCAAACCCAAATCCTAATTAACCAACCCACTTACACATGAAAATAGTTTCTTTTAATTAACTAATTACCTCATTTATGCTCTCAAAAGCATATTCTAAGGAATATTCCTTCATTAACTCCCTTTATTTGACTTTCTTACCCAAACAATTTCCCTCCAAAACATCTCAACCACATCCATTAACTCCTATTACATCCCCATTTATTCTTCTTACACCCTCTCACATCTTCAAACATATGCATTTATTTCTCTTCCATCCTCCTTTCCTCTTGCACATTCCCCAAAATGTGCTCCAACCTCATCCAATAGATTTGTGACAAGTGTCACAATCTCATTAGCTCTCTTTTAATCCCACATTCTTCCCATCCCTCCATTCTTCAATCCTTCAACTTATAAGTAGAAGCCACTTCTACTTCAAATCCATCCACAATCTTATGCATTTGCACTATAAGCACTTTTCATCTCCATTTCATCATATTTTGAAGGCTTGTTCAATGTCATTTAGCTTATCAAGGGAGTGGGAAAGATCATCCTTTTCACATCAAAGGAGAACCACTTCCACTATGGGATAGGTTTACAAATGCTTTTATATGTTTTTATTTAACTTCTTTGGTATTTTTAGTGTTTTGTTTGGCATATATAGCATGATTGGATATCTCATAGGAGTACTTAGTTTTCTTTGTTTAACTTGACTTATATGGTAATGTTTGTCAAAGTTTAACATCCACGGGTTAAGTGCTTACAAAATGGCACTAGAAGGAGGGCTTTATCTTATTCGCTTGATATTTATATGAAGCTTTTAATCATGCCAATTTTATTCTTTTAATCATGGGTTTCATTAGAAGCCCTTTATCTGTGAATTTTCATGAACCATTGCATAGTCGATTTCCACATTTGAGCTTGATTTTCTGAACATGTAATCTCTTAGGCGCAACTTGTATGCTTTATGCATTTGAGCTTATACACTTTTAATATGGATTTATCCACTTTTTATTACCTTTACGTGTTAGCAATGCCTAATCAAGCTAAATGATTGAATGCAGAATCTTGAATCGACTATAACATTATACTCAAATATTAGCTTTTAATCTTCTTTTAAGCCTAAGATGAATGGAACACCTTGCTTAAATTTACATTTAATCTCAATGATTTCTTTTTTTTGTAACTTGTCTCTTGTGAGCCTATGGGGACAAACCTCTCCTCTTCACTCATAACCTTCAAATAATTTTTGTAATGGAAGACCTCTCCTGTGAGCTTGTGGGGGCTCAGTTAGATGATGGTATCTTTATTTCTCAAGAAAATTATTTCAAGGAGATGTTGAAGAATTTTGGAATGGAAGAATGCAAATATATGAGTACTCCTATAGTAACTAGTTGTCATATGAGAAAAGATGGTGAGTCTCCCCTAATTGATCATGCTCTATACATATTTATGATTAGAAGTTTGTTATACTTAATTTCCTCAAGACCTAATATTCTGCATGGAATATGTTTTTGGTTGCAAGATTATGGCTTATGGCATCCAAATGGTAATGATTTTGATTTGAGTCCATACACTAATACTGATTGGGTTGGTTGTGTTGATGATAAAAGGAGTACTAGTGGCTTAGTGCTTTCTTTTTAAGATGTACATTGGTTTCATGACATAGTAAGAAGCAAGATTCAGTATCCTTGTAAATAGTAGAAGCAAAGTATATTATTGTAGCATCTTTCTCTAGCCAAATATTATGGAGGAAGAAAATATTGAAGGATATCAAGATCAAGTATGATTAGCCTATTCCAATTCTATGTAATAACACAAGTGTCATCAATATTTCCGAGAATCTAATGATGCATTCTAGAACCAAGCACATATCAATCAGGTATCACTTTTTGAGAGAGAAGGTTGCAAATAAAGAAGTCAAGTTGGAGTATGTACCTACAAAGGATCAGATTCATATATTTTCACAAAGGCACTTTCAATGGACACATTTGAATATTTGAGGTAGAAGTTAGGGGTAATTTCCCATCCTTTTTCTTACTATATGCATAGTTGGTGCATCTATCCAATGGGAGTAACTCAAGTCATATCTCTTTTCTAGACTGATGGTGGCTACCTCTTAAGAGGAAAAGGTAGTGGATGTTGCTGATAGGGGGAGACTATATGTTGTTTCAAGAAGGAGAGAATTTACATCAAAGAGAGAGAGTTTGAAGAATATAAATCATGCTTCAAAAGAGAGAGAAAGTCCATTTTCCCTTTGTCCTTGATGCCAAAAGGGGGGAGAATGTGCACCTTAGGGGGAGCTTGTGCCCTAAGGGGGAGAAATTGAGGGAGAGAGATTGTGCACCAAAGTGGTGTGAGGATGGTTTTACCATCAATGAAAAATTGGGAGATTGTTGCAACTTGATAAGCTTGGTTGTCATTGATGTCAAAAGTATGTCTAAGTTTGTTATAGTGTGGTTGTCATTAATGTAAAATATTTGCAATTTGGTTGGTTGATTTCCAGAGTCTCTAATAAATTCTCTACATTTCTCCGCTAGTGGTGATTTTCTCCTATTGTTTGGAAGATGGATCTATGTTGTGTCAAAGCATGTGTGATTGAAGTTTCAAATCATTTGGCTATTGGAAAAATGTTTTTGAAGTTACAGTTTGAAGGCTATGTTTTTAATATAAAGATAATTTTAGACATGAAAAGTTTGGCTCTACATTCCTTCACATTTGAATATATGGTTGTGTGGATCAGAAGATCTATTTTCAATGTTGTGAAGGTGTTATATCTAAAGTTTCATATCATTTCTCCTTCCACGAAGAAAGTTTGAAGTGACAATGTTGAGGATTGTGTTGTCTAGTATTTGGTTTCAATGTCTGTTATCTTGTTTCAACTTGTTGTTGTTTGAAGTGGTGAAAGAGATGTATGAGAGTGTTCATATGTATCATGTGATATTTTTTTTCTCTACAAGATATTTTTTTGGTTTTTTTAGAATAGGTTGTGGTCTGGAATGAAGGTGTTGTTGGGTTATGCTTTTACTTGGATGACTAGGGTATGTTGAAGGTGTGTACCACAAGTTCATGTTTGCATGAAGTTCAAGGAGTGTTTGAAGTTGTTGTATGGGTCATGCCAACTCATCTAAGAGAATCACAAGTAATGTTTAAGCTTTCATGTGTACCTCCCATGTTATGATGGTTGACATTCTAGAACTATCATATTTTCTTGTTTAAGGATAAACTATTTTTTATTTGTGAAGCATGTGAATTATGTTCATTGAAGACCAAAGTTGTGAAGAGTGTTTAGGACTAGGTTGTTATAACACAATAGTCTACTGAGAGGGGGGGTGAATTAGAAGATACTAAATTTTAACCCTTTAAACTTTTGAGAAGACAAACTTCAAGACATTTAGTGTGTAGATTGAAATATGAATTATAAAATAGAAAGAATAACACAATCAAGCATCACATAACACAAAATATACATGAAAAACCTAATATGGAAAAACCAGGGTGAGAAAATGCTACTAGGAGCTATTGTCCTAATCCAGCCTCATAAATATGCTTTTTTGTTACAACTTTTAAGGGCATCAACCTTAAGGAGACACCAATCCCCTGAACTAAGCACCAACTCAATCTTCTAGCACTAACCTATCATATTTACAACTCAAATGATTTTTACAAATTGTTCATTAAGAACATAGTTCTATGTCATAGCTTACTCTACAACTACTCAACTATATGTTGTTGCCACAACAACTCTCTTCTCTGTTCTACATCCCATTGGTTTGAATCTATTATTATCCTTGTTCTTTAATGCATTCTTGGTTTGCCTCAATGCACCATACCCTTCTGCAAATATCCTTTTCTATTTTATGTATTCTCTGTCTGACTCAAGAGCTCAGAATCCCCTCTTCACTACACTCTCTACACTATAATATATTACACACCTTAGACAATATTCTCATGCATGTTTTGTGTAGAGATGATTGATGATGATTGCCTCAAGATTCTCAACCACCTTCAAATCTTTTGTTAGGGTTCAAGAAATCTTCTCCACTGCCATGGAGTTGTATTGAGTTGCACAAAATTAAATTCTAGTGCAAAGGATGTTCTTTCATTCTTTCTCTGTCAAACCCTAAGATCGGATATGAAATTAATGCATCCTTCTGATCATACAATTTGATCTTGATCCTTGCCTCTATAGCCATCTATTTTGTCGATATGTGCATGAAATCACCTATCATATGTTCATTAGAATAGTTAAATGAATTAAATTCATTCACAATATCGTTCACCAGGTGAAACCCTGTTCACACGAACCTAACCATTTGACATCTTCATGTTTGAATACTAGTCATCGATCTTCTCTTCCACACCAAGATCCATTTTTCACCATTTATTATTATAACTTTAAAACATCACTATCAAATCAAACACCTTTAATTGTGTGCCATCGACTTTAGGGTTCAATCTTAAATCCAAAAGCATATCACTACATTTTGTTCTGTCAAAGGGACTAACATATTTTTCACACCGATGTTCACTTTTCTCTTTGATACCTCTTTTGAAGAACACAGGCCCACTTCACCATCTATCATCCATGTCACCACCACATAATTTGCAATGATGGAGCAAATTAGTATATCGAGCAATCACTTTTTGCCACTTGATAGCATACATCATCTTCCATCACTATGACCTTCCTATCAGGTCCCACTTTTCATGTCAAAGGGACCAAACATTTGGTCCTACCAATGCTCATCCATCTCCCTGGTGAACCGAAGTCACCTTCATCGTGTATCACTAAACCACATGCCAGTTTCAAAGAAATTTTCATGATGCATATGAACTCAACAATAGTCATCATTATCATTGGGTCCCACTACCACATACCGATCAACATGGATTACTTTCCACCAATCCTCGCTTCCATACAAGTCTCACATAGGCCCCACTGAATTCTTAGTAGACAAGTAGGAAACCACCATGTATACACTTCCAACGTCACTGAATGGCATCAAAACTGTTGACTTCACCCATCGCCAGATCGAAGGGACAACCATGTAAATCCCTTTGAAATGAATAAGTCACTTTGATGAGTTTATGTTTTTCCTTATGGCTCCATCAAAGAGAGTCCTTGTAGACTCCAACCGAGATACTAGTTTCTCACTGATGAGACTGTCATGGGCTATCGAAGGGACTCTAAGACATGTCACATTGATGCACAATCATCTTTGTATTGATATTTTTGGATGTCATGGTTTTTCCTTCCATCTTTCCAACTTAAAATATTTCAATAAGTTGCAAGCCTGAAACATTTTTAGTTGGTGAGGTTTCTTCATACTGCCTTCTTCTAACACCACTATATGTTGTACTCTAAAATTTCAAAAACCAAAATAATTTGGACTTAGCAGATTTTAATTCATCACTTTGAGGGAATCGATAAGACATATGACCGAGGCCTAATTCTTGAAGCCTTGGAGGCATAGTCAAAAAGAACTAACTCCAAACACCTTCCTTCTTTAGCGAGTGATATATGGTAAGCTTGATACCCAAGGCTCGAACTTATGAAATCTCTTCAACACTTGCAAAAAACAACTTCAACCTTTGACATCAATGACACTTTTACATTAATTCCAACATCCTCCTTTACCAGATCAGTTCCATCTCACCTATGATCCTCTTTCATCATGCCAACAATCTCCCTTGCATGATTTCCCCTTTTGACATCAATAACAATAATATGCTAACAACATCCCCCTTTGTCATTGATGACATAACTAAATGCTCAAAATTCCAAATCTCAGATACCAATTGCGGATAACATCTATGCTCTCAATTCACCTTTGGCATACCTTCTCCTTTTCTCACACTTATGAGCAACTGCACAAATTTCTCCCCCCGTGCTCAATTGTTCTAAGCATTTGCACAACTTTCTCCCACTTTGACATCAATGGCCAAGGGTCACACTCAACATGTTGTTCTAGAGGGTCACACTCAAATGATTTGAGCATGAATGTCTTGTCTCAAGTCACTGTGTTATTGCATCCTTCACTTCTCCTTAGCAATGGAAAAGGGAAGACTCCCCATAACTGTATACTCCCCCTTTCATAGGAAACTCAAAGAGAAAGGGAGAATCTTTTATTATGGAACCATCAAGTCATTAAAAAATTGTAAGATCATTATTACCTGACTTGATCTAGCCTTTCCATTTCCAGGGATGAATGAAATACAATTGAAGCTCCCCCTGGACTCATTCCCTATCACTAGTTTCTAGTGATATGATGTGGGAGAAATTACTCCCAACTTCTGGCTCAAATGTTCAAACTATTCCTTAGGAAGGGGCTTGGTGAAAATTTCAGCTACCTGTTCTTTAGTGGGAACATACTCTATGTTTACCTCCTTGTCTGCAACCATCTCTCTTATGAAGTGATACTTAATGGATATGTTCTTTGTTCTAGAGTGCATCACAAGATTCTTTGATATGTTTATGGAACTTGAATTGTCACAAAGAATTGAGATAGGTTCTTTGTACTCTACCTTGATGTCTTTGAGTGTTTGATTCATCCATAGAACTTGAGTACAACATGTTGTTGCTGCCACATACTATGCTTCTGCAATGGATAGAGTGACTGATTATTTCTTCTTTCTCATCCAAGGAACTAACTTTTTTCCCAAGAAGAATGCTCCACCACTTGTGCTTTTCCTGACATCTACACTTCCTGCCCAATTAGCATATGTATATGTTGTTAAGGAGAAATCCTTGCTCTTGGGGTACCATAGTCCATAGTCCACAATACTTTTGTTGTATCTAAATATTCTTTTTATAGCATTGACATGAGACTCTTTAGGTGCAGCTTGAAACCTTGCTACTAAATAATTTACTTGCATAATATCTGGTCTTGATGTAGTTAAATACAACAAGCTTCTAATCATTAACCTATATAATGTCTAATTTACCTTGGGTGACTCATTTGGTTTTCTTAACTTGCATCTAGTTATCATGGGGGTACTAGTTGGTCTACTATCTTCCATCCCAAACTTCTTAAGCATTTCCTTAGCATATTTAGTTTGAGATATGAATATCCCATGATTAGTTTGTAAAATTTGTAAGCCAACGAAAAAATGACAATTATCCTAACATTGACATTTCAAACTCATCTTTCATATGCATGGAAAATATTTTACACATTTTATCATTTCTACCACCAAAAATGATGTCATCAATGTACACAACAACAATAATCATGTACTCACCTTCAAATTTGAAATATAAGTTACTATGTGCACATCCCTTTTTAAATCCTTGTTGCTGCAAGTACTAGTCTAATCTAGAATACCAAGCTCTAGGTTCCTATTTTAGACCATACAACACCTTTCTTAATCTACATACATAATCCTCTTCCTATAATAGTTGAAAACCTTCTAGTTGTTCTATGTAGTCTTCCTCTTCTAGGTTTCCATTCAAGAATGTATATTTTGACATCCATTTGATACACCTTGAATCCTTTATACATTGAAAATGCAAGAAAAATTCTGATTTCTTCTAATCTTGCTATAGGTGCAAACGTTTCTTCAAAGTCAATCCCTTCAACTTGTGCATACCCCTTGCACACTAATCTTTCCTTATTTCTTACTACAACTCCATCTTCATTCATCTTGTTTCTAAACACCCATTTTGTGCCAATGACATTTTTTCTTAGGGGTCTAGGAACCAATTCCCATGTTTTATTCTTCTCAATATGGTTTAACTCCTCTTACATGGCCTCTATCCAACTCTCATCTTTGTTGGCTTCAGTAAAAAAAATTGGTTCAATCTGAGATAGAAGAGAAAAATTTACTTGTTCTTTTCTTTTTGTAAATCTCCAACTGGTCTGAACTCCTTCATTTTTATCCCCAATTATCTATTTTGTTGGATGATCTTTGTGAACATACTCTAAGTGGGATTTCTCAACATCTACTTAGATTCTTCTTCACCATTTGCCATATTGTCTTCATAATCTAATTCATCTTCAAAATAATTCTGATCAAATTTTATATGTTTTATACTTTCATCAATATTGACATTGATGTTTTCCATAATCTTGTCCAGTCTTTTTTTATAGCATTTATATGCTTTACTTTGGGTGGAATATCCTAAAAATATTCCTTCATCACTTCTTGACTCAAACTTTCCTAGATTTCCATCTTCTCTTTTGATATAACACTTACTGCCAAACACCTTGAAGTAATTCACAGAAGCAATTCTACCATACCATAATTCATAGGGGTACTATCATTATGTACTCTGATTTTGAACTTTATTCAGAATGTACACTGTAGTATGTATTGCTTCTCTCCAAAACATATCAATTAATCTAGCTTCTTTCAACATTGTTTTGGCCATATCCTGCACAATTCTATTCTTTCTTTTTACCACTCCATTTTTTTATGGATTTCTTGGTGTTGAGTATTGTCTCTTGATTCCATGTGCCTCACAATATACAAAAAATTCACTTGATGTGAATTCTACTCCTCTATTAGACCTTAAGCATTTGATCCTTCTACCTAACTCCTTTTCAACCATTTTTCTAAATATCTTAAACCTTGCAAATTTTTGTGACTTGTCTCTTAGGAATGTCACCCACATCATTCTCATGTAGTCATCAAATAGAAACATAAAGTATTGTTCTCCTTTCAATCCCCTTGTTCTTGTAGGTCCACACAAGTTAGTATGAACCAGTTGTAAAGGCTTAGTGATTGAATACTCCTTAGCTGGAAAACAAGTCTTTGTTTACTTTCCCTACTAACATTCTTTACATATGACATTTGCAGACTTAGTTACTTTAGGCATGTTTCTAACCCGGCCTCTTGAGCTTACTTTTACTAAATTATGAAAGTTTTGTGTCCTAATATTCTATGCCATAACCATATTTCATCAATCTATCCTATCAAATAGATTTGATCTTTTACTTCAGCAAGGTTGTAAAGATTCTTATCAGTTCTCAATCCTTGTGCAAATATCTTTCCATCCTTTCTGATTTTTCAACCTTCTAAATAAAATGTGACTATGTAACCATTGTCACACATTTGACTCATACTTAATAGATTGTGCTTCAATCCTTCAACATACAAAACATATTTTGTGGGGTTTTTACCATCTAGGCTTAAGATACCTTTACCACATATCTTGAGAGCAGTGTTATCACCCAAACTCATAGATCCTCCATTACATTTCTTGAGTTTGATGACTTTACTTTTGTCTACAGTCATGTGTTTGGAGTAACCACTATTTATCATCCATAGATTTTTCTTTTTGACATGCAAGGCTATTTGTGAAATCATTGATTATGTGGAGCTTTATCCCATTTATTTCCACGCTTTCTTAGTTTTCTTTTCTATCTTTTCTACCTTCTCCTCCTTATTTATATATTCTTTATTTGACTTAGGAGGTAAAACTTTCTTTTTCTCATTCTTAATATTTGGTCTTGTAAACTTTTTTCTACAATTTTTAGCTATATGACCAAAGTTATTACAGTTGTAACAAATTACATTCATATGAAGGAAAGGGGCAAACATATTTTTTCTTTCAAAGTTTGCACTCCTTTTTAGGAATGACTCTATATTCTCTATCCCTATGACCAAACTAATTACATGTGTAGCAATATCCATAGAAATAAAAGAGTACCTGGTCATAAAATTTTGTGCTGGATGAGGAGATATTTTATGCATCTTCCTTTTGGTATCTCTCACCCTAGTGAATCCATCAACATCAATCCTTCTGAAATTTTTCTTTTTATTTTGATGAGTAGGATCTGATTGGTTATCCTTCTTGTCTAATGTAGGCTTCTTTTCTTCTTTAGTTTTCTCTGCCTCTACAGATTTATCATTGCAATCAATTCCTTTGTAGTCATTTTCCTTGAAAAATTTAGAATTTTATTTTTCCCTACATCTTTCATATAATTTTGCAAAAGCATCAATAAAAGAGCTTTGCCATTTCTCCAAACCTAAAATTATTTTTTCTTTGTTCACTGGCTTCTGGGTGCTCAATAATTCATCCAAAATGTTTGAGCCACTTTTCAGCTTGAGTCCTTTCTTTATTTTTTCTTTCTCCTTTTCCAAATCTCTTCCTAGAGCAACAATCTCTCCCTCAAGTTTCATACATCTATCAACTTCATATTGTAGCTTGAATTGAATCACATCTTCTGATCTCTTGGCTTCCTCTAGTTGTAACTTCAAGTCTACCACATTTTGGGTAGATTATTCTAGTCCCTTGCTTAGTTTATCAGACTCTTTTTGTGCAAGTTTATTTTGTTGGTTGTTCTCCCTTTTTAACTTCTCAATCTCATCTTTGAGAACATCAATCTCATCTAGAGAAAAGATGAGTTCTCCTTCTAGGCCAGCTAATCCTTCACTTTCTTCATGAAGATCTTTTGCTTTTTCATTTTTTTGCTCCTCGAACTCTTTTTCCATGAAGAGAAACTCATTTTCTCTTACATCAAAAGCATAATTTTGTTCATCATATGAGCTATTGTAGTCTTTTGATGCATCACTATCTTCTTGGATGTATAGGCTTTTCTTTTTCTTCTAAAAATTCCTTCTCTTAGAGTAGTAAGGTTTCTTCATCTTATCATATACCTCTTGTTCAGAGTTGCCTTTCTTATTGTAGGGACATTTAATAGTGAAATGACCAACTTTACCACATTTAAAGCATTTAAAGGGAAAATTACCTTTGTAATTTCCAGATCCTCTTCTTAGTCTCCTAATGAAATTTTCCTCCTCTTCATCAGTCTCATCATTCTCGGATTGGATCATCTATGCCTTTTCTTTCTTGGGAGTTAAATCATTCTCCTTGTTAACAATCTTGAAGGCAGTTTCTTTCCTGGATGGTTCTTCATCTCGCATCCTCATCTCATATGTTGTGAATATACCATGTAGCTCATTTAGATTTAGTTTGTTTATTTCTCTTCATTCTTCAATAGTTGAGATCTTACAATCATACTTGTATGTCATTGATCTATAACCTTAAATACAACAGCATCTTATTTCAACTCTTCTCCATACCCTTTGATAGAGTTCACTATATCATTCACTTTTAGAAGATAGTCTGCAATATTTTCTTCCTCTGTCATCCTTAGGCCTTCAAATCTAGCTTTCAGTATTTGAATATTTGTCAAATTTTCCTTTTCATCTCCTTCATAGATATTTTTCAATGTATCCCAAACATCTTGTGTATTCTTACAATACATAACTTTGTTGTGAACAAATCTAGATAAGCTATTCATAATAGAAAACCATGCTTTTTATTGTTCTCAAAATCCTTTTTAGCTGCAACATCAGTAGCAAGTGTTGCTGGTGGTGTGTATCAAGTCACTACTGACAACCATACATCAAAACCTAAGGATCCTAAATATCCTTTCATTAATGAGCTCCAATAGGCATAATATGTTCCATCGAACCTAGGTGGCTTGTTTGTGGAGGAAATTTCTTGACTGGCCATTGTGTTCACAAATCTAAGGACCTACCTGAGATGATTAAGCTTCTCTTAGGGAACTTGGTGCTCTGATACCAATTGTTGGAAGACAACAGTCTACTGAGAGGGGGGTGAATAAATAGATACTAAAAATTTTAATCCTTTAAAATTTTCAACAGGAAGACTTCAAGACACTTAGTGTGAATATTGAAATATGAATTACAAAATATAAACAAGAACACAATCAAGCATCACATAACACACAATATACATGGAAAACCCAAGATGGGAAAAATAATGGTGGGAAAATGCTGCTAGGAGCTATTGTCCTAATCCAGCCTCACCAATATGCTTTTTTTTATAACTTTTAAGGGCATCAACCCTAAGGAGACACCAATCCCTTGAACTGAGCACCAATTCAGTTATCTAATGGCACTAGCGTATCAGATTTACAAATCAAATGATTTTTACAAATTGTTCATTAAGAACACAGTTCTATGTTACAACTTACTTTGCAACTACTCATCTATATGTTGTTGCCACAACAACTCTCTTCTCTACTTTGCATCCCATTGGTTAAACTTTGTTCTTCTCCTTCTTCTTTAGTGAATAATCAGTCTGCCTCAATGCACAACCATACCCTTCTACAACTCTCCTTTTTTGTTTTGTGTATTGTCTATTCGACTCGAGAGCTTAGAATCCCTTCTTCACTACACTCTCTACACTACAATATATTACACACCTTAGACAATATTCTCATGTGTGCTTTGTGTAGAGTTGATTGATGATGATTTCCTTAAGATTCTCAACTACCTCCAAATCTTCTATTACGATTCAAGAAATATTCTCCACTTTCATATAGTTGTATTGAGTTGCACAATATTAAATTCTAGTGTAGAGGATGTTATTTCATTCTTTCTCTATCAAACCCTAAGATCGGATATGCAATTAATACATCATTCTAATCATGTGATTTGATTTTGATCCTTACCTTAATAGCCATCTCTGATGTCACTCTATGCATCAAATCACCTATTAGATGTTCATTGGAGAAGTTGAACGAATTAAATTCGTTCACAATATTGTTCACCAAGTGAAACCCTGTTCACATGAACCCAACCATTTGACATCTTCATGTTTGAATACTAGTCATCGATCTTCTCTTCTACACCAAGATCCATCATTCACCATTCATTGCTATAACTTTAAAACATCACTGTCAGATCAATCACCTTTAATTATGCATTGTCGATTTTAGGGTTCAATATTAAATCCCAAAGTATATCACTACATTCTATTATGTCAAAGGGACTAACATCTTCATCACACCGATGTTCACCTTTCTCTTGGATACCGCATGTGAAGAACATGAGCCACATTTCCATCTATCATACATGTCACCAACACATAATTCACAACAATAATGTGAATTAGTATACCGAGCAATCACTCTTCTCCACCTAACAACATACATCATCTTCCATCACCGTTACCTTCCTATCGGGTCTCGCTTTTCATGTTGAAGGGACCAAAAATATGGTCTTGTCGATGTTCATCCATCTCCTCGATCAACCTAAGTCACCTTATTCATGTATCACTAAACCACATGCCAATTTCAAGGAGACTTTTGTGATGTGTATGAACCTAGTGATAGTCATCATTACCATCGGGTCCTATTACCACATACCAACCAACGTGGATTAATCTCCACCAATCCAACCTTCCTTGTGGGTCTCACATAGGCCCCACTAAATTCTTAGCGAGTGGGCAAGTAATTGCCACATATACACTTTTGATGTCATTGAATGACATCAAATCAATTGACTTCACCCATCGCCAGATCGAAGGGATATCCATGTAACTCCATTTGAAATGATTGTCACTTCGATGAGTTTATGTTTCTACTTATGGCTCCATCGAAGAGATTCCTTCTAGACTCCTATTGAGATACCAGTGTCTCACCGATGAGACAGTCATCGGGTCGTTGAAGGGACTCCAAGACAAGTCCCACTGAAAATATACTGTCACGTCAGTGCAACATCATCTCTGTATTGATCTTGTCGAATGTCAGGGTTTTCCCTTCCATTTTTCCAACTTAAAATCTTTCAATAAGTTGCAAGCTCAAAACATTTTTGGTTGGTGAGGTTTCTCCATTCTTCCTTCTTCTAACACCATTATATGTTGTACTCCTGAAGTCCAAAAATGGAAATACTTTGGACTTAGCATATTTTACTTCATCACTCTGAGGGACTTGGTAAGAGATATGACTGAGGCCCGATTCCCAAACCCTTGGAGGCATAGTAAAAAAGTACTATCTCCAAACACCTTCCTTCTTCAGCAAGTGATACACGGTAAGCCCAAGACCCGAGGCCCGAACTTCTGCAATCTCTTCAACACTTTCACACCACAACTTCAACCTTTGACATCAATCACTTTTACATTAATGCAAACATCCTCCTTGACCAAATTAGGTTCATCTCACCTTTGATCCTCTTTCATCATGCCAACAATCTCCCTTGCATGATTTCCCCTTTTGACATCAATGACAACAATATGCTAACATAGGTTAAGAATGTATTGAAATTTACAAGGCGTGTTATTCATGATATTGTGTGTAGTCCTTTTTGGTTCTTTCCCTCTACATGTTTCATGTTGTTGTTTGATCTTTGGCCAACTTGTAATTGTAATATTCTTTGTTGTAGGCTGACATATGTAATGTAATCTATGCAATATCATGTATATATTGTGAACCTAGTTGATCTAGGTATGTGGCTTCAGAGGATGTGTAATTCATTATGATATTTGTATAAGAGATTGGAAGATAAATAGTAGAAGTTGTGGATCCTACCTGGATTCAATTTGATCATATATTTGTAACAGAAAGGAAGTGAAAAGTGTGCCCAACTAATTGTTGGAGGTAGTGAGCCAAAGACAAAACTTCTTGAAGGATGAAAGCAATGAGCCAATAAGCTATAGAGAAAATATTGGAAGGAATTACATAAGAGTTATTAAAGCATAATTGCAATCATAAAAATAGAAGGGAAAAAGTAGAATTTCAATCATCAAAAGGATTGATCCTAATTATTAGATTCAGACAGTGGAAGGACTATCATGCTATAATATTTCCCAATTTTTTTCTTAGGTCAGGAAGTAGTTTCTTCCTTGGGTTATAACCCTAAAACAAATTCAGCAAGGAGTTGTATCTTCCTTGGGAGTGACCCTAAAACCTCTTTACATGGAGTATTTTCTTCCTTGGGTTGTAGCCCTAAAACAAAGTCTACATGGATTTGTAGCTTCCTTGGGAGTGGCCGTAAAATCTCTTTATAGGGAGTAGTTGCTTCCTTAGGTTGTAGCTTGAAAACAAAGTTGTAAACTATTATTCATTTGTGAGGTTGGAATAAGATAGTAGCTCCTACCAACATTTCTCACCATGGTTTTTCCCCTCTAGGGTGCTCACATACATCTGGCATTGTGTGGTGTTGTGCTTTGTGTTCATCTTTCATGTCTCTATTTGTGTTGTAAAGTTTAATTTTCAATTTGCTCCAAAGGGTTTGAGATTTTATAGAATATTGTTTCACCCCCCCACCCTCTCAGTATTCTGGTGTGTGTTCAATAAAATATACACCACATAACACAAAAATGTTAGAAATGCAAACATAAATTTGAGGAACAACTATCTAAAACATAGGCAACTCTTTAAGAAATGAAGGCAGTTTTTGTGAAATGCAAGCATCTTTATATGAAACACAAGCACTTTTTTTTATGAATACAATCACCTTTATGTGAAACACAACCATCAAACCACAGTCGGAAGCATTAAGATAAAACCCATGATGAAAAATTCAAAAAAATTGATGAGAATGTTAGAAAAACCTCCACCTACAAGATCAAACTCACAAAAACTCATAAGGACAAACATTATATGTAAATATTCCCATTTGTTCCAGCAAAATGTATTGTATGGAAATAATATAAATAAAATATACATCAAATATAGCCTAAATCAAACCAAATACATGCAAACCTCAAAAAGATCAAGTGTAATATGTTGATAGATTGGTAGCTTGGATTTGGTTTCTCATGATTTCAATAACATTATGGTATGATCAAGATGATTGAGTAGACAAATAGGCAACATAATAATATGATAACACAAGATTCTTCAAATAGGATGAAATACCTCTCATTTATAAAAATTCCAAGAAGAAAATCAAGGGCCAAAATAGATTGATTAATGGATGACTTGGATTGAATGAGGATTTGGACTTGGATCAAAAGTTGTAGTCATGTGATGAGTGTCACATGAGGGATTAGGATTAGGGTAACATATTCATGTGAATGGTTAGGATTAAGGGGTGTAGTATACAATGGAGGGATAAGATGAAAGTTAGTTTGACTTTTTGGCAAGTTTTTAGAATCTAGACAAGGTTTTAGTTAAACATGTGAGAGGGACACTTGTCACATAATGAAAAGTTTAGAATGTGATCCATGTGAATGAAATTAATGACTAGGATTAAATGGATAGGTATTGAAGGATAAAGTAGAATTATATATTCAAAGAAAAAGTAATGGGGATTAATTAGCCTAAAATAATTAATTTAGTGTTAGGATTTGTGGATAGGACAAAACTTAATTAAATAAATATAAAATTTATTTAATTAAAATGAAGGATGAAGGTGATGGGATAGAACAAGATGGGATAAAGGTGATGTGTAAATTAACTAAATAAATCAATATTATTTATTTAATTAATGGTTTAGAAATAGACTATAATTAGGTGTGATTAGATTTTAGATGCCTACAATATATAAGAATGTGTGGATATATATATATGTGTGTGTGTGTACCTACATATATATATATGTATCTATATATAGATGTATACATATGTGTATATATATAAATGCTTGTATATATATATATATATATATATATATAATAGATTACAAACACTTATATTCATTTATAAGAAATTACAAACAATTATATCTATATAAAAAATACAAACACAAAATATAACTAAAATCACACTAATACATTCATTGATATATAAAAGGTGACAAACAATTATAATTATACATTAAAATTATAAAGAATAAATATAACTAAAATCACACCAACCCACTCATTGATATAAAATTACAAATAATAAACATAACTACAACTACACCAACAAAATAACTCATGCTAGTATAACCCAAAGAGACACTGCTCATCTTTAATTAAGTGATTTATGTTTTTAGGTTTAGAAAGCGCATTGACTCATACATGTACTCCTTATCGTTCATATGATCATGGTGATCACATCGAAGGCTAAAAACATCAAATCAATCATTACATTACTATGGTCGGCTATCCTATGTTCCCTTTTTTCAGCACTTTGTGGGGTGTGACTTTAGTGTCAACTTTATCCATAAATGAAGGGTGGGTAAAATAATGCAGTTAGGATTCATCTTATCTTCCTTGTCAACGTAGCTCACGTGCATATGGTGTTCAACACAACTTTTCACTTACCTTCTTCATGAGGTCAATGGCATTCATTGAGGCCACTATCATCTAATCTTATAATAATAGTAAGTGGGCATTAGCAAAAGCTAGGTTAGTTTGACTAGTTTTGGGTGGTTAGTAAGATTAAAGGACATAGATCTTTTAGTAGCATAACCTATTTATTATGTTGAAATGTTCATTTATGGTGAGATAAGTGAATTGTAAATCATAGTGGAATGCTAAGAGAAGCTACAACTTTTATGCATTGTTTTCGAGTTGATTTTGAATGAGGATGTGTAGAAGGGTAGTTTATAATATTTCTCCATGGTGTAGGGAGCCCACTTAGAATGAAGTTAAAATTTGAGCACTTATATAGAAGCCATGATTTATGAAAGAAAATGGTGTAGAATATGCTTATCTAGAAGTCATGATTTATGTAAGAAAATGGTGTAGATTATGCATGCTTATGGGAGTGGAATGGTGAAATTTGTATAGTTATGATATTTTTTTATATGATTTTGTATTTATTTTGAATTTATATGCACATGGTATGATATTATTTGCAGTTGATTATATATATATATATTCATTTTTTTTATCATATTTATTTAGGTATACATTGTTATTTATATATGTATCTTATATATATGATTGTTATGTTATTTTGGGATAAGTTTGTGGATGTAAAATTGTCATTTTCAAATTTACAATTTAAAGTTCAAAATTTAAATTTGGTGGAATGACTCTCTTTACGAGCTTCTACCTTGAATTGACTAAACATATTTTTGACACAGTTTGATGTTATGTTCTAGTATTTAAAGATGTTCAATCCACACATTCTAATCAATAGCAACATATTTTGATTTGGTAAAATAAAACTAGTTAAAAAAAAAGTATATTAAGAATTTTCCTATTGTTGTTAATATTGTTCAAATCTCAAGGGGTTATTTAAGGCATAGTACTTTTTAACTTGGTCATATGACAACCTAATAAAGGTATTTGTCAATACCACTTACCTAAATATTTATAAAAAGATAGTAGATTATTGTGTTGTAGGCAAAGTTGTAGCACATAACTCTACATATTGACAAAATGAATATTGACCATAGGTACAAAATTTTAATTGTAAATTCATCTTAAACCCAAAAAATTGTTCCCTAATATGGTGGCAACCTAGTGTAATGTTCTAAGAAATTTCACTAATAAAGGGAAATGTTCATAAATTGAATAGCAGATAAATTCTAGAAACATATACTTTTGACATCATTCTTTGATTATTGAGCTAACTACTATCCCCTATCTTATTGAATTTCCAATATACATTATCTAATTTACTATTCTCAACTGCCAAGCCATGATGCTCAGTTAATTTAGTTGGTTGTGTTTATTTCATTGCATTTATTTAATTAGTCTTGGTTAACACATAAAGCAACACTATTTTCATTTTTTATTTTGGTGAACCCATCCAACCCCACTCACCCCAACCTTTGTTCAAGGGTTTATATTAGGGGTTTTAGAATTACATTTTTCAATATCACATCTTATTTTAGATCTGTCATTTCTCTTACCTCATTGTGCTTTATTGATGTATTCTTTTCTATTAGGTTATTTGTGTTTTATTGTATCTTTTTCACTTATCCTTGACCGCCACTTTAGGGTTTCATTTTTTAATTTTATATATTTTTAATAGTTTTAAATTCTTAATATGAAAGTTGGCATTTGAGCTTATTTTTCTATCTTTTTTTTATTCCACCTAAAAGATGTGATGTTGAATAATGGATCTAAGGCTAATGCTAACCTAAATCTCACTTGTCAATATTTTGGCATTCAAGGAAAACAAGAGTGATCAAATGAGACCACTTGGATATTATCCTCAAGGAAGAGCCATAATGGTTGATCAGAGTTTTAGTCCCCTTTGAATTTTTTTGTGAAGGATAAAATGATGTGGTGTGTAATTAGATGATTAAAAAATAGGTTAACTATGCAAGTACAACAAACTATCATTTGTTCAAAAAAACATAGAACTATTAAATAAAAACATAAAGCAGAGGAGAGAATATAAAATGAGGAACTTGACATTTGAATATGGGATCAAACTATTTGGATAGGGGTGAGGGAACCCTTGACTAAAAATTAGGGTTTTTAAAAATTTTCAGAGCTTGTACCAGAGCATCACAATTTGTAGGTACTTTCATGTCGAAATTAGCTTCAAAACTTCATATGTAAGAAAATAATTGATATTTTCCTAATTTGATGAAAGAAGGTATGTGTGTGCTTGATCTTGATTTAAGGTCTTCAATCTTCTCCAAATCCACTTCAGATCTACAACCTACAAGAAATAGAAGAGAGGAAGGGTTGTACCATATAGGGGCCTGCCTAAGTCAAACCCCATTTTGGTATTTCCATCTCCATAGTGGCTATGATGATGTTGGATAAAGAGTGATTACTACACTTTAGGCAAAGGAAAATAGATAAAAACAAATGATAAATCATAATGCTGCAACTTACCATTCAAATTTGCATTCCTAGATGGACTAAAGTCATGATGAACATCTCATACAAGGAGAACTTGATATTTGATTTAAGGTCCTACAAATGTTAGTACTAACAATGATATAATGAACATAAAATATGAAACAATCTTACTTATTCTTGAACATGAATTTAATTATGCATTTACAAGCATGATCTTGACTGATGAAAGTTTTTGAGAAATGTTGCTTATTATACTCTTGAATTGCATTTTAGGATGCTCAATTGATATTTAAATTGATCAAATTTCTTGTGTACAAATGGTGAAAAATACTTATATTTATATGCACATTTTAACATTTCTCGCAATAATTCTTTTGAAATGCTGACAAATGAATTTAAATTTACAAACATATTAATATTGACAATAAAACATTAAATTCTAGGCCAAAATATCGTAATCAAAGGTGAGGGTACTCTTGACCAGACCTATTTTAAATTTTAAGTGCTCATTAAATAAATAATTAAATTTATATCTAATTAATTTGATTTTTCAAAGATAGCAATAAAACAGTTAAATAATAAGCATAATTAGACCCAAGCACTTAAGGAGGAGCCAAACATAGTGTGGAATTGTTAGGGGTAAAAATTTATGATGCTACATTTAGTCCCAACTTTAGTGAGAGTGTGAAATTATGTTTATACTCACTTTAAAGGAGAACCTAAGAAGGGTTCTCTCATCGAAACATTGAAGAAGTAAGATGATCTACTAAATCTAGGGGACATGATAGCCCCTAGCCTTAGGATCTTACTAAGAAAGAATTCCAAGATAAAAGAACACACATATATGTAAGACACGATGCAATAAAATATTCATGATAATCAAACATGAAGCATACACAATGAAGACAAAATAAAAAATGACCAAAAAATGATGTAAACACAATGAAAATAAAAGGGTATTGAAAAGGAAAAAGATGATAATAAAGGAAAATGGGAGAAATACATAAAGGAAATAGACTAATAAGATTATGCCTTCATAGTCTCCTCCTCTTCATGGATTGAGCTCACAAGATGCACCCTTGTCTTGCAAATTTTCTCTAATGTTGGTAGTGGATGTGGTTGCTCAATTAGATGGAAGCATCATGGTAGGATGGAGATGGATTCAATGGATATTTTTTTGGCCTAAGGATATGGTGAATGTAGATGTGAAGAATGAGAGCCAAGGCCTCAATATATAGAAATTTGGTGAGAGGAACCAAGGGCTAGGATTGATTAGTTGATGAAGGGTTGAGATCAAAAGAGAGATAGGGTTTGGATCAAGGGACGAAGAAGGAATAGCCTTGTGACAAGTGTCACAAGAGGGAAAGGGGTGAAATAGATAGGTATACTCACACATGTGTGAGCACACATCAGGAAGAGTGAGTTGGGGTAGGTGAAATGTATGAGTTTATAATTAGGAAATAATGGTAATGGAGATTAAGATGAAGGTTAGAAGATTAATTGATTTAATAAAGTTGGGTTGAGTTAATAAACCATGGGTTTATTAACTAGGGTAGAGTTAAAAGTTGGAGAATAGGTTGATGAGGATCAGGAAGTGGATAAGGTTAATTAATCAAGGATTAATTAACCTAAGTGGGATTAAGGGTTTTTAGAGGAATGTGGAAAAAGGTTAGATTTAATTAAATAAATATTGTTAGAGTAAAGTAATTAATTAACTTTACTCTCCTCTTAAGATTTCGCTTTATGCACATAGATTAGTCATTTAATAATTAATATTAATTATTAAATGCATTCACCTTTAGGGTTAGGATTTCCTTTAGGTTTAGATCTCCTTTTATAAGGATTGATCTCTTGTATCTTTTTTTTGATTCATTCACTTTTTTGATAATACATCTTTGCACATTGTCAGAGCCAAACCCTTGTTTTGTTCTCTCTCTTTCTCTGTGACAAGTTTCTTGCATGCAGGTGTTCATTGGGTTCTGTGGATTTGCATTTCTCAAATCCTACATGGTATCAGAGCAGGATCTACTACAGCTTGTTCAGTTTTTGAAAGAATTAGAGATCTAGGTTTTGGTTGCATCACATCTGTGTTTGTTTTCTATTTTTTGTGGATTTAGGGGGAGTTCATTTTTGGTGCACTATGGGAAAAAACCGACATCACGGTTGAGTCCAGAAGGCCCAAAAACCCCTATTTTCATATAAATTTTTTCTGGTTTGGACAAAGTTGCCAGGTGAAGCAATTCTTTTTACTCCAAGGCTGTACGGCCTCACGGCACAATCTTCAAGGCAGAAATTTTTTTAAAAAAATACAAAAAAAATGATTTTTTATTGATTTTTTAAAGTTTTTTTAAAAAAAATTTGTGTGGCCAGTTCAAACAGATCCACCACCCCTGCACCACCCGGCGGCCTCCCCTCCGCCACTAGCCACCAGTGACTCCCCTCGTGCGCCGCTCCTCCGAGCCCCCACGGGATTAAGCCGACAGCCCGGGGTCTTATGGAGGACTAGGGGCCTGCGCTCAGCCCACCGACCGCTTAAGCCCCTACCAGAGGTCATATGCAGAACCAGGGGCCACGCATCCAGCACCCAACCGCTAGCCCCCTGGTTGTCGACATGACCAGGGGTCGAAGACTTTAGCCCCTGAGGGCTGTGAATTTTTTTTAAAAACCCTTTGGAGCTGCTTTCACGAAATCGGGTGTATCTCGGATGTCTTAGCTCGGATTTTCAAACGAAAATAGGTGTCGGAAAGCTGATTCCAAGCACATTCTGATGGTGTAGGAATTTCTTCAAAAATATTCAATTTGCAAGCAGTTTTTCGCAGTCAAAGTCAGATGATATTTTTGCACTCCGAGGGGCATAACTTGCTCAATTTTGCTTCATTTTTCGAAAGCGAATAGGTGTCGGAAAGGTGGTTCTGTGCTCTTTCCAGATCTGTAGTTTATTTCACCAGAAAATTCTTCAGGTACACCGAGATTTGTCTCATACATATACTGCTTTCTATTGTTTTTTGGCTTTCAGTTTGTACTGGGGATTGGTTTTTTGCATTGTGGGGGGGAGTTTTTTCTTGCTTTCTGTCATTTACATCAGAAAACCAAAATCTATAAACACCAAAACAAAAAAACCCCTTCTGCATCTTCTGTCTAGTTCTGAAAGACTATTAAATAATAATAATAAAAATTTAGAGCAGTTGAGGCACAGTTCAAAACATGGCTGAAAATACTTCTATTGTTGAACTTCTCACACCTCATAACTATCAGACCTAGAAGACATTTATGACACGTCTTCTGAGATCAAAGGGTTTGTGGTCCTATTTAGATATGGTTCAACTAGTTTTGACAAGGCCATTTGAGGTTATGCAACATAGAAATAAGATGGATGAGGCTATGGGTTTGATTTCCTTAGATGTTTTAGATAGCTTGTTGTTTCATCTTGATGCATGTAACAATCCTCTTGAAATGTGGACCAAGTTCAATGATTTATTTGGTACCATCAATCAGTTCCGTGCACTATAGATTGAGGCAGAGTTGACTTCACTTGTACCTGATTCTTTTCCCTCCATTGAGGACTTTCTGATGAAATTCAAACAACGAAGATCTCTTCTACAGGGTTGTGGTAAGGTTAAGACTGATATAGAGTGTATTTACTGGATTTTGTCAAAGCTTCATGGGAACTTTCAGATATTCTCATCTACCTTCCATTCCACTATGGATGCCTTGGGTGCACGTTTTACCATGCCTTCTTTTGAGGTGTTTTGTGATCGTTTGACACGAGAGTAGGCTAAGATATCATAGTTGGATGCTCTCACAGGATCACCGCACCAAGCGTTGGTAGCACAGTCATCTCAGGGGAAGTAGAAGTAGAAACAAAAATAGAAACCACATACCACAGAGCATTGGAAGGATTCTAGTTCACAGAAGACTTTTGATTCACCTTCTCCTCAGGGGGAATCATTGAAGAAAGATAGACCTAAGTGTGCTTATTGCACTAAGCTAGGACATGATGAGTCCAAGTGTTATGAGAAGAAGATAGATGGATATGCAAAACAGGTTTCAGATTTGACAGCTCTTCTTGAGAAGAACCATATTCATCACTCTTCTTCATCTACTTTAGGCGGGTCTTCTTCTTCACCATCATTCCAGATAGATGGACAGGCCCCACATAAGGGTCATGCATTATGTGCAACCACCAGTTCACATTCATCTAGATGGCTACTGGATTTAGGTGCTTCACACCATATGGCATCTTCTCAGGACATGTTCTCATCTTTTGAGGCTGCGTCCTCACCACACATATTGATGGGTAATAACACTTATATGAGTGTATGTGGGAAAGGTTCTATCGATATTGATGATGGTACATTCAATGATGTACTATGTGTTCCATATTTGTCCACTAACCTTCTCTCCATCTATCAGATTGCTCACAGTGGGACAGGGAAGACAGTTGAGTTCACACCTGATTCAGTGCACATCAGAGACATTCAGACTGGCAACATTGTTGCAATAGGGACAGTTGATCATTCTTCCCGATTGTATGCATTTACACAATTTGGTCCACCATATCCCTCTCTTTCTAAAAGAGAGCATGTAGTATCTGAGGAGAAGTTCGGTCACTTGAACTTATGTGTTCTTCCATCTGTTCATGAGACTAGTGTTGAGACTTCTACACCTCTTCCTCCTGTTGAGATCACATTTATTCAGTAGGATACCTCTTCAATTGTAACTGACATTGTTGCTCCACTCATCGAGCCATCAAGTGTAGTTGTTGAGGCCATATCTAAGGATATTCCTTTCCTCATAGATGATAGATTCAGCACACCCATTATCCCTTCTTCATTGGAGATTCCATTTCAGGATCATCTTGAGTTGTTTGATTCACCATTTTGTTATTCATACACTCATGTTGTTGTTTCATTCTTCAGTGCACATCATCTAGGACTTCCATTTTCACCTCACATCCAGGGATTTCCTCTTCTTCGATCGTTTGATTTGTTTCTTCCTCCGAGGCGACACATTGGTTTGATCATTGGCACAGGGGTTCTCTCATTCTAGGGGGCTTTGGAGTCTCCACTCTCTCTCATGGGGGGGTATCTGATTGTATATCTGCATATGTTATTGAGAGAGTCTCTTGAGACATTCCATTTGTACTTTCTATTTGCATCTCTTTTTGGAGAGGAGTTTTTTCCCACTGGGTTTTCTCCTTTTCTCCGTTTCATAGAGATTTCCTTGTACTTGGGCACCTGATCAGGCCTAGTTGCCGGGACCCAATTTTACTTTCATGCATTGTAGTTACATTTTCTTTTTTGCACATGTTTGTAGCTTCACTCTTTCTCAAATTTAAGGGTGGGTGTTAGAGTAAAGTAATTAATTAACTTTACTCTCCTCTTAAGATTTCGCTTTATGCACATATATTAGTCATTTAATAATTAATATTAATTATTAAATGCACTCACCTTTAGGGTTAGGGTTTCCTTTAGGTTTAGATCTCCTTTTATAAGGATTGATCTCTTGTATCTTTTTTTTGATTCATTCACTTTTTTGATAATACATCTTTGCACATTGTTAGAGCCAAACCCTTGTTTTGTTCTCTCTCTTTCTTTGTGACAAGTTTCTTGCATGCAGGTGTTCATTGGGTTTTGTGGATTTGCATTTCTCAAATCCTACAAATATAAATTTATTTAATTAAAGGTGGTGGATAAGGTTAATGTGGAAATTAATTAAATAAATAATTAATATTTAATTAATTAATTATTAAGATAAGGGAAGTAGGTTAAATTAATTAAATAAATAACAAGTATTTATTTAATTAAATATTATTTTAGGTCTATATAGGTATAACATCACATACAAGCAAGATTCATAAATTCCTACTAGGATCCATACCACAAGATATCTATAAATCATAGGCTAGAAAATTCTGATATTTTCTAGGTCACCCATGAATAGATAAAAGACATTGCAAACTAGTGACATTTGGTATTCACTAGGTGATGATAAGAAATGACATATGCTAGTGATGCCCTATATTCACTGGGTGAGTTTCAATAAAGGTAGCAAATGAAAACACACAAGGGCTAGTGAAGTCTAATATTGACTAGGTGGGTTCTCATATAAACCATATCAAGGATTATAAGAAAAATTTCATTGTTTGTTGAATAGATTTGATAAGGCGCTACAAATATGATGAATATTCCATGAAATATCACTAAGTTCATAGTGTGAACAAAGTGAAAAAAAATGGAATGTATTCCCTCACCTTAAAGTAATTTCTAATACTAATTGGGAGCAATTTCCTTTAAGGTGGAACAAAGTGATGGGCATGAGAGCTTGTTGTGCCAAGTGACATGTTCCTAAAAATCTGACTCATGACAATGGGTTTCCCCCAAATCTAAGCCATATAATTGATAAGATAAAATAGAACATGAGGGATAAAATAATTGGGGTTAGTATATTCAAGAGATAATGTATATATATGATCATGCTTTGAATTGAAATCATTCCCCAAGTACTTGTGTCCAACTATGAACATAAAGGAGAAATAACACATGAAGAAAAAATAAAAAAGGCTTTTGGGTCAACATGGAAAAGACATAAATGTCTCAATGTTTTGCATCATTCCTAAAATAAACAAAATAAATATATTTACAATATAAAGATAAATGAAGATACAAATAGAGGAATGTTACAAAAAAATCATTCTCCTTGTATCCTCTTGCCAACAAGAACATCAAGGGTCATCCACAAAAAACTAACAAACACAAACACATGCCAAGAAACACATTACAAGGAGATCACATTATGTTCAATAAAATAAAAAGACACAAAGCCTAATACTATATATTTGAGTCAATCTATAGCAAATTGTTTCCATCCCAATCTTTCTCATCATATATAAAAGGCAACCAATAAGATAAAGGAACTATAACAAGTATAGTACAATGACATATACCAAGTTCAACACATGGTGAGTCACCCACTTAAAGAGGATCATCACAATTGCTCCCATCTAAATTCATTCATTTTGTAAATATAAGAGATAATTCATTATGATCTTTTTTTTCTTCCATTTTATCTTCCAAATTGGTGTTGGAATACACCATGATGATTTGTACACTAGTGCTATTAGCGTGATTGTGAGAACTATCAACCCTGTGAGTTTCTTTTGGAATAGGTTATATGAAGGGAGATGAGCTTCTTAGTCATTGGATTGGTTGGGAAATATAGGGTTCAAATTCATGATTTGATGAGGGAGGTGGAGTGGGTTCATGTGATGATGAGGATGGATGGGCAAAAGGTATCTCATTGGAATTTATTTGTATGGATGGGAGATCATTAGGTAAGGAATTTCTACTCTCAACAAAATGACGAGCAATAACATGACACATTCTTTGTGTTATTTTACATTTTTATTTCATTTTTTATGATCTTAAAACTTGTGAAGATGGAATTGGGGTGGTTTCCAACATTGGGTCATTTTCTTCCTTTTTAGGAGGAATTGAAGTCCAACTATTGAAGGTTGGGAAACCATAGGTGTTTAAGGTTTTTGCAAAAACTATTGTTTTTCTTTAGGAGGAATCAAATTAATCCCCAAGACCCTCATCAAATTACTATAGCATGGTCCTTGATAGGATGGTGGAGGGGGAACTGCAACATAGATATCAACTGGTCAAGGTCAAGGTCATGGAAGTGAACAATGCTAAATAATGCAATGCAAAACTTAGATCTAGGGTGAACTTTCATATTAGAGAAGGTTTATGATATTAAAATGTCAAGTTCACCAAAATTTTATGATGAAAAAGGAGAACCATAAGTCTAAATGAAATAGAACCTAGGATCAATCCTTTTTCAAAGAACATTAGGATGTAAATTGACAAGGTGATTATGTTGAATTTCAACCATGAAGGTGAGTCAACCAGACCTGGATTTGCATATTCTGAGCCTTGGAAATGGATTGGGATTGATTTTATTGAATTAACCTAATTAAACTGTGTCCTAATATGAAAATACAAGATTCCAACAATTGAGAAACTATAACAAAAATTTGCAAGTAGATCTGAGAATGGCAGAGTTCTGTGTACTTTCCTTATAAATTTGGAGTCAGCTTGAATAGGAGGAAATTATTGCCATATGGCATCTATATCCTTGTAGAGATATTTCAATTTTATTTTCATAATTCCCTAATGCCAGATCTAAGATTCTCGATTTCGCCTATAATTTTTTTGAATCACTATTGAATAATTCTATAGGTGAGTTTCTATGGGTTGTCAAGGTGTAGGTATTTGAATGCAACAATAGAAAATGGATCTTCAAGCTTCCTTCAATCTCCTCCAAACCTGAAATCTTCACATAGAGAGGAAGGGTTGTGCCATTTAGGGGCTTTCCTTAGTCAAAACCCATGTTAGTGTTTCCACTTCCACAAGGGAAATGGCAATGATATGAAAGATAAATTATACGAAGGAATGATGAACCAAAAAAGTGTTGTAATTCACCACCCTTCAATGACTTCCTTGAAGGATGTAATTCGTGCACATCACCTCAAGGTCTTCAATATTTCTTGTTTGATTTTCTTGAATTGTTTGGAGACCTTCAAAAGAGCTAGCCTTCACAAACAATGATAACATGAACATGCATAAACTCACATAATATTTGACATGATGCTTGGACTATGAATTACTACAATAATGTTCAGAAATGTTGCTCTTGACTTTCTTGATAATGTTCCTGATGTTCACTTTTTGTTAGATATCTTGTTAATGCTAGATAGTTCTAGATAGATTTCAAATTGTGCAATAACTACATATTTATAGGTATAAATTAAATCTCGATAGCTAGTATTTGTAACTTAAATTTGAAATGACAAAATTTTGACACTAACATATTCAAATTTGGGACCAAGAAAAATAGGGGGACATTGCCACCGTAGGGAATCTTTGTTCTTGCCCTATTTTCTGGAATTTAAGGTGTCAGGGACAAAGTACCAGATGAATGCATTTGTTTGATGCTTGCAACTTATCAAAAAATAGTAAAATAAGCCTCAAAATGCATAATTTAGGAAATCAAGGGTTCAATCAAGTCCATTAAATTAAAGGGGGGTAAAACATATTGTGAAATTTTCAAGGTTAATAATTTGTGATGCTACAACAACAAGCTATCAGTATTTTAGAAAAAAATAGAACTGATAAATAAAAAATTAAAGCAAAGGAGTAGAGAGAAAAACATAAGGAACTTGGCATTCAAATATGGGATCAAACTATCAAGATAGGGGCGAGGGAACCCTTGACCAAAAACTAGGGTTTTCTATGTTTCAAAGCTTATACCGGAGTATCACAATATATAGTACTTCCATGTCAAAATCAACTTCAGAACATCATTTGTCTACAAATAATTGATATTGCCATAATTTTATGAAAGAAGGTATGTGTGTTCTTGATCTTGATTCAACATCTTCAATATTCTCCAAGTCCACTATAAATATGCAATCTACAAGAAATAGAAGAGAGGAACGGTTTTTCCATATAGGGTCTTGCCTAAGTCAAGCCCCATTTTGGTATTTTCACCTCCACAATGGCTATGATTATATTGGATAAAGAGTGCTTACCCTAGGCCTAGAAAAGGCAAATGGATAAAAAGAAACGATAAATTATAATTTGAAACATACCATTCAAATTTACATTCCTTGATGGACTGAAGTCATAATACACATCTCATACAAGGAGAACTTGATAGTTGATTGAAGGTCTTGCAAATGTTAGAAATCAAATGATAATGACCGTAAAATATGAAACATTCTTACTTATGCTTGAACATGAATTTGATGATGCATTGCAAACATGATCTTGACTGATGAAAGTTTTATAAAAATGGTACTTAGGATGCTCAATTGATATTCAAATTTCATAAATTTTCTTATGTGTTCAAATGACGAAAAATAATTATATTTATATATATTTCAACATTTTTCTACAATAATTCTTTTTAAATTCAAACAAATTGATTTATTTTTAAAACATATTAATGATGACAATAAAATATTAAATTTTGGGCCAAAATAGGGTAGTCAGTGGTGAGGGTGCCCTTGACAAGACTTATATTAAATTTTTAAGTGCTCATTAAATAAATAAATAAATTTAATTTTAATTAATTTTATTTTCTAAAGATGATAATAAAATGGTTGAATGATAAGCATAACTAGGCCCAAGAACTTGAGGAGCCAAACATAGTGTGAAATTGTTAGGGGTGACATTTTAACATGCTACTTTTAGCCCCAAATTTAGTGAGAGTATGAACGTACGCTTATACTCACACTAAATTAAGGAGAATCCAAGAAGGGTTCTTTCATAAAAAAAATCAATAAGTAAGATGATACTAAATCTAGGGGATGCAATAGCCCCTAGGCTCAAGATCCTACTAAGAAACAATGTCAAGATAAAGAACACACATATATGTAAGACACAATGCAAAAAAATATACATGATAATCAAACATGAAGCATACACAATGAAGACATAAAAAACATGACCAAAACATGATGTAAGCATAGTGCAAATAAAAGGGTATGGAATGATAGACTAGAAAGATCCACAAATTCCTACTAGGATCCATACCACAATATATCCATAAATAAGATGCTAGAAAAGTTTGATATTTACTAGGTAACCCATGAATAGATAAAATTCATCACAAACTACTGAAGTCCGATATTAACTAGGTGATCTTGATAAGAAACAACGTAGGCCATTGAAGTCCTATATTCACTAGGTGATTTTTAAAAAAGTTAGCAAATGAAACAAAGAAGAGTTAGTGAATTCTAATATTCATTAGGTGAGTTCTCATGTCAACCATATCAAGGATTATAAGAAAAAATCATTTTTTCCAAATAATTTTTATAAGGTGCTACAAATATTATCAATAATTTATGAAATATCAATAAGTTCATAGTGTGAACAAAGTGAAACAAATAATAGAATTTATGACCCCACCTTAAATTAATTGCTAATTCCAATCGAGAGCAATTATCTTTAAGGTAGAACAAACTGATATTTTCAAAATGATGGGTATGAGAGATTGCTGGGAAACCCTATGCCAAGTAATATGTTCTTAAAAATATGAATCATGACAATGGGTTTCCCCCAAAATCCAAGCCATATAATTGACAAGATAAAATAGCACATGAGGGATCAAAGATCTAGGGTTAGTATAGATAAGAGATAATGCATATATATGATCATGCTCTGAATTGACATCATTCGCCAAATAATTGTGGAACTAAAAACACAAGGGAGGAATAACACCTGAAGAATAAATAAAAAAGGCTTTTGTCTCAACATTGAAGAGACCTAAATGTCTTAATTATTTGCATCATTCCAAAAAGTAACAAAATAAAGATATTTACAATATAAAGAGGAATGGATATAGAAATAAAGGAATGTTATGACTTATTTGTTCTCTTTGTATCCTTGTTCCAACAAGAAAATCAAGAGCCATCCACAAAAAAACTAACAAACATAAACACATACCAAGAAACACATTATGAGGAGATCACATTATGTGTAAGAAAACACAAAGACACAAAGCTCAATACTACACTTGTGAGTCAATTTATAGAAATTCATGTAATGCATTGAGCTAACAAGATCAAAACAAAACTTGATAGAACAATTTTTGAAACAACAACACCAATATTGCAACAATGAAATTTCACACTTATATAATAATATGCACACAAGTATCACAATGGAACATTTTCAAACACAAGAAATCACTTCACCATTGCATAAGCAAGGTGGAAACATTAGAAGAATAACTACTCGTGGAATAAATCCACTATGCTAAACAAAAAAAAGGGAGGGAGAGGATAATCCTACGTGATGATTAATTACTAAACCATGATTGTGCTCTTGCAACACATAAAGATAGGTTGAGAGATTCATCAACCTCCAATCCACATACAAACACACCAACAAAAATAAATAAAAATAAAAACCATCACAAGAGGTTTCCTAACCAAGAGACAACAAACCATAGACATCTCATCGCCCAAGGGAAGGAAATACTCCAAAACACCCCATAACCTATGATGATTGTTGAGGAAACTCACGTGATGATCCAAACAGGCTTATAACCTTCACAAGACTTTATAAAACAAGAAAAAATATCTCTCCAACCCTAGGTTTGACAACTGGATCATATTGGGAGGTTGCACATGGAATGATGAAAAATATAACATAAGTTCTTAATGATGATGTTACATTGGTATTTTTTGTTGCACCAAAAGATCGACTTTTCAATGCTCGATACAGTTTCCCAATTTATACAAGATCCATAGGAGGTGGTTAAGCCATGTCACGAACCCAAGCACTGTGTTGCACAAGGAAGAACAAGGGACACACCATCTTGCAACAACCCCCCCCTAGCACAAGTGAGGGGTTTGAACCTGTGACCTCGACTCTGATACCAATTATTATATTGGTGGTTTTTATTACACCAAAATATTGACCTGTCAATGCTTGATACAACTGCCAAATTTATACAAGATCCACAGGAGGCAATTAAGCCATGTCACGAACCCAAGCATCACACTTCACAAGGAAGACCAAGGGACACACCATCTTGCAAAAAATGACACTTGAGAACTAGGTAAAAATACTACTATGATCCCAACACTATGGTGAATAACTTTCATTCATAAAGGTTTCCCAATCAGAGTCTCAAAAAACCAAGGGAAGCTCAATTTCAGAGTTAGAGAAATTTTGACTTGGTTTTCAAGGGTTCCAATGACTAAAATGACCTGAACAAGAAATATACAAGGCATACAAATATTTGATAATGGAATTAGGCTTAGAAAATCACCTTTTATCCATGGTTAAGAGGGTTTACATTTTGATTTTTAATGGGAATGAGGCCGCCCCAACACACATAACCAAAAATGTAGTTTTTGGGCCTACCAAGACTAGGTCACCCCAGTATCATACTATAAGAGAGGGGGGAAAACCACTGCAAGGCCCCAGGTCATGAAAGGAAAAGAGCGGAAAGGCTGCCCTAACTTACCTCAGTTTAAAGGAAGGTTATGATGGACGCGATGAGAATGATGAGGATTATGAAGTCCTTCGATCACTCTGCGATCCCGAGAACTGGAGAGAGACTAGGTGAGCCACTTTTTAAGGTCAAATCTACATCTCAGGTAGTTCTTTGTCAGAGGATAGAAGTGTGGTTCTGGGATGACAATGCAACGTGCTGGCGTCACACAGGTGCACTGGAATCCGTACGTCTAGAAAACCAGAGAGATGAGGTTAAACTCTAAAAGGTAGACTAACATCCTAGTTTAGATGTTCCTTGAACTGTAGAATGAGATTAAGAAAAATAATCTATATAAATATGAATGTGATAAAAGAAATATATTATCACAAGGGTGATGAAGATAATTTCGTAGAATAATCCTCTCGCCAGCTTGCTCTGAGATCTCTCCACCTACACACAGAAAAAGGGGAAAATGTTGGGGCTATTTAGGGGCCTGCCTCAGTTAGACCCCCATTTTGGTGTTTCCACCTCCATGGACAACCAAGTTTGTAATGATAGGAATAAAGATAAAGAAAGGAATACACGCTACATAAACAAAAGACACTACAAAACAGTATGTGCTTACTCAACCAAGACAATAGAGAAGATGAGAGGAGCTTACCACCTCTGTCCAAAGCACTCAAGGCTTGTGGAGGAGAAAATGAGAGGAAATCAAGCCTCTGCTGCAATGGTGTGTGTCCTGCGCTTGCACTATTGGAGTGGTGGAGTGGTAGATTTCTGCAATGGAGTGTGAAGTGCTGCTACAAAGCTTGAATAGATAAATGGAATGGAGAGAGTGCTCAAACGATCTTGCAAAAATCTTCAGAATGGATGGAATGGTCAAGAATATGAAGGAAAGGATGAAAAATGGCCATATTTGGGTCGGCTATCCAAAGGGAGGAGTTACTCTTCGACTTCCAATCAAAAGTGTAACATCTCTACAATCTCCAGCCATAGAAATATGCCAAGTATGTAAGCACATTGCGTGGATGTCCGCACACTGCATGGGCGTCCCAGACAAAAATGCTCTCACCGACACAAAAAATAGGCGCCAAGTGTGATGTGGACAGCGAGCTTAAGTGGTTCTAAAGTGCAAGGGGGTAAAATGGAATTTGTGTTAGGGGTGGAAATTCACACTTATACACATACCAAGCTACCCTAGTATGATACTAGGCCACCCCAATAATTACCAGGGCACCCAAACAATGTTAGAAACTTTTCAGATAGGTTGGGTTAATCCTAAGTATGATAGGGTTGCCTCGTTATAGCATCAGGCCACCCAACTATGAAAGATGACCCTTAAATTTTTTTAAGAACCAAAATAAATGTTCCTATGTTTTAATTAACACTTGAATGTTCCTAGATTTTGTACCTAACATGAACATTGAGGCACGCAAATGAACCAAATGTTATTTTCATTTACAATTTATAAATCATCTCCGAAGAGGTTCGAAATCAATATATTACAACATAAATGAATGAAATACATTTATCAACATGAATTAAAATTAAAATTACATGATAGCATTTAGTTCATCAATCCATGAGCCTTAGGTCCCCAATGGTGGCTACCACACCACCTGACCTCGTGGAATCAAATGATCCATTCCCACCAATGAGTGTGGCACGAAAATCAATTCAAAATACAAATTTTTCAAAAATCAATAACATTTTCCCACAAGACATAATTGCACATTTCATTAGGTTCTATCTTTTCAAAACATCCAAATTCATTCATTTCCATGCAAAACGTTTACAAATTTTCTCTTTTTTCAACAATGCAAAAATCATAATTTTACCCAATTCCACCATGGAATTTCATCAAAACTTCAAAATTTAAAATTCAAAAATATAAGAATACCTTTTGGTTAAATTCATGCCCAAAACCCTTTCTAAGCTATAATTTTAACATTTGCATCATTTTAAGAAAAATCGGGCATGGTAACCCTGTACATGTGAAAAAACTTCAAAATTTAAATAAATAGATTGTTGGAGGTTGGAAACATGAGCATGAGGAACAAGAAAAGGTAAATAATGATTTGTTGTAGTGTTATCATTGATGTCAACATTGTAACTTACGTGAATATTTTAGTTACAAATCATTTTGATCAGTTCTAAATTTTTTTTGAGTTGTGGAGGAAGACATCTTTGCAAGATGGTTTGATATGGAAAAATAAGTTGTGTGGGAAATTGACTAAGTGTCAATTCAGCTAATTCAGGGTAATAGTGCATTTTTTTTTGGGTCCGTACCACTCCACAAATAAATGTTTCACTCAATGCTTCTAACATTATTTTACTAGATGTTAGAAGTATCTAATTCCAAGTTTTCATCATGTTTTGTCGAGTGGATTGAAAGATATGAATAATATAATTCAGCCTACCAAAGTACATTTATTATTTGTGCAGTGCATTTGTGTGGGAGATTTTGCACATCTTCGCAAATAATTTTTTGTCTTTGCACTTTTAAGGATGAGTTTCTAGATGGCAATATAGTATGAATTCAAGTTGGCGTCCAGTTTTGAGGTCCACATGTCGAGATGTGGATACACAGTTGAAGGATTTTACTATTAGTTATATTGTCATGCCGACCTAATAATTTTAAGGGTATGTGAAGGTTAAATAAGTGTTTTAGTCTTATGTGGGATCTATTCTAGGTCCATTTCGACCTATTTTAAGTTGTTTTGACTTTTGAATAGTGGCGCATAGTGTGGATGAAATTTTTTGGAGCCGACAAGTTATATTTTGGGTGTTACATCTAATTAGGATGACCTAATTGATGTTAGAGTTGATGCAGATATATATGTTGGATCCTTTATTAAAAATTATGTGTGACATGATCATATGATGTATGATGTGAAGATTCTACATGCAAATATTATTAGAGCGATACAAATTTAAGTTGTGAATGTTGAGTTGAAGATTAGATTTGTGTGAATGTAGAACAAAGTAGAGTGTTAAATTCGATTTGAATGAAGTGTGTAAAGTCAGTTTATTGAGCTTCATTGGAACTGTATTTCATACATATGAAAGATGCAATTATAACAGTTTAAAATAAGTTGTGAGCCACCATCACTCTTCTATCTTTTTCTCTATGGGAAGTGAGTCCACCTATAGTGAGCACTTCTGTAAATATACTATAATCAGTTATAATATATTGTTAGCTAATCCTCATTGTGGATTTTCCCATTTTTGGTTTTCCACATAAAAATCGTTGTTCATGTGTTATGTGATGTTGTGAATGTTTCATGCTTTCTTTCTTTATTATAGTTCAATATGCTTTGGTTATTGGATGTTTAATGTTTAATTGGTTTAAGAGAATACTGATTCACCACCCCCTCTCAATATTTTGGGTCTTCAGCAATTGGTATCATAGTTTGGTTCCTATTGTCATTTCATGCCCCCTTTGATGACCCATCACTAATATCTAATCTGAGTGATCTTCCATGGGTCTTCTTGCATGTGTTTCCCCTGAAGTGTTCCAAATTTGGCTGTCCCATAATTTTAGGTTTTCAAATTGTCCCTTACTTGCTTACCTTCATGCTTCCTTTCTCCTTCTCCCCTTCCTTCCCTTCCTTCCCTTTTCTTCCACCAGCCTTTGGCCTTCGCTCTTCCCCTTTACCTTTTATTTATATCTTAAGGTAAGTGTTAGGCCTTACCTCTAACCACCAAAGCTCGCCTTGGATTTTCTCAAAATTTGTCTAAATGTCAAATTTTCAAGCTTCAGGGGTCGATCTTCCCTCCACCCTCTTCCACACTTTCGATCTCTCCCTTCTTCTATTTACCACCTTTCTCCTATCAGCTTTCAGGGGTTAGCATTTGAACTTCCCCTTTACCTTCTTCTACTCCCTTCATCAACCGTCGCTCGACAATCTAAGGTCCGATCTCTGAAATCTTCTTCAAGCCTTTTGTTTTCTTCCTTCTCCTTCTCACCTTCACTCTTTTCTCCCAAAAAATGAATGTCATTTTTTTGAGCTTCAAGGTTATGGCTTCCTCCTTACCTTTGACTTTCAGAGGTAATCACTCCCTCTTAACCTCAATATTTCCTTTCTCTTCACAATTTCGCCTATTTCCTTCTTCCTTGCATGCGACAAGTTGGTGGCCCAATGCCTAACTTTCGAAAGTCTGACACCTGATCGCTAATGCATGAAGTTTGATAAACACATTAAGCACGAGGTATGCCTGAATCTTGACCTCTTACCACCTAATTTCTGATGCCCGATAGATATACATTTTTGGAGCCCAACACCATTTTTTTCAAAGGCTTGCAGAAGGTCCTTTTCGACCCCGACGCCCCAATGTTCCATTAAATGACATATTTTTTTCAACGGTGCCATTAATGCGCATCTACCTCCCAGCTACCAGGCATAATTCTTATGGTTCAAGGATTACTTTAATGCATTTCCATGACTTCTCCTAGTGGATTTGTGGGTGCCATGCCCATTCATTTTTGTTGCTCATCCTCTCTGATCATTCCCATACCTATTTCACATATTTCATGAGGATCTTCACATCTTTTTTTTGCAGATATTTATGGTAGGGGGATGGTGTGCTAGTTTTTCTCTCTCTAGGATCTTCTTGGCACAATTTTCATAGCAAGTATGGGTTCCCATGCTCATTCATTGTCTCTTGTTGACTTTACATTTTGACTTGTGCCCTAGTTGTGATTTTCACAGATGGCTCAGATCTTGCATGCCACAAGATTTTTTGCTAACCCTAGTTAGGGTTAGGGTTCGACTAGTGCTTCTAAGTTATGCCTGATCTATAAAGGAAAAAAATTATTCATTTTAAGGTTTATTCTTCATTTGGCTACTCTGGGGCTTTTCTTTTGTAGACTATATTTCACACTCTTCCATTGTAAAGATTGGATTTTTTCCTCTATGTTATTGAAATCGATCAAGCTTTCCTCTTCTCAGCTCTTTTGTGTTTGAGTAAGTTATTACCTTCATATATGAGTGTTTATTGTATTTTCATGCATGTATGTTTGTGTTACATGGTTTATAGTTGTTGGTTTCAAAAACCTTGCTTTCCTTCCAACACTTTGTAAAATCCTAACCTTCTTGTATGCCCATGAAATCAACCAAACATGAAATTATGTGAGTCTTTTGGTCCCTCTTCAATGATATATTGTGCAGTCTAAGTCACGAAGTAGCAATCTTTCCATCTTGGTGTATCACCTCCATTTCCCTTTCATGTTCTCCTTCTCCCCTTTTCCTGGTGAGTTGTTAATGGTAGTATTTCATATGCTAGGTTAGATCAACACATTGCACTAGGATTGAAAAAGGAAATCAGCCCTCTTTGGAGATTCGACCTCATATGTGCAAAGGTCCCACACTTTGAGGTAATTTCTATTGTTTCATTGGAATGCTAAACTTTGTGCTCAACAGGGTGCAATTTCATGTGATAATTGTTCCTTGGAAGGAGCTTAACCACTTTGGGAAGGTCTTAGAGGTTGAACACATGGCTGATACAAAATTCCCTATTCCTCCAAAAGAGATTCCAATTGTTGGAATCATAGAAGAAGATTGCATGCTTGAAAAAGATGGATAACTCAAAGTTGCCCTTGAAGATCTTGAAAAGACTGAAGATGATAATAGAGATCTAAAAGAAAATATCAAAGAAGAGAATGAATGCATTAGAAAATTAAGAGAGAAAATTAAGAAGTTAAGAGAAAGGCATAAGGAAGTCAATGAGAAATTGAAGAAAGAAAATGAATCCATCACTAGTCTGAAAGTGCAAGATGAAGAAAAGAAAAAAATTGAAGAACGTTTGAATGCAATGGTGAAAATAAAATCAAAGGAATGTATAAGGCTTGAACAAGTAGTAAATCTGAGATCAAATTTGGAGAAAGCAAGAATTCATGAAGACAAATTCAAAATAAGTGCTACCAAGCTTAATGAGATGATTGCAAATCAGAAAGGCTCTAAAAATAAAGGTGGATTAGGGTTTGAGATAGGAAAAAGTTCAAAAGATCAAACACCAAATGTAAAAGAAAAGATTAATGAACCAAAGAAAATTGAAGATAAGAAGAAAAATGCCAAGATCTAGAATCAAAGAAATGAAGCTAGAAGACCACTCATAAGACAACAAAATGCACAATGGTACCATATTTCAATGGTTTTTGTTATTCTTGCAAAAAAAATTGGACATAAGTCAATGGAATGTAGAAGCAAAATGAATCAAAATGTCCCATCCTTTTCTAGTCAATATTTTACATGCAAAAGATTTGGTTATAGAGCTAGTGAATGCATAAGTCAAATGATGAATTGCTATAACAATGGTAGAATGATTCAAGCCTAGATAATTTCATGTTGGTTATCGGGTATGTGCAGGATCATGATGGGCCAAAAAGTGGCGATATGTAAGTGATATGATGGCCCATGTGGCTGATGATTTCTTTTTTACCCAGAATTGATGAAACGAAAAGGGTTTTTTAAGGATATTTTCAGCTTTCCACCAATATAAATTATGTTTTACTTTGAATTTAATAAATTATTATTATTCATTTTCTATTTGAATTATGACTAAATTCCTAATTGATAGGCTGATTGGAAAACATCTATAGCTTTCAAAAGGTATCACATTTTTTGAATCCAAAACATGTGTCACATTCTTGCTTTGAATACTATAGGATTAAAAAAAATTGAATATCATGAAGTTTTGACCAATTTAAGGTGGTCAGACATACGAGTTTTTTATATTTTTTAAAAGTAATAAAAAATTTATTATTAATTATTTACTTGGAAAAAAATTACAAAAATATATGCATCACATCGGGACATGAGTCCTCTACTTATATCTAAAATATTATAAAAAAATATTATCATTTTATTGTGGTTAGGGTGGTTAGACAAACACCTACTTCTTATTTTTTCCCTGAAATTTAAGTATTACTGCATTGAAATTTGAAATTTTCACCAAATAGATTTAAAAAAAAAAAACCTAGTAGTTTAGAAACTACATTCAATTTTCTACAAATTCTATTCTTACATATTTTTGAAATAATATAGATAACTTATTCAAATTTTTACGTGAAGTTGCCTAACTCTGATTTTTTGAATTTTCATCGCCACTTAAGGACATGTTTTTTCCATGATGATCCTACATATACCTGACCTTGTTCTTAAAGAAAATTAGAGGAATCAAAAAGATTGAGAAAAGAAAGGAAACTTTTCACCTAATTAGCTGGATCCCTATGCCATCACAACTAGGTATAGTTCTAGGGAATATTATTTAGATAATATAGCAGGATAACCATTGTATTAACCTCTTAATATCATCAATCACAAGAGGTTTATTCCTTAATCCATACAATATCCAACTATTAAAAATTAAAAAAAGTCTAAATAAATAGTCAAGAGAAATAATCCATCTTATGGTGAAAACCACTTTGGTGGTGCCTTGTGTTGAACACCAAGAATACTAAGAGGGGGGATGAATCGATATTCCCAAAAACCATTTAATTACAAAACATCTAATCAGCATAGCATACTTAGAAATTAATAGAAATGAAAGAATAAACACCCCATAACATATGCACACATGAACACCAAAACTTTTACATGGAAAAACCAAGATAGGAAAAAACACGGTGAGGATTAGATCACAATATAGTATGACCAGTCATAAAATATTACATAGAGGCTCACTACCAGAGGGACTCACTATTCGAGTGAAATAATTGTTCACAATAAAAAGTAAGAAATGAAAGGGTGGCTACACAAGCAAGTTTTAAACTAATACAAAATGCATATGTCATATGTTGAATTCAATTCCTTTGAAGCTCAAGATTTTGATCCAAACCACTTTTTCAGATAGGAAACACAAATATCTGCTTTGAATTACATCCAAGGATCATTTTCTCAATCTTCTGCAAAAATTCACTTTGCTGCTTGCATTCAGATCACATTACTAGCATACCACTCGCCTTAATATCAAAATGATCTTCTATATATACATGAGCATCATTACCAACATAAACTAGGTCAACCTCAATAGATGATGCCAAGGGCAATGCAAAATGTGCCTTGCCGACACCCAGTTCAAATTCAAATACCTTTGCGCCACAAATCCAGTGAGATAAAGATCAAAATGGACCTTTAATAACTCCTTACATTCCTTTTACATATTTTTAGGCTGGCTAGGCATAAGACCTAAAACATAATACTCCAAATTGTTATCACACACAGAACACATGTATCTCAAAATGTTATGCCAGCTAGAAGTATTAACCCATGGACATCGCTAAAAATTATCCCAAAATTACAAGGCCAAGCGCACACTCGTGGAGAAGTGCAGACAGAAAAGGATATGCCGATAGCACTAAAAACTAGGAACACTCTATATTCAAAACTTCTATCAAATTCAATTTTTGAACTATTCCTATAGACCGGCTAAAATTCTAAAATTAGGCACTGATATCATCCACAAAACACACATTGGAATCACAAGAAGGGATCTAAATGTGTGATGAAATGTGAACCAATCTATGGAGGGCTCAAAGAGAAAAAAATATCAACTAAGCATAGTATGTCAACTGAGCAGAGTATTCTTCATACCACCATGTAGTGTTGGCATCAATGACGACACATGTCTTCTTCATTCTTTCAACAATATCCCCCTTTGTCATTAATGGAAACCTGTGCTAACATTTCTTCTCCACACATCTCTCCCCCTTTGACATCAAGGGCAAAGAGTGTATACACACAAAAACTTATGTCAACCATATGTACAAACTGAACTAAAATAACTGACTCTCCCTTAAAAAAAAGTTCCTAATACATCCGCCTATGTATGTAAATAGATTTGAAAAACATGAATAAAATAAAATGAAAAGAAAATGATCAACCTAAAGATGTTGAAACAAACTTTGGTAGCATGGCTTTCCAAATAGGCTTTCCTTCTTCCCAACTTCTTTTTGCTACAACAAGCAACTTATACAAAGTCTCAAGCTCCATCAAGGCATCTTCTCCTTCTTCCATAGTTCTGAGATTAATATTTATCTATTAAATCCTATTAGCGTTGGCTAGGGCACATGAAATAGGTATGTGTTGTGATTGTACATATCCCCTCAGCTTCCCAAGTTTCCTGATAATATTTTCTTTCTAGGTCTGCAAAGGAAGGAATTTTTTATGAAGATCTACTATAGTAGACCAGGTATGATATTTTTTGTCTAGTGCTAGACATAGCTATTTGATGCTTTGGAAATTTGAGACTCAATCAAATCTAGTTCATCTTTTATATACCTTGTGTGGCTTTTGGCCACGCTATGCAATATAAAATTAGTGTTTTTCTCCTCATCCTCATAGTCATGTACCTCTTTCAAGCATTCTTCAATCCTAGCAAGGGTTGATGCACATTTTTTTCTAAGCCTTGTTATAGCCTTTTTTTACATTTGACCTTTCAAACTAAGGCATAACCTTTAACAAAATCAACCATCAATTTGAAGTTCTCCATAGAAGATAATGAAGTATCAATATTAGTACCTAGAGTGATTTCTTACAAGACTTTTTACCACTTCTTCCATCAAATAATTACTATTTCATCATGTTTCGAGAATTTATTTTAATGTTGATTCATTTAACACATCTCTTAGCTACATCTTATGCTCAGGAGTCATCTTACTTAAGACAATAGTAGGAAATTGCAACAATTGTGAAGAGACTTCAAGTTGGAACCATTTTTGACTGGATAGAAGACTCTTTAAAGGATCACCAAAGGATTTGCTAATGTTCTTGGGTAACTCCTCAGATTTCACATCTTCTTTATTCTTTCTAGAGTTAGTGACTTCTTCTTCTTTTGTCTTTTTTTCTTCTTTATTAGAGGGATTATTTTTACCTTTGTCCTTGTCTTCTTCCTCTCCTTCATATTTTCCTTTCTCTCCTTGATCACCTTCTTCATTTTTGTATTTCTCTTCTTCCTTTTCATCATTACTTTTACCTTTGTCTTCCTCATTTATCTATATTTTCTCATTTTCTACTTCATTCTTACTAACTTCACTAGTGCCATGTTTTGTATCTGTCGGAGAAATAGATATCTCAATATAGTCTTGAACTATGTTTCCCGGAGTGATAAGAGTGCCAACCTTCGCATTTTCTTCTCCACTTACAGTCTTTCTTTCCACATCATACATATCTTGATCATTTTCTTGCACAAGTTCTTCCATGTCTGAAAGATTATTGTCTAAAATTTCGTCTACATCATCACTGATTTATTTTTCTAAAACATGTCCCTTGCTAGAAGAACAAACATGAATCATCTCAAATTTCTATGCTATCCCGATAAACTTTTCTTTGGTCTACTTCTGTATTTTCTCAATTTGATCATGATATTTTCCCATGAGAAGCATTATCCTTCACTTTGAACGATAATTCTTTTCTGCAAACTTGAACTAATATGGCTTTATCAACTTTAGATAGGGAGAAGCCAATATTCTCCACAACATCTGATCTAATATTTTCTTCTAATGCAATGGTTGCTTCTCTCTTTTCTATTGAAACCTTCCATATATCTTCATGGGGTATTTCTTGAATTTTAGTTGAGCATTTTCCCTTACATTTACTAAGATAGGTGTGGCCATCTTTTCAAAATTCAAATGCTTAAAAGAAATAGTTTAAGGCAACGGTAAATACCTCTTCTTCACTTGACTAAAACTAGGGTCTGAGATGCTTTTCTTTTTGAAATTTTTGAATTCATTTCAATTTTCTTCCAAATACATAAAAGTGAGTGAATTAGGCTAAGTTTAGAAACTTATAATCAAATATTTTTTCCCTAATTTGCATTTAATGCACCAATCAGAAAAGCTAGCAAAAACTTCTCACCATGTAACAACAAGCCCTTGTTTACTCAATGAAACTCTGCAAAAGCTTATTTTCTTCCAAAATATTCTCCAAAAGATTTAGACTACAATCTTTATCTCATGTCTTCATGCCAAGTTGTGGCACCTTATACTGGCAAGGGGATTTTTTGCTTTTCTATAATTTCTCCCCCTAAGCCAAAGCCTAAGTTCAGCTTTTGAGAGAATTATCTACACCGGAGGGTGGTACAAATTCATTTGTAGTTTTTGGTTCTTTCTTGTTCTTAGGCTCTTCTTTCTTCCTCTAGATCTTTTCCATTTCCTTCTTTACTTCTATCGAATCAATCTTTGTGATTGGATTATTTTTGTCTTTAGGATTATTCTTTCTTATGTTTTTGTAGAATCTAGCAATATGTCTTGAGTTATTGCAATTGTGACATACGATATTCCTCTGAGAGTTACTCTTTTCATTCATTCTAGATCTTCATTGGTTATCCTTGTGTCCAAAACCATGACATGTAAATAAGTAGCCATTGAAAGATTTAAATATTTTGTTATTGGTGTAAGTTTTCTTCATTTGATTTCTATATTAATTTTCTCTATGTCTAAACTTTTTACAAGTACAGCATTGACCAGTAAAGGATGAAACATTTTGATTTATTTTTCTTCTACATTACAACCCTTTAGCACAACTCTTTATTAAGGACAACATACTAGTGCATGCAATAGCAACATGAGCTGACATCAATGACAACATACTAACAACACATTTGCAACATGTCATAAGTTTAATATTCCTAGGATGAAATGAAATGGGTAAGTACAGTCACAAATGAAATAGATGATGTTTGAAATGGATCTCAAATATATATAGTGATTTAATGTTGATGTCAAATTAAGGTGTTTAAGAATGTTTGATTTCATAACAAATCACTAATTTTCTCGTTTCTCATTTATCTTCATGTTAAATATATATAGTGAAGTATAATCATGGATGAAATGGATGTCAATATATAGTGATCTTGCAGCTTTTTTTTGTCACAAAAACATAAATATATTGACATCCAAATTTTCCTATATACTAGGAGGTGCAAAAGCTAAATACATCAACTAAAAAACCAATAATAGATTTAACCCATAAACTCAAATACACATAAACAATAAAATTAAAAAATTAATGTGTTATAAAGTACCTTAGTGAATCCAATATCACAACTAATCCTATGAATAAGCATGCTAGATGTCAATCTAATGCCCACCTATTCAATAAAAAATTAGAGTTTTAAATATTTAACATTATTTGAACAAAATAAACTACTAATTTATTTTGATATATTATAATTTTACCTTTGCGATTGATGCAACTATACAACTTGTTGGTGGGATGATCAATTTTGTACAACCATTTCATATTACACCCTGAAATATATAATATATGTATAGTTTTAATTCAATTTTATACTTAAAGATCATTTTACATTTAAAAGTTTTAAGCATAAAACATGTTATAAATTCTATGTGATTAGGAAACAAATCATTGAATAGCTCATCATTCATCACCACATTATTTGATTGACCACCCCATACTGTTGGATCACCCTTTGTGTTCCCAAAACATCTAAAATGGCAATATGTGCAGTTGTGGGAGGTGGCATCCTTAACATAATCTAGATCATAGTATATTCCATATTATAAATTATAACATATAAAACATAGGTGAGAACTAGGAGCACTAGAATTGGATGATCATTGCCTAATTTTTTTTTGAAGCACAAGACTAGGACAACTATGTACCATGTTCTATAAGTGTTTCTGTGATGCTAGCAATTGTATGGAAATTTTACACATCCATAGTCTCCTTGATGACTAATAGAACTGCCACATGTGTAGAGGAGGGGAACCGACTACTCAGGACCCTAGGTCATGGGAGGATCTAGAACAATAGGCTGCCCTTTTCTACCTCAAGCTAAGTGATTGTTTAAGATAGGTTTGATGTTTAAAGGGGTGAAAAGGAAGGATAACTAATCTACCTCTTTCCTTCTGCCAACCCAAAAGTCTCAAGAAGTTAGGTGAGCACGTTTCTAGAGTTCAGACTGTGACTTAGGTAGCTCACTGCTAGAGGACTACAATACGGGACATAGATGATAGTGCAATGCACTAGTGTCTCAGTGGTACACTAGCATCTATATGGATAGAAAGCGTAAAGTATAGTCTCAAATCAATAGAAACCAACTCAAAACCTAACAAATGTGATTTAATGAAATGATAGAAACAAAAAGTAACTAAATAATAAAATATTAAGAGAAAACTAAGATTAAGTCTAGCTGCAAAATGATGAAGAAAGGTAAGGAAAGAACACCTTACTATCCATGAGTTGATATCTTAAATGTCTTCACTCAATGAGCAACCTACAAACACAAGATGAAAATTTTTGGGGCTACGTATAGAGGATTGTCATAGTCAATCCCCCGCTTTTGTGTTTGCACCTCCATGGACAACCAGTATAGTGCAACAATAAGAGAAATGCAATAAAGAGAGATATTGATGTGAAAGTACTAAGCACTATGCTAAACAACAATATGCTACAAAAATAATATAATAATGCTAAATGAATGGAAGATGGAATAATATCACCTTCAACCACATGCACTCGAGACAAATGGGAGGAGTGAGCTTGTAATCTTGCAAATACTGACATTGCCACAATAATGAGGAGATTGAGTTCACAAAACACCAACTTGCAGCTTCAATGGAGGTGAGAATGTTGTGAATAAAGTGTGTAGAATCAAGAATGATCAGGTAGAGTTCTTGGAAGATGATTTGAATGAGTGAGATAGGCATTTTAAGATGAAATTGGAGGAAAAGGAGTCATTCAAGGTTGGTCAAGGGAGAAAAGATGTTACTCTTTGTTACCAATGGAGAATTGTTCTTGTTCACCTCTACAAATTCTAGAGGTAGGAATCCTATCAAGATGGTATTTTGTGACAAAGACGTCCACACATCATGCTAATTTCCCCAACAAAATATCCTCCATCGACACAAAAAACTACTACCAAGTGGATGGGAAGTGAATAAAGGACATGGAATTGCATTATCAGATTCAATTTCTCTAAGGTAGGAGGTATGTAAATGTGGAATTTGCAAGGGGTAAAAATTCACACCTTTACATTTTTCCCCCAAATTAGTGAGTATAAGTGTTAGAGAATGCATGATAAAGTAGAGTGAAAGCTGAGAAATGTATACCTGAACTGTCAAGGAAGCAAACTACAATTTGACACACCCAAAAGCACAGGAACATGAGATGGCTCCACAGGTACTCGATCTTGGGGAGAGTTGAAAAAATGAACCATAGGCCCTCAGACCTATGGAAGGTGAAAAAAAGGCTCTATAGGTGCTTGGTCCTATAGAGGAGGTGCCCCAAGTGCTCGGTCATAAGGGAGGTTGAATGTGAAAGGCTCTGTAGAGTCTAATAGGCCCTTACAGGTGCTTAGTCCTACAAGGCAATCTCAAGGTTCTCGATTCTTGAAGCTTGATTTGAAAAAGTAGCTTCATAGGTGCTTGATCTTGTAAAGAAAAATGTTAATCCATAGATAAAACATGTTAGATAAAAAAAAGCCACATAGGTAGAAAAAGAGTCACACAGACAGTCAACAATTGAAGGAGAAGCTTTTAAAGGGGTCTGCTCAAGGGATGCTCTGTTTGAAAGGAAATAACATTTTTTGCATCAAGGAATCCTTTTGAAAGATCTCTTTCATCAAGGAATTTGAAAGGAAAAATACTCCCTTGCAAGGGAAAGTTTTTAGACTTCTTCATCAGAAAAAGTACTCACTTCTCAAAGGAAAGTTTTTAGATTCTTTCTTTATGAATCTGTGAGGAAAGAAAAATTCCCCTAGGGGTCCTTGTTGAAGAATATAATTTTTTGAAAAATAAGGTACTTTCAACAAGGGATTCATTGGCCACTAAATACACCTTTTGAAAATCAAAGCAATATGATATTCCCCCCTTAGGATGGTGCGTTTTGAACACAAAGGCACACGACATCCTAAGGAGATAGAAGAAAGTGATGTTGTGGTATGTGACACATGATAATATGTAATCATGGAAATGTTATCACACATGTGAGGGACAACACATAGGCACCAAAACATCATGAAACAAGAAAAGAAGAGAGAAAGATAAAAAAAGACAATGTAAGCAAAAACCAAGAAATCAAGAGACAGGGGGATCTGATATTTTGGGGTCAGAACTACTTATAGATATAAATAGATGAATATAATATAATATAATAATATGTATGAACTATCATCAATCCCCTACTATATCAGACCATGTGAAGAAAGGTAAGTGAGAACAAAATAATAATAAAAAATTAGGTCAACATGGAAGGGAGGCCTAAATGCCCCCAACACTTTGCATTGCCCCCAATTATCAAAAAATCAAGGCACAACAAAGAGAAGAATGATGTGAAAAATAGATGAGATTTATGACACAAAAGAATCCTATATCTAAGGACCTAAAAGGGTGACAAGGTTCCTCCACGAACACATAAAGCAAGCATGGGGGAAATGCAACACACACACAAATCTAATCTATAGATAAAGAAGAGATGCCCTCCTAGTCCTCATCAACCAATAGGTCATTGTTCTCCCAATCTAGATCATTGTAAGAGGAAGGAGGAAAATATTGCAAGGGTGGGATAGCAAGGGGTGTTGGTATGTGGTGATTGATCATGCTATACTATACACTCTTCATGTATCCTCGTCGGTTCCTTCCTAATTTCTAGAAAAGAAAAAAAATTGACTCTGTAGAACCCTAATTTTTGGAAGCTTATACAAGCTTCTTATAAGTGGTTGGGATGGGGAGTTGTGGTAGGGAATTATTCAAGAGATTGCAATATGTATTGCACTAGATAATAAAATTATTGGATGGCTATGATTTTGTGGAAGTAGCCCGGATTGGTTGAACCACGTTAAATTCTCTGTGTTGTCTTGTTTCTGCTATAATTTTTTGTGTGTTTTATTTCTCCATTTTATTGATCAAATTTACATTTAACTTGTTAGATATCCACCTTCTAACCCTAAAAAGCGGTATCAGAGCAAGGTTGTGTTCGGTTATCATCTGCAGGAAGGTCTCACAGTTGAGTGGGAGTCTCATGGTTGAGTGGGAGAAATGGCAGATGAGGGTAAGTTGAAGGTTGAGAAGTTCAATGGGCAGAACAATCAGTTATGAAAGATGCAGATGGAGGAATACCTCTATCAAAATGATTTATGGTGGAAATTGGAATGGAAAACCAAGAAACCCTAGAAAAGTTATATGAAATTTCTTCCGCTTTGAATAAGGTATTTCTTATTAAGTGTTTATTATATATAAAAATGGTAGAGGGTGGGTGATTTGTTGATCATGTAAATGAGTTTGATATGGTTACCAATCAGTTAACTTCTATAAATGTAAAATTTGATGAAGAAGTTAGGGCTCTTTTGATTCTGTGTTGTTTGTCTGAAATTTGGAATAGCTTGGTAATGGTTGTTAGAAATTCTATTTTTGGTTTGAATACATTGAAATTTGATGATGTTGTTGGTGTTATTTTGAGCGAGGAAATTCATAGGAAAAGCTCAAGTGGAACATCCACATCAAGCAATCTTTTGAATGCAAAAAGCAAGGGTAGAAAAAAGGAGAGAGGAAACAATTCTGGAAGTCATGGGAAATCACGAGGAAAATCAAAGGACAAAAGGTCTCAATCTAGAGACAAGAGGGATTGTTTGTACTGTGGTAAGCCGGGTCATTTAAAGAAAGATTGTTGGTCTCAAAAAAATAAAAGAGACAAAAAGGAAGGAAATAAAGAGGCAAATGTGGTAAGTAATAAATCTAATGTGGATGGTTTGATTCTTTCTCTTGACAATGTTGATGATTCTTGGGTGTTAGATTCAGGGGCTTCATTTCATGCTACACCCCATAGAAATTATTTTCTTGATTATGTCCAAGGGGATTTTGGGCTGGTTTATTTGGGAGATAATGAACCCTGTCAGATTGTTGGAAAGGGAAGAATCAAGATTAATTTGCAGAATGGGAATCATTGGCTACAACATGAGGTAAGGCACGTTCCAAAGTTAAGAATAAATTTAATTTCAGTAGGGCAACTAGATGATGAAGGTTGTGTTGTTATATTTAGTGATAAAAATTGGAAGGTTACAAAAGGTGTGAAAGTAGGAACCTTATATCTTTGTACAGGTCATATTGTTCCTTCTACTTTAGATATTGGAGATAAAAATCAATGTTTAGGAACAGTTACTATAGTTCAACAGGCAAAAAATCAGATAGTTGTTGTGGATTCTGAATCAGCACTATGGCATAACAGAGTTGGGCATATGAGTGAAAAAGGTATGAAATTACTTCATTCAAAGAATGTTATACTAGGTCTAAAATTTGTTAATATGGATTTTTGTGAAAGTTGTGTATATGGAAAACAAAAGAGAGTTAGTGTTCTCAAAGATGGGAAACAAAAGAAAGATGAGAAATTGGAGCTTGTGCATATGGATGTATGAGGACCAACTTGGGTATCTTCTCTCAGTGGCTCTCAGTATTATGTTACATTCATTGATGATGCAACTAGGAAGGTATGAATTTATTTCCTTAGGCAGAAATCTGATGTATTTGAAACTTTTAAAAAATGGAGAAGCTTGGTTGAGAATGAGACAGGTAAAAAGTTAAAATGTCTTAGATCTGATAATGGTGGTGAGTATTGCAACAAAGAGTTTGAATATTATTGTTCCTCTAATGGTATTCATAGGTAGAAAATGGTTCCAAGGACTCCATGGGAAAATGGAGTGGCTAAGTGCATGAATAGAAAAATAATGGAGCATGCACAGACTATGAGATTGCATGTTGGGCTGCCTTTAAAAATGTGGTCAGAAGCTATAAAAACTGTTGTTTATTTAATTAATAGATGCCCCTCTAACCCTTTGGGTTGTGGTATTCCAAAGGAGGCATGGACAAGTAAGAAGGTGAGTTATTATTTTCTCACAACCTTTGGTTGTGAAGCATTTTCACATGTAGATTCTAAAAATAGAACCAAGCTTGATGAAAAGTCAAATAAATGTATATTTGTTGGATATGGCATTGATGAATTTGGTTATAGGCTTTGGGATTTTTAAAATAAGAAAATTGCGAGAAGCAGGGATGTCATATTCAATGAGAAAGTGTTGTACAAAGATTACTTGCAGTAGCATGAGAAGAAAGAAAATGATTATGCAATGCTGGATGATACTCCAAACAATGATATTCTAGTGGTTCCTCATGCTCTAGAACGACAACAACAATAAATACCACAAACTCTAATGAATGTTAGCCGATCTTCAAATTCACTGTACTCTCAGGCATTAATGGCAGACTTTATGAGTGGTTTTTGGAAATAAAAGGTGGATTAGTCAGTCTTTTCCTCATTTCACACTTCACCACTGACAAATCGAGAGAAGTTCACCCCATCTTGCCTACATTTTGTGTGCTTTTGGGAATCATTCTTGGGATTTTTGAAGGATTTCTTGCTGGTTTTCCATCACTCCCTCCATTGAGCATCCATTTAAGGTATGTTTGTGAAATTTTTGAATGGCTCCAATCGATTTCAAGCTCTCTTGGTTTCTTTTAGCATTTGATTATTTGTGGAGCTTTTAGTATTGGATTCAAATTTTTCCTCACCCTCGCCATTTCAGGTTCTTGCCATTCGTGGGTTCATTTTCATTGATTTGGGAAGGGTTCTAATTTGTAAACAACTAATGAATGGAGATCATTGGAACTCTTTGGTGTGTTTTTGTGTTCCCCCCTCCCATTATTTGCATTAAGATTTTGAGAAATGATGCTTCCTTGGTTTCAAAGCCATGACCTATAAGCCCTAGGTTTTGTGATGCCCTAGTCATGCATTGGATTCAAATGGAAAATGATATTAGTAGTCTTATGAATTGTGTCGAGTGTTAAAGGAACGAAAAATTCAAGGATAGGTCCGCCTTCATCCCTTTGTGTTTGACGAGGAACAAAAAGACCATCACTTAGTGAAAATTTTGCAGCCCCGAGCAAATCTCAGAAATTTCGAGGTAGCTCGGATTTTCCGAGCTCTAATCCACTCAAAGAATCTGAGCCCCCCTCGAATTTTCTGAATTTCCTTCATGCCTCTTGTCAAAAAATTTTGAAGGCCACTCCCCTATTTGGTAATTCTGAGCTTGCTCAGATTATCCAAACCTTGATACCCTCGGCCAATCTGAGGTCCCTTGAAATCCCCAAATTTTGTGAATTCATCTCCTCAATGCCTAAAACGAGCTAGAACTTTAAGTAAATTTGTCTTGAGGGAACTTTTTAGCATCTTATTAGCTCGTGTTTATTGTTGAAATTAATCTTTCCAATTTGATATGATTCCAAATCAAAACACCCTCATTTGGACCAATTTCAAAAAATCCAAACTAGCTCAGTTTATCCGAACCTTAGTCTAGTCGAAAAATCCGAGCTTGCTCGGATTATCTGAACTTTCTTGGGTTCTTTACAAGTTAAATTTAATTATTATGCAAGCATGTGTTTGATGTTTTTTAAGCATTTATTGTCATATTTGGTCCATTTACATGTCATTGGATGAAGTTAATCTTTCCTCTTGCATTTTCTTGATGATATTACCGGTTATGGATTTCATAAAGGGCATGTTAAAGTTTACTTGCATTTGAGTAATTATGGCTCTTCTCTAACAGATGCAGGCTAAATTGAATCCTAACAAGGCCACCAAAATGAAGGCTACTCTGGTGCAAGAGGAGGTCTGGAAAAGGCAAGAAAGGATGAAGTATGTCTTCAAGGGCATCTGGTCGAAAACCAAGATATCTTTTGTTCAGGCCAAGATTGCAAACACAAACATGGGACACATTGATTATGATGATCTTCGTAAAATAATGTATGGTGATGCTCCCATATAATTGGCACAAGTCCTCACCCATACTGGTTTGGCACAAGCAACAGGATTTTCCCCAACATAATTATGCCCAGAGTTAGTCCTTGAATGTGTAAAACACTATGACTCCAGCACAAGAATCAGAGTTGGGCCACAAAGAAGGGTCATGGATAATCTAAATAAGGAGTCTATTGTAGAGGTCTTTAAAATTTCCTTGCATCACCATCTGATCAGAGAAATTAACATTGGAGAGGCTACCAAATTCTATGATTAGGACCCAAATAGAGCCCTTGAGATCATGAACAATGCATGGATTATGAAGCCCAAACCTCACTTCTCCAAATTGCTAAATAGCTACACAGAAGTGACTTCAAAATGGAGTACCATGATATCATAACTATCCTGGGCAGGGTATGTTGGAACTGTAAAATTTTGATAACCTCATTAACCCTTCATGCTTATTAGTTTCCCAAAAAGTTCATATTACAGACATAAAATTTCCTCACATAGAATTTTCACCAAGGTTCGGGTTAAATTTTGTCATATAGCACCATAAAATTCATCTGACATTAAATCTTTAACATTTGAAAATATTGGCATAAGTTGATGTAAGTCTCACCGATAATAATATACATCTCTTCAGTTTATCGACAAGACATCAGAAGTGTCATATCGATGAGGATATATGCCAAGAGAATGCAGGTTCACATTTTTCTATCAGCAAGACAAAAGGTATCGACATGACGATGTGAGGTCATATCAAGCTAAATTTATTTTTACTGATTGGAATATAGTAAAGTGTATCGACTAGACTATAGTCATCAGGGTTAGATTTCAAAGGACTGCCCGAAGTGTTCACTGGTCTTATCACTACAGCAAAAGGAAGACTCATTCGGTGAGACAATGATGTCAGGGAGAGTCTGGGGAGTCTTACCGACCCCCCGTGTTATACCAACAGAACTGAGCGTATAGAGATAAAAGTTTTTGAAGAGACAATGTGCATGGTCTCACCATGGAAAAGGTGTATCGATAAGATAAGTCTCAATGAGGAGATCTAAGAGAGGTCATGGCGAATATTATTCTATCGGCAGGACAATTACTTGGTCTTGGCAACTTAAGTTGACTAAGTGAATATCTCGGTGCGACAAAGATCCTTCAGAGTGAAGTGAAGAATCGTTGGACCAATTCATTAAGTCTAGGCGATAGTTTGATTTGGTGAAGGTCATGGCGATATAAAAAATAAAAAGGGAAAACTACCGGGGAGACTTGTGATGCCAGGGGAACTACAAGATGTCTTAGCAGATGTGTGAACATTGAGTAGACAGATCAACCAAAGATTTGAAATGTCTCGCCCATATGATAACTGATGTGACAATGAGAATTTCAAAAAACTTGTTGCATTCATGTCTCAATGAAGACATTAAGGGTGCCACGAAGCATAAAAGATTTTTCAAATCAAGGTGAGCTCAATTGAAATCATTTTTCACATAATTGGTACAGAAGGAGAGCAGAGGAATGAGCAAAACAATTGGAGCATTCGTCTAACTTGGATTTTTAGGCGAAATATAGTAAGTTCCTCATCCTCTGAAAATTGTAAATTTCAAAGAATGGAAGGCCCTAGTTCAGAAAAGATAAAAGGAAGGAAACATGGGGAGGATAGCCAACGAAAAGGAAAAAAGGAAAAAACTGAAATACGACCAAAGGGCACTGAGAGAAAATTGAACCAAGATCTCATAGACCAGCTACCTAGTTCAAGACCTAAAGCAAGGCGTTCCGCATAGCTTAAGGTAGAAGTAGATAAATTGGATGAAAAATGTAAGTTCATAGGAGATGTTTGGACCCCAATTTTTGGACCCCAATTAGAGGATACGAATTGTTTATTTTCCATACCATAGAAGAAATCGCTTTGAGCCATTGTGTGATCCATGGAGGTTCAATTTGGGAAAACTGGTGTGCCATAATGTCTTTGTTGATGTCGAGTTGGTGAAATTATTGACTGGTCATTATAATCCAAAGAATAGGGCCATGTGTGATTTATCTGGGAACCTGATGATACATGTGTCTAAGAATGCAATAAGCGAGGTCTTCAAGTTAGAAGGAATGTGCAATGAGAAGATTATAAGTGAGGAGCTCGAGAATGAATTCAGATGAATGGATACCATTTACAAGGGCTGGAGGCTAACCCTGCATAGAATTAGGTGTCATGGAAAACCGAATCTGATGGAAGACAACGAGGGACCTGTTGATGGTGTTTTTATGCACTTCTAAACATAGGTAATGCATAGGTGCATCACCTCTCTTGAAAGATAATCTTCCACAATCAAATTGTAGAACACTATCCCAAGGTATCTCGGATGTTAGGTCTTGACGATGCTTGGAATGTATCAATTGTTTGATGTGATTTTGAAGGAATCACAAGGTGGTCTTACGTGGTTTAAAGCTGTAGGAGAATTGGGTCAATGAATGGAGTTCTTCGGATATGAAATTACTACACTTTTGTTGTAGGTTCAGATAGCAGTGTTGGACTCCATTGTTTCATTAGATTTGGCTTTACAATGTGCAATGAACCTTACCACAGATTATTTCTAAAAAAAGGGAAAAAGGATGAGGAAGAAGGATGGTTCCTGGACCTACAACTATTAATGAACAGTGATCATGGAGGTTCCTATTGTGGACAGTTTCCTTAAATATAATTTCACTTAATCTAAATTCTCACAATGTCATGAAATCTATGCTATCTTCTAAGGATTGCAGATATTCATCATTCATTCACCATGTAAATGTGAACAAAGACAAAGTTTAAGGAGCAACTATGAAATTAAAGTCCAGACTAACTTTACATAGTCACCTACCAGTAGCAAATGACCAAAAGTATGGACAAGGAAAGCATACACACAGCAGAAAACTTCATAACCAGAGACACCATACTAAATCCACTACAGCTATTTAAATAATACCAGAACAACAAAGTAATTTGAAGTAAAGTTTTAACTAAGGGGAGAAGTATCATGAAACATGTAGAGAAACCCAAAAATACACCAGGAAACGATTGTATTTTCTATTATAATTTCTGCAGCATGCCTTTACAACAACTCAACTCTCTCAAAATGAGAGGAGGGGAGCCCTATTTCTGGTTTTCAAAAAGAAAAATGGGTGGCCAAGATTTGATTCTATTGTGTGGCCAAAATTCACTTTACACTAGGGTTTCACCTACCCCCAAATATATTTCATTTATAAAACATTTCTTGTCTTTTCCCTATTTCATCATCTAGTGACAACACTCTAGCAATTTTGTCCTATAGCTATTTGCCTTTTTCTGTAGCTATTCTTTGAGGAATTCTTCATCGAAGATAGGTTTTCCTTCGTGCTTCTTCGAAGCTGCATACTCCATGAAACTCAAGATTAGTGGTTGGAACTTTTCCAACTCCATGATGTCAAACCGCAAAATCTGATAGCTCCATTCCTGGGAGTTGTTGACGAGCTTCTTTCAATCATCATAGTATTTGGCAGCATTATCTCTAAAAATTTCTGATTGGGGAAAGGCTCGGGCCACAAAACTCATGAATTCTGTGGTGATTTCAACTAACATCCCATCTTCCATGTTCTTTAATAAGTGTGGCTTTATGCTCTCTGGATTTATTTCGACAGTGGGCAACTCGTACCCCGTCATTAGCTTGAGGTACAGAGCACACTCTTCTCTAGTCTCCCTGGCCCACTCAATATTCGGAACTACCTTTTCCAAAATCTACTCCAGCTTTCCTTTTCGATGGTCAAAGTCCCACTTTCATACATCCACCAACCAGTGGTCATCATCCTTGAGGGCAAGTTTTTCCTCCCAATCCTCACTTGGTAATGAGAGTATGACCTCAATCTTCGGGTAGGCTACCCTGTACTTTCTTGGGAACTCCTCACAGACCTACCTCGTACCCTCAAGGGTCCTTTGTACTTCTAAGAACCTATTTGTTGTCCGGACAAACAAGTTGATACCTATGTTGCCCATGTCTAAGACCTGCCAGAACCAGTTTTCCATAGTCTTATCCAAGTTCCTTCTCTTCTCCAATTTGTTGATCTGTTCTTGAGATAGCAACTGAGGTGGGGTTGATGACATGGTGGGCTGCTCATCCGAAGATGACCACTACTGAATATAGGCCAACAGATCATCCACTTGTGTTTTGAGTTCCTCCTTAGAAACCTTATCCTGTTGGATAAGATGCACCACCATGACGACCGATTCCTAGAGGTGGTCAATCTTTTGCTCCCTTGTGGCCACTCCCAAGTCAATGGTAGAGACGTTATAAGTTATTCCTTGTTCTCCAACCACCAGTGTCACTATTTGTACCGCCCTAGATCCGAAGGCATCCATGGTCACCTTCAATCTGATCTTTGGCTTTTTCTCTTTCTTGGTGCTTATCTGTGCTCTAGCCAATATGGCTTCCAGCCTTGCCTTAGGATCTTTTGAGGTGGGAGTCTTTTTCCTCAACTGTCTCTCCAACCAATTGGGTATTTGAAGCTCTTCCCTGGGTGGTTCACTTTGACTCCTACTGTCCTCCTTCTCAAGTTCAATGCCTCTGACAACAAGAGCCTTCTTCTCGGTTCCTACATATTCTTTCTCTTCATCGGAGTCTTGTTGGAGGGTTTCACACCCGGTTGGAGACTCGATGCACAACTGCTCGTTGGAGGGACCCTCCCTTTCAACACCCTTTTCTTCTTCATCTTGCCTGTGTTCATGTTCCTCGGGCTTATCTTCTTGCCTATATTCATGGAGGGATGCTTTCTCATCATGTTCTGGGGTTTGGCCATGGCTTTCAGTTGGAGACCTATTGCCTTCAGTCTCTGGAGCAGCAATTTCCTCTTCACGTGCAAGCCAATCCTCGACTTCCTTATCCTCAATCTCCTTAAGCTGCTTGCCCCACTTTGCATTGAGCTCGGGGTCATTTGTTTCCCTGATTAGTTCAGCATCCAGCTCCTCGCTACTCTCACTAGAGGACTCGTAGGCCATCTCATCTATCTCTCGGCGTTCAAATAGTGGATTCTCATGGTACTCAAATTCTTCGTCTTCTAGCCCCTTTGCAGCCTCTAGTTGTCGTCGCTCAAGTTCATCGGATATCTACATTGTCCCCTCCATTCTTGGTGGTTCGGTAGGGGGAGGGAGAGCTGGAGCATGGGCCATAGCCTGAGCTATTGCAGCTTGAACCATTAGATTAGTAAGCATCCCTAAAAGCTCGGATGGCACATTTTGCATGTACTTCACAAAGGATTTCGGGAGGTTAAGGGCAGGCATCATAGCAGTGGAAATAGAGGGAAGGGAAGGAGACATAGAGGAATAGGAGACCGGCAAGGTCATGGTAGAGGATGAATCCACAGGAATAATCTACATGATTGGAGAGGTGGAAGTAAGGTGGACAAAGATGTCCACCGTAGGCGGGGAGGAAACAGAAACGAAAAGTGAAGCATGCGGGATGGCAGCAACAATAGTAGCAATTGCAGCAGATGGAGACCTAGGTGGGTTAGATCCCTCTCCTCCTTGCCTGAGGAGCAAACCTCTAGGTATCACAGTCATCTCCGCGGCCCCAGTTTTTTTTCTTTGTTTCTTTGGCGGCTCACCCTCTGATGCCTTTTCGAGCATAAACCTTCAGTTTGGGTAGCTGCTCATTGCCTTCTTTTCTCTTTTTGGTTTTGACTGATGGTGGGGTTTTGGATGTTTGCCCAGTTGTAGTGGTAGCGAATCCACCGTCGGAGCCACTTGGTTCACTTTCTAGTCCCTTAGACATTAAGGTGACTCCTTGTTGTTTCAATTAGGCTACTTGTTGGTCGATCCACACCTTTGTTCAGATCTCAATGGGTTTAGTGAGTATGTCGATGTCGTCCAGCTCTCACTCGTTCCAGTCAATCGCAGGGAGTGGAAAATTAGCGACGGCATCATATCCCAGATCGATCACCGTGTCATCAACCTCTTCAAGCTGGTCAGGAACCGGGCAAAAATTTATTCTCCACACGTAAAAGGCAGTCATGCACATGTAGTGCCGCAGCTGCTCTTCAAGATCATCTTTACAATTAGCCCATAAATCTTCAACATTGGGGAGGTGGGCATACTCACATCCCAGTGACTTTCTGATATGTCTGTATGGGTCCATTCGAGGCCGAGCTATATATTGCCGAAAGTGGTATTTGGCCAACTCCCTTTCTGAGTACCCCACACATTGGGAGGTATGAATCTTGTACATCCCTTGGCCGAGCCCAATGGTGTAAGGTGTACCCTCCAGATGCTTGCTACTCAAGATATTATGGATGTGTCATAGCTGCCAAGTCAACTCTAATAGTATAATCTGGTCGTTGGGGTACGGAGGCAACTTGTTTGGTCTTTCTGTGAATCCTTGGGCACGGATGTAAGTGAACCTTGTAAATTGTATGTATAGGAAGGCGTATTGGCTGAGGAGGGCTCTGGCACTATGGGAAACTCTTCTCTGAAAGTCGCCTTCTAGAGATCGAATGACGTGGGCGATGAATGCGTCATTCACCCTACAATAATCCTTCTTGAAGTCTTGGTACTCAAGTTGAGGGTATTTATCATAAGGCTTGAGCTCTACCCTTGATGCCTCATTGGGTACCGCAGTTAACCCATGATAATGTCGCCGGTCTGCGAGGGAGTATACTAGGTAGGATGTCATGTAGAACTTGGAAGTCTTCTTCACACTTGTAAACTGTTCGTGGAAGCAGTCACTAATTATGTCCCCCCAATAAAAGGTAGTAGTGTCACCATGGAGAATCTGCTCCACAAAGTAGAACATCCATTCTTGGAAGAAGGCCGCAGTAGGAAGACCCATCACTCGGATTAGCAAGGTCACGAGGTTGTGGTACTCCTCGAAGAAATCACTGCGAAAAAGCTCCTAAGAGAGCTTACTGCCACTACCTCGCTTGTCCTTCAACCAATACTGATTGATTAGTTTCTTACACTTCAGCGGATCCTGCTCCCATAATTCCTTGCATTCTTCCATGGTGGGGGTCTCCATGCTCTTAAAGGCAGGAATGTGGAAATTTGTCATTATACCTGATGGGGACATATCCGCAAGGATATTCCCATCCCGGTCCACTATGATTTGGG